>OW121742.1:60452894-60970394 GCA_933228675.1 Stomorhina lunata
AGGAAATTTTTTAAAAATTTATTTTTTATAGGAAAATTTTTCAAAAATTTACTTTTTATAGGAAATTTTTTAAAAATTAACTTTTTATAGGAAATTTTTCAAAAATTTACTTTTTATAGGAAATTTTTCAAAAATTTACTTTTTATAGGAAATTTTTCAAAAATTTACTTTTTATAGGAAATTTTTCAAAAATTTATTTTTTATAGGAAATTTTTCAAAAACTTGCGTTTTATAGGATTTTTTTTAGAAAACTTGCGTTTTATAGGATTTTTTTTTTCGAAAATTTACATTTTATTGAAATTTTGCTATGAAAAATATTTGGCAAAATTCTTTGAAACAAAATTTTTCGTTTTATTTATTTTGAACTTTTATTTTTTCAAAAATAAATAAGAGTTATTTTTGACTTATATTTTTTCGAGCATGAATCAAAGTTATTTGTTGACTTTTATTTTTTCGAGCAGAAATAAAAGTTATTTTTCTTTAAGTGCATGATAAATTCAATAAAAAAAAATTTTTCAAACAAAGATAATTTTTCTGTAAAAATAATTTGCATATTCTCAAAAAACACAAAAATAACTTTTATTTCTGCTCGTAAAAATAAAAGTCAAAAAATAACTTTTATTCATGCTTGAAATAATATAAGTGAAAAACAACTGTTATTTTTGCCCGAAAAAATGAAAGTTAAAAATAACTTTTATTTATGCTCGAAAAAAATAAAAGTTAAAAATAAATGATATTTTTGCTCAAAAATGCAAAAATAACTGTTATTTTTTTTTTATAAAGAATTAAAATCAAATTTTTAAAAAGCATCGCATTTAAGAAAATTTGGTTCAAGACTATCAAAATGGTGTACTTGGTTTTATTCTCCGACTTTTCCTTAAGGTTGCTTTTTTTAATCAAAAATTCAAAAATAATAGTTATTTTCGGTCCCTGTATTCTAGCTTATTAATACGCGATTCAATGTCTTTTTGTGGATACCAACAGAGATAATTAAAGACATCTAATAACCTCATTATCTACATTTGTTTGTAATGAAGGGTTTGCTCGGAATATTAATTTCTAGTTCAGCGAGATAATATTTTCCTAAAGTACAGGTGACTTGTACTTCGGCTTGACTCCCAGCGATTCGGCCACCATATATTAAGAATTTGCCGTAAGCATTTGTGCGTTTCCAATTTTCGCAACTGTATTACAAGATGGACTTGACATTCGAGTTATATATTCGAAACTAAGTTGTTGTTGATATCTGCCGAGATTTTGTCTTATTAATACGCTATTCAATATCCTCGTCGGCCTCATCTTTTGTAGATACCAAACTACCAAGATAATTAAAGGTACCTACACATCTAATAACCTCGTTATCCACATTGACGTGTGATGACGGGTTTGCGCCATAGCCTCCAGGCAAAATCTTTGTTTTGGAAATATTGATTTCCAGCCAAGCTGCCCGAGATTCAATAATGATAGCATTGGTGTTTTCTTGAAGGTGATCTTTGGCATAGAAAACATACTTCATCACAGAGAAGAGACTGAATACATTCACAAATGTTGACAGCAACGTATGCATATTGCTTTTGCATTGCCTACAAAGGCAATAACTTTTTATGCAGAATGAAGGCATATTCATTCACACATTTTCGTTGATTGTCTTTTTAGGCAACGAAATAGTTTGATGTCACACTTTAAGTTAGAAAAAATTCGTACGACTCTCTCATTTTTCGTTCTATTCGCAAAGTATTCGTATAATATGTCTGCGTTGTTATCAGTGCTGCCATATGTTTTTCTACGCTTTCATGCTGAATCATTGGGCCAAAATTTTTTTATTAAAAAATTTTTTCGATAAAAATATTTTTCTATAGAAAAATTTTTGATAAAAATATTTTGAAAAATTAGGTTTCATCAGGCTTGAGTTCATTTAATTTTCAAATTATTAATTTTGAAAATTGGAAAGTAAATTATGGAGAAAAACTGAAAAAATTATTTTTGAACGCGGCTAGTGGATTGCAATTTCTGTCCCGCCACAGGACGTCATCAGCACTTAGCGCTCTCGACCACAGTCGAGTTGTCAAATTGCAGAGATAATCATCAATTTAACTCATTGAGTTTGATCGAACATCCCTACGTTTAATTGATTGTGTATTCTCCTATTACTTGTTTTGCTCAATCAATTAAACGTAGGGATGTTCGATCAAACTCAATGAGTTAAATTGATGATTATCTCTGCAATTTGACAACTCGACTGTGGTCGAGGGCGCTAAGTGCTGATGACGTCCTGTGGCGGGACAGAAATTGCAATCCACTAGCCGCGTTCAAAAATAATTTTTTCAGTTTTTCTCCATAATTTACTTTCCAATTTTCAAAATTAATAATTTGAAAATTAAATGAACTCAAGCCTGATGAAACCTAATTTTTCAATTAATTCTAAAGTTCGAATAATTAATTCCCAAATAATTAAAAATATTTTTCTAAGAAATATTTTGTTAAAAAAAATTTTCGATAAAATGTTTTTCTATAGAAACATTTTCAATAAAATATTTTTCTATAGAACAATTTTCAATAAAAATATTTTTCAATAGACAAATTTTCGATAAAAATAGTTTTCTATAGTAAACATTTTCAATAAAAATATTTTTCTATAGAAAATTTTTGGATAAAAATATATATTTCTATTGAAAAGTTTTTGATAAAAATATTTTTCTATAGAAAGATTTTTGAAAAAAATATTTTTGATTTTTTTTTTAATAAAAAAAATTTGAATGCATGCAGTTTTATCAAAAAATAACAAATTAGTCGGGATGTAAATATTATTCAAAAAGAAGTGTATTTGCATTTGATCCCAAACCTGTTACATTTACTTATTAATGTAACAGATCAATTTATTGATAAAAAGCCAAAAAATGTTTGCGGAGAAACCAAATTCCTCGACGCGTTTCGATGGTTGGTTAAGCCATGTCTTCAGGAGGATTATCCCCAATTAAGACAGATCGAAAACCTCGCATTATTACTAAATTTACAAACATAACTATTAAGAATTATGTTCATAAACCAAAAGTAAAAGCGTAGATTATCGACTGAACAAAAACAAACATTTTTCAGTTTTCATCTACCTTCACTTCCCACATTCTTGCTGTAGCCGTCGGCTACTATATGCAGAATGCTGTGAAGAAGGGGGGGTAAGATGTTTTAAAATAAACAAGTTTATTTTAAAAATAAGCTGAATGCATGCAGTTTTATCAAAAAATAACAAATTAGTCGGGATGTAAATATTATTCAAAAAGAAGTGTATTTGCATTTGATCCCAAACCTGTTACATTTATTTATTAATGTAACAGATCAATTTATTGATAAAAAGCCAAAAAATGTTTGCGGAGAAACCAAATTCCTCGACGCGTTTCGCAAATACACTTCTTTTTGAATAATATTTACATCCCGACTAATTTGTTATTTTTTGATAAAACTGCATGCATTTAGCTTATTTTTAAAATAAACTTGTTTATTTTAAAACATCTTACCCCCCCTTCTTCACAGCATTCTGCATATAGTAGCCGACGGCTGCAGCAAGAATGTGGGAAGTGAAGGTAGATGAAAACTGAAAAATGTTTGTTTTTGTTCAGTCGATAATCTACGCTTTTACTTTTGGTTTATGAACATAATTCTTAATAGTTATGTTTGTAAATTTAGTAATAATGCGAGGTTTTCGATCTGTCTAAATTGGGGATAATCCTCCTGAAGAGATGGCTTAACCAACCATCGAAACGCGTCGAGGAATTTGGTTTCTCCGCAAACATTTTTTGGCTTTTTATCAATAAATTGATCTGTTACATTAATAAATAAATGTAACAGGTTTGGGATCAAATGCAAATACACTTCTTTTTGAAAAAAAAAATTTATACAAAAATTTTTTGATAAAAAAAAATGTATTATGTAATTTTTTTATAATTATGTTAAAACGAACTATATACAAAAACCGATTTTTAAATCCGAGGTCCGATTGTGCCGCCCCAGTGGAACATTTGTTTTGCAAGTTCAAAACTTGATGTCCCCAACACTAACGCGCAACAGTTAATTTCTTTTTCTGCCGTCCCAGTGTTTGACGACTTTTTACTATAAATTTAACGATTTTGCATCCATTTCATCTGGCAACTTGTTTTTTTCTTTTTGCCTTTGCCCACCTATACAACTATAGTTTTGTCTTGTGCACAACTTGTCTTGTAACACAACTAAAATCATTCATAATATTTCGTAAACACTCACGCATTCGCTATTATAAAATGAATGTTTGAATGTTTTCCTAGTGTATTTGATTGCAGTTATAAACGCAAGCAATGCATGCAATCAGCGTTACCGCTGACAAATTTGAAAAAGTCGCAAAAATAGTCGCTTTTTACAAAAAAGTCACTTTCAATAACAAAAAGTCGCACACTTTTTTTATAACATTTTTTTTTTTTAACAATGAACAAAAGACTATAAAACAATTCATACTTGAAAAGATATTATATATAGGCAAAAATCAAACAGTTTTAATTCCTATAAAACCGACTTTCAACTCGAATAATTTTTGTACTCTTAAGTGTTCGGAAAATCTAATTACAGATTTGAACTCCTAAGTCTACAGGTATATTGAACGCAAAATCTAAGTAGCGCAAGTTTGCACTTCTAAGCGTAATTGGCATGCAAATTTCAAAAACGTAAAAAATCGAATGAAGCATTTATGTTTCTTTTTTTAATATTTCGTCTTCTTTTTTCGTTTCATTTGGACCCAGTCGTTATTTTATGATATAGACACCATACTTGGGTGGATGAATTCATTGCCCTCTAAATTTTAATTTCGTCATTCAAATACTACTTAATGGCTGCCAAAATATAATCACGTTTTTGCGACTTTTAAATTTTTTTCGCATATTTTTCGGCCCCTCAATGAATTCCTAAAAAATAAATCAGGATTGGTAGATCTTTCACTTGCACATCGTTTGATATATATCTCAATTATGTTCTCCATGTTGATATAACATACGACAAATATGTATAAAAATTCCAAACTACCTCGTAAACTGAATTTTTGCCATTTAACACCTAAAAGCAAAAGCGCACCAAAAAATAATTTTTTAATTGTATGAAGATTTTGAAAATCGTGCAAAATATATATTGCTTTTAATGGTTTTAGATAGTAAACTGAGACCAAAATGATGGCATTTATACTTAAGTTACAATAATTTTAGGGAATTTTAGTTGAGATATTGAATATGGACTAAAAATAAAAATTTTAAATAATTGTCTAAAAAGGTGTCAAAAGTCGCACAAAACTCGAAAAAGTGGCAAAAAAGGGCCATGGAAGAAAAGTCGCAGCTTGCGTCGCAGGCCACCTAAAAACCCGCAAATTGCGACTTTAGTCGCATAGCGGTAACGCTGCATGCAATATATTTCATTATACTCTTATTTTGTGAATATGCATTGTAACCTCTCAATTAAATATTGTAAATTGACGACAAGTTTTCATTTTTGTGTGAATACATTCAAAGCAAGAAAACCGCCATTCAATCTCTTCTCTGCTTCATCAGCGTATTCCAAGTCATCGAGTTATTTAAAGGTCGTCCATTGAATACCGTGTCTACCATTCAAAGCCGTGAGCATTATGTTGTCGATGGTGATAAAAAGTATAGGTGACAAGATACATCCTTGTTTTACTCTAGTAAGTCATTACGATTTTCTAAAATTCTCGAAGTTTTGGAGTAAGAGGAGACGGTACCTTTAAATGAACGCACAACATTTTGTTGAGTAGAGGCCACAGCATAAACAGCAGGATTGACATTGTTGATGACAGGTGTAGCAGCATTGGTTACGGGAGCTACATAACCGGCACTAGTGGTAGCAAAAAGAGCAAAGAATGAAGGCCATGGTAAGACGATTTAAGACAGGTTAAATCGTGTGTAGTGACAAATAAAATTGGGTTTTTATATAAAATAAATTTAAATTGCCAATATTTAATTCAGGGTCAGAATTACGGTTAATTAAAGTGTAATGAATAAAACTAATATTAATACTCCAATAATTGAATATATTCTTAATTAAGTATTTAAGCTCTTTTTTCATATCAACCCAGCAAAACTTTGGTAATGGCAAGTACTCTGATAACTGGTTACCTTGTAACGACTAAAACATACCATCCGAATAAATAATAAGTTATTACAGAAGTACTTATTTGTAATTAAGGTGGTAATTTAAACTGAATGGCCCCGGTTCAAATCCCACCAAGGGCAACAATTTTTTTTAGTTTTTTTTTATTAAAAGAGTCTTTTTAAATGATTTTTGAATTTTAAGAACTTAAATATTATCTTCTGTAAAAAAAATTTGTAAAACTAACTCACGTTAATGAAAAAATACCATCATGAGTCAATTTTGATTATGTAGGGGATGTTGAATACCAAACACGATTCTAATTGGTCTTAACTTGGTAAGCCCAACTTATCTGGGTCATCCTTCATCTCAACTGTAGACACACACCTCCTCATGTTATCACCCGGGGAGCTAGTTTAACACCCATTAATATTGTGAGTTAACATGTTCCGAGAGTTGTCCCATAAGATCGATAAAAATGGGTTAGGATTACAGGCTAGTAACCCTCTCTTGATGTCCGAAACTTCGATAGAAAGACCAAGCAGAGGAACATTTTTCAAAGCTTGGCCTATAAAATTGGAGAATATTCGCACAAGATCGAAATCCATGGAATTCTAAAATATCCCAGCAAAACTTTGGTAATGACAAGTACTCTGATAACTGGTTACCTTGTAACGACTACAACATACCATCCGAATAAATAATAAGTTATTACAGAAGTACTTATTTGTAATTAAGGTGGTAATTTAAACTGAATGGCCCCGGTTCAAATCCCACCAAGGGCAACAATTTTTTTTAGTTTTTTTTTATTAAAAGAGTCTTTTTAAATGATTTTTGAATTTTAAGAACTTAAATATTATCTTCTGTAAAAAAAATTTGTAAAACTAACTCACGTTAATGAAAAAATACCATCATGAGTCAATTTTGATTATGTAGGGGATGTTGAATACCAAACACGATTCTAATTGGTCTTAACTTGGTAAGCCCAACTTATCTGGGTCATCCTTCTTCTCAACTGTGGACACACACCTCCTCATGGTATCACCCGGGGAGATAGTTTAACACCCATTAATATTGTGAGTTAACATGTTCCGAGAGTTGTCCCATAAGATCGATAAAAATGGGTTAGGATTACGGGCTAGTAACCCTCTCTTGATGTCCGAAACTTCGATAGAAAGACCAAGTAGAGGAACATTTTTCAAAGCTTGGCCTATAAAATTGGAGAATATTCGCACAAGATCGAAATCCATGGAATTCTAAAATATCCCAGCAAAACTTTGGTAATGGCAAGTACTCTGATAACTGGTTACCTTGTAACGACTACAACATACCATCCGAATAAATAATAAGTTATTACAGAAGTACTTATTTGTAATTAAGATGGTAATTTAAACTGAATGGCCCCGGTTCAAATCCCACCAAGGGCAACAATTTTTTTTAGTTTTTTTTTTTTATTAAAAGAGTCTTTTTAAATGATTTTTGAATTTTAAGAACTTAAATATTATCTTCTGTAAAAAAAATTTGTAAAACTAACTCACGTTAATGAAAAAATACCATCATGAGTCAATTTTGATTATGTAGGGGATGTTGAATACCAAACACGATTCTAATTGGTCTTAACTTGGTAAGCCCAACTTATCTGGGTCATCCTTCATCTCAACTGTGGACACACACCTCCTCATGTTATCACCCGGGGAGCTAGTTTAACACCCATTAATATTGTGAGTTAACATGTTCCGAGAGTTGTCCCATAAGATCGATAAAAATGGGTTAGGATTACAGGCTAGTAACCCTCTCTTGGAAAAAAAATACAATGAAGAGGATAAAATTAGAATTGAAAGGTCCCACTACCTAATGTTAGAGGAGGATGTCCGAAACTTCGATAGAAAGACCAAGTAGAGAAACATTTTTCAAAGCTTGACCTATAAAATTGGAGAATATTCGCACAAGATCGAAATCCATGGAATTCTAAAATATGCTCGGACTTTGACCTTAACAGGTTGTAACAATTAAAGTAAGTAAAAGTCAATCTTATGTAAAAACTTATACAAAAAAGAAGATTTAAATTGTTTAAGTTTTAAAATAATTTTAAAAAAGTTTTAAAATATTTACAAAAAATCGTATAAAAATATTTTTCCAAAAATTACAACAAAGCAAAAGAAAGCAGGGAAAAACAAAGTTATTTTCACATGATTTTGGATCTAAAAATAAAAATTGTTTATATTAATTATAAGCTGCTAAGTTTTCAACATATGAAGTAGCTCAGTGGAAGAGTCTCTGCCTAGCAGTCGGAGGGTCTGGGTTCGATCCCGCATGGGGTCATAAAAAAAATTTTGTATTTAGTTTAAAAATATATGTTTTTAATAAAACAACAACAAAAAAGTTGTTGTTGTTGCTTTCAAATTGCTTACCCAAGTCATTACTTTTCTGCAATTGGTAAGTACTTGCCTCCAATGACATCCCCATGTTAATGTAATGACTTAAACAGCGAATGAGTAAGTAGTTCGTGTTTAATAGTTTCACTGTTTAACTCATTATTTGGTAATGAAAAGTTTTACTGGGAACCTAGTTATACCGGTAATATTATCAAATGATTTTGATTGAAATTATTTTTAAGCCCCCAAACACTCATATATTTTAAGCCTAAAGTACAATACCTAGTTTAAGGCTTATAATTCAAATAATTCAATTATCATTATTTTACACTTTATCACTTATTTTTTGCACATTTAAATTGTAACTTATGTATTTTGTTTATTTCTTTTCTGTTTTGTTTTTTAATGGAGCTCTAGAGTAAAATTAATATCAATTTGCCAAAAAAAAAAAAAAAAGTATACGAAAATAAACTCCAAAGTCAAGTCGTTTGTAATAACTTGAACTTGCAAAAAAGTAAAGAAAAAACTAGAAGAATATTTTATTAAATACTCTTCATGCTGCTCTAAATATTCAATTTCCATTACCGGGATATTTGGAGTATGAATGTTTGAATATTTGAATTGTTGATATCAAAAAGTTTTTCCAAAAACTTCTTCCTTTTGGAAATTCTAATAAATATTCATCATCGCCCTTATAAAAAAAAACAAAACAAATAATACAAAAAATACAATTTGAGCGAAAAAAACATCAAAACCACCACTAGACTAGGTACAAGGTGGTGCAAAAGTAGTCACCTTGAGTTCTAGGGATGAAATTAAACACATAAGTTGTGAATTTGTGTGACTACTTTTAAACCACCTTGTATTTTTTGTATTTTGTACCATCACATATTTATACACTATAAGTAAAAAAAAGTTATCAAACCCGACCATATGATACCTTAAATAGCCCATTTAGTTATATATGGGAGTGACACTTAAATCTGAGACAAAAAACGAGCTTTCGGTGAACTATTCTTTTGAATTAACGAAATAATGAACTGTTGTGGTATAACTGGGGCCAAATTACCGCATTCAATATCGATCGAAAACTCAGACTTTTAAGCAAATATTGTGATGCATACTTTAGGGATGTTCAAAGTTACACCGATGCAAAAAGTTTATTGAAATTTGGTATCCATTTTGAGTCGTTTTTAAAAACATATAGTTCAATTAAAATTCTTTTCCTATTGTTCATCTTTTGGCAAATAACTTAAAGAAAATATAGGAAACTGTGAATCTTTTACATAATTTTGATTATCCTTAAAGTATGCTATACACATGTTTTGAAAATATCGAAGATTTCGATCGATATCGAATGCGGTAATTTGGCGCCTGGTTAGTCAT
Source organism: Stomorhina lunata (assembly GCA_933228675.1). Taxonomy (NCBI): domain Eukaryota; kingdom Metazoa; phylum Arthropoda; class Insecta; order Diptera; family Rhiniidae; genus Stomorhina; species Stomorhina lunata. The sequence continues at coordinate 60,462,770 of OW121742.1, forward strand.
CCGCCTAGCATACCAGAGGTCCCAAGTTCGATCATCGGCCAGACCTACTTGAAAATAAAACTTCTCTAACTAATGCATTTGCCGTTCGGAGCCGGATTTAAAACGTAGGTCTCTTTCAATGAGTCTAAAAATAGAATCGGATGCAGCTCATTATCTGAGAGAAGTACCTCTTGTTCCAATTGGAATTTCGTAGGAATTATGTAACAAAATAATAAACCGATTACTATAGACACGCTAAAGTTTTTGGCGAATTTTGTACATTAGTTTTAAAAATTGAGCCCTTTACTTTGAATACAAGCTTTAGGTACATAGACCAAGAGGCAGCATTCGAAATGAACGGACTTCGTTAAATCTAATCAATTGATTTCGACTCAATCGACTAATTTCCATTGGACGTTAATATCATCAGCTCAATCTTATAACCCCTTGACCTTTGGTGGTGTAGGGTATTTTTAAACATATCTACATTTTTATATCTTTTTTTTTTCTTTTTCTAAAACTTTTAAGAATCATTATAATAAAAAAGTTTCTTTTGTCTTCTTTGGCACCCCATACAGCGCTCGTTTGTTTTCAATTGTCATCTTACCTTATGTTAAGAGGGTGTGATGATTACATTTTTTTTTACAAATATTTGTTGTATTTCACTTTTTTGTTTCTCATCATAATTTATGTTTTTATTACATTATATTTTCTACTTGAATTGAAATAAATTAAGTGGAAAATATGCATGTCGAAAATTTGTTTTCCCCAAAAATAAAAGTTTTCCTTCAATACAAATGGTTTTACTTAGAAATTTCATAGGAGCTTTTTTGGAATTGTATAAGTAAAAAAGATATCAAGGTCTTTATATTATTATCGACAAAAATCCAATTCGAATGGTTAAATAAATTATATCGAAAAATTTCGAAATACTAAAAAGTGTTTCAAATAAAATTTTTGGTTATGTTAAGTTATTTTTTATTTGCCTATCCGTATTCTGATCATGGCGATCATAAAATTTCAATTGATAAAGATATTTTAGACAAAATTTATCCATAGTGCAAGAAATAATTTATTTTTTGATCAAGTTAGTTTCTATAGATATGTCAGATACTATTATTTTAGAAATTATTAATTTTCAATAGTTATTTCAATCAAAATGGGCTGCGAAAAAAAAGTTCGTGAAAATATAATTAAAGTTTTCAAAAAAATCCGTCATGGACTTTTAAAAAAATAGCTAAAAATTTGAAAGTTGTCCTTCGAACGATTTCTAATGCCATCAGACGGTATAAGGAAAACCTGAGCATTGAAAGAAAACCTGGATCAGGGAGGAAAAAAGGTCCTACAGATATTGGTAAGGCAAAAGAAGTCGAGCGACTCTTTCGAAGAGAGCCTAACACTTCTTTAAGAAAAGCAGCTCGTACGGTGAAATGTTCTACGAATTTTGCACATAGAGTCAAAGCTTATGCTGGACTGAAGACATACAAAGTCCAAAAGGTTCCAGATCGCAATGCTATAAAGAACTTAGAAGCAAAAAAACGAGCGAAAAAATTAAAGTCTGATTTTATAAAAAAAATACACCTGTTGTGTGATGGATGATGAAACATACGTACTGGCAGACTTTTCTCAACTTCCTGGTCAAGATTTTTATGTTGCTGATAAACGGGGCAACGTTCGGCAAGAGTTTCGCACAAAAAAACAAACAAAATTCCCTAAGAAGTTTCTCGTGTGGCAAGCTATTTGCAGTTGTGGCAAAAGAAGTAAAGTATTTGTGGCATCTGGCACAATAAACACAGAAATTTATATAAAGAAGTGCCTACAAAAACGGTTGTTACCCTTTTTAAGAGAGCACAGAGTGACTACATTTTTTTGGCCCGATTTGGCATCATGCCATTATGGAAAAAAGGCACTTGAGTGGTACTCAAAGAATAATGTCATTTTTGTACCACGAGAGGCAAATCCACCTAACTGTCCAGAACTTCGGCCTGTGGAAAGGTATTGGGCTCTGGTAAAAAAGGAATTGAAGAACACAGGAAAGATTTCCAAGAACATGTCCGATTTTAAGCGCAGGTGAAACACATGCTCCAAAAAGGTATCAGAAGCAATTGTAAAATCTTTAATGGGAGGGTTTCCGAAAAAAGTCGATAATTTTGAAAAACCCGAGTACTAAGTAAACATTTTAATGCTAAATGATTTTGTATAATATGTCATTATATTTGCGTATTTTGTACAGTTTTTATATTAAAAGGTTTGATTTTTATTTAAGAAAATCCAACTACAAATTTTATTTAGAGCACTCTTTATTTACTTATACAATATAATAAGTTCCAAACCCCCGTTAACACTGCGTTTATTGACTTAATGAAGTCCTTTGGCAATGTCAATATTAGCTATCTGTAGTGAATTTTATAAAATTGTAAGATGCCAATGAAAATTCTGACGATAATTCGATCAATTTATAGTCGACCGGCCTGCAATTTTTTTTTTATTGCATTAATGTGATGCTGACCATACAAAACGCCAAATTTTTCGTTGAGTGATCAGCTGGTTAGGGGTTTGGTCACCTGCACTTACATAGATAAAGGGAAAAGCACTTCGCTGGCTTTTAATTTCATATTTTAAAATTTTACAACAGAGACAAAAAACAATCAAACTCTTTTTTGGGTAAATATTTTTGAATTCTGTAAATTAAATTTTTTTTCGTGTAAAGAATGCTCTAAGTAAAATTTGTAGTTGGATTTTCTTAAATAAAAATCAAACCTTTTAATATAAAAACTCTACAAAATACGCAAATATAATGACATATTATACAAAATCATTTAGCATTAAAATGTTTACTTAGTACTCGGGTTTTGCAAAATTATCGACTTTTTTCGGAAACCCTCCCATTAAAGATTTTACAGTTGCTTCTGATACCTTTTTGGAGCATGTGTTCCACCTGCGCTTAAAATCGGATATGTTCTTGGAAATCTTTCCTGTGTTCTTCAATTCCTTTTTTACCAGAGCCCAATACCTTTCCACAGGCCGAAGTTCTGGACAGTTAGGTGGATTTGCCGCTCGTGGTACAAAAATGACATTATTCTTTGAGTACCACTCAAGTGCCTTTTTTCCATAATGGCATGATGCCAAATCGGGCCAAAAAAATGTAGTCACTCTGTGCTCTCTTAAAAAGGGTAACAACCGTTTTTGAAGGCACTCCTTTATATAAATTTCTGTGTTTATTGTGCCAGATGCCACAAATACTTTACTTCTTTTGCCACAACTGCAAATAGCTTGCCACACGAGAATTTTCTTAAGGAATTTTGTTTGTTTTTTTGTGCGAAACTCTTGCCGAACATTGCCCCGTTTATCAGCAACATAAAAATCTTGACCAGGAAGTTGAGAAAAGTCTGCCAGTACCTATGTTTCATCATCCATCACACAACAGGTGTATTTTTTTATAAAATCAGACTTCAATTTTTTCGCTCGTTTTTTTGCTTCTAAGTTCTTTATAGAATTGCGATCTGGAACCTTTTGGACTTTGTATGTCTTCAGTCCAGCATAAGCTTTGACTCTATGTGCAAAATTCGTAGAACATTTCACCGTACGAGCTGCTTTTCTTAAAGAAGTGTTAGGCGCTCTTCGAAAGAGTCGCTCGACTTCTTTTGCCTTACCAATATCTGTAGGACCTTTTTTCCTCCCTGATCCAGGTTTTCTTTCAATGCTCAGGTTTTCCTTATACCGTCTGATGGCATTAGAAACCGTTCGAGGGTCAACTTTCAAATTTTTAGCTATTTTTTTAAAAGTCTATGACGGATTTTTTTGAAAAGTTTTAATTATATTTTCACGAACTTTTTTTTCGCAGTCCATTTTGATTGAAATAACTATTGAAAATTAATAATTTCTAAAATAATAGTATCTGACATATCTATAGAAACTAACTTGATCAAAAAATAAATTATTTCTTGCACTATGGATAAATTTTGTCTAAAATAGTAAATGCATATTTTTTTTAGAACACTCTTTATATCTTTGCGTTCTTTGTGTGAAAAAGAAAAATTAAATAATAAGTATTTCTTGGGGAGATACAAGATTTTTTGGACTTAGAGCTTTTTCTTTTGCTTAGTTTTTATTTTTCCATGGACTTAGGACTTTTTATTAGCACTTCTCAACCAGTAAATTTCGTATACTCGTATAATTCTTGATAGGGATATATAGTGAGCCTATATTCAATACCGACTATGTACCAAATAAAATATTTTTAAGGAGAGACAAGAAACTCTTTAATATCCAAAATATGTCAATCTTTTGTGTACAATATATTAAAGCTAAAATTCTAAAATAGAATTCTTTTCTCTAACTTTTGTTAAAATTGATGTAATCATTGTAAAAAAAGGTTCCAAAAAAAAAGTGATTTTGAAAAAACTTGGTTCATAGACGGTATTGAATATAGGCTCACGATATATTCTTAATGCTTATAATATTCTAAGACGATTAAGCGATGTCCACCTGTCTGTCTGTTGAAAGCATGATAACTCCTAAACGAAAGGAGTTAGGTCACTTAATCTTGGCAAAGACATTCTTTATTTCTAGGAGAATTTTTGTATTGAAATTGGGCAAAATTGAACAATAGCTCCTGTTTTAACATGTTAGAGGGGGATAGCACTAGGTCTTTGGATAAATAAATAAAACACAAAAGGTTTCTATAAACTTTATAAAAATATTTAATAACAATTTTTGTGCAATATTAGATTTAAGGTTTTAACTGTGTTTTAGAGTTTATATTTTAGGTATAAGTATTTTATTTTAAGTTAAGGGTTAGTTTTATATTATATTATATTTTATTTTTTTATTTATTTATTACACCGACGGTGTTTCGGGTTTTTGCTTGGGTTGTTGAGCTGAACTTATCTTTCTTGACACTTTCTTTATTACTTTCTTCTTTTGTGAAGTTGGCTGCAGTTTGTTGAGCTAGGGATGGACCTGTCAGTGATATTAGTAGGGTTCGCAGTGTTCACCGCGTGAACAGCTCCCGTAAAACCTCGCATAGGCTAAGCACTTTTTTTTACTAATAAGTAACAAACTATAATAGCTATGATGATAATTTGGTATATAGAAATTTTACATAAGCATTAGGCAGTAATTAAAATATCACCGAAATCTGTTCACATTTAGCCATAGCTCCCATACAAAATACTTATGAAAACAGCCTAAATGCTAATAAATCAAAAAATATAACACATATAACCACTAAATTTAGCACAAGGAAATCTTATGTCAATGACAGCCAGTGTGCAAAATTTTGTCTCAATCCGTCACCATTTGACCATATAAAAACTTAGGAAAACACAAAATACCAACAAAATAGGGGGTCTCTGTCCGTCACTATCGCGCTTTCGATAGCTCCTTAACTATAAGAGCTAAAAAGGCAAAATTTAAAAGAAACATTTTCGATATACTATAGAAGTTGTGCACTGAAAATGGACGAAATCGGTTCACATTTAGTTAGAGCTCCCATATAACCCTGCCCCGGGAATCATATTAATGCTGATAAATTGGATACAATTGTAATAGCTATGACGACTAAATTTGGAATATAATGGGTGTTTTTTTAGAGGTATAGAACTTCGAATTGAAATAAAACACAAGAAAATCGTTTTAATGTCCATCAATTTGGCTTTATTGGAAGGATAATTTTATGCCATTAATGTTTAAATATGATTTCGGGCATGTGGCCGCCGCGGCTGGCTCGAATAAAGCCAATTCTACAGGTCCAATTTTCAACTACTTTTTCGAGCATGTGGGGCCGTATGTTGGCAATAACGCCACGAATGATGGCTTCCAAGTCCCCTAACGTTTCTGGTTTTTTGGCGTAGACGAGCGACTTCACATATCGCCAAAGAAAATAATCCAGTGGTGTCAAATCGCACGATCTTGGTGGCCAATTGACAGGTCCATTCCGCGAAATTATGCGCTCATCGAATGTTTCCTTCAATAAATCAATTATGACGTGCGCTGTGTGCCATGTAGCGCCGTCTTGTTGGAACCACAACTCATCCACATTCATGCCATCCAATTGGGGAACAAAATAGTCGGTTATCATGGCTCTATACTGGTCTCCATTTATGGTAACTGACTCTCCAGCATTATTTCGGAAGAAGTATGGCCCAATGACTCCACCAGCCCATAGAGCACACCAAACAGTCAGTTTTTGTTTATGTAATGGCGTCTCAAGGATCTCATGTGGATTCTCTTCACTCCAAATGCGGCAATTTTGCTTGTTGACGTAGCCATTTAACCAAAATGAGCCTTTTCACTGAACAAAATTTTGCGATGAAAATCAGCATCGAGATCAATCTCATTTTCGGTCCATACACCAAAATCACGACGAATTGCATGGTCTCGCGGCTTTAATTCTTGCACAAGCTGGATCTTGTAAGGTCGCAAGCCAAGATCTTTGCGCAAAATCTTCCATAATGTTGATGGACAAAGCTCCAATTGCTGTGCACGGTGGCGAATCGATTCATTCGGGTCCTCTTCAACACTTTGCTCTACAGCGGCAATTGTTTCTTCGGTGCGCACTGTTCGACGTCGCTGCGGATGCGTATTATCACATAGAGTAAACGTAGTGCGAAAACGATCCATGGTTAACCGAATTAATTGCTCTGATGGACGATTATGTCGACCATAAAATGAACGGAGCTTGCGGTAAACTTCGCGAACTGAACCATTATTTTCGAAATAAATTTGCACGATTTGCAAGCGTTGTTCTTTTGTCAACCTGTTCATGATGAAATGGCAAACCAAAGTAAATATTAATCACTTGACAGCTGACAAAATGGCCGTCAGTTAAAAAAGTGATGCCAACTTAAAGTTCTATACCTCAATAAAAAACACCCGATAGAAGTTTTATGCAACTTTTAGTCAGTATCTTAAATTTTATAGGAATCGGTCCATATTTCACCATAGCTTTTATATACAAACCGGTCCCGGAACCCAAAAAAATGTAACAAGGGCCAGCTATATAGGACAGCTATAAAGCTATATGCAAGAATAAGCTTTATATAAATACCAGCCATCGTGTAAAATTTTGTTACAATCATTTGGCTATAATTTTTATATACTACAGTCAAAAAGAGGAGGTACATTCAGCATATTAAGATTGCACCAAGTAAATTGATAGCTATCAATCAGACTTTATATACGGTAGATGCATTAGGAACTCCTAACAAAATATATGGACCTGTCGTATTATTGTCAACATGTTTAACCTAACTAAATATTAAACTAAACAAAAAGTATTCAACAACATTTAAATGTAAAACCATACCCGGTTACGATACCGAGTTTTGTTTAAAGTAAATACTAGGGAAACCACTTGTTTACTTTTTAAAATGTTGAACTATAAAGCTACTGCAACCGAATTTATTCAAAATATTTTGCCAACAATACTAACTATCGTAACAAATTTTTTCCAATTTGGACCACATTTTGAATTAGCTGCACACTTGTAGATATATGGTGGGTATATAGGATTCGGCACAGCCGAATATAACACTTTACTTGTCTATACTTAAAAAAGTCGATGTAAGCTATTTTTATCCAAAAAATAGGATGCTCTAGACTGTTAGGTTAGTTCTTCTCAAATTTTGACAACTGATTTTCTTATATGTGAACCGCCGTGGTATAGCAGGTTAGTCAGCCGCCTAGCATACAGAGGTCCCAAGTTCGGCGGTTCACCTCACAACTCAGCTAGCCACTGGTTATTGAGTATTAGGCTATGTAAAACTTCTCTAACTAATGCATCATTTGCCGTTCGGAGTCGGCGTTAAAACGTAGGTCCCTTTCAATGAGTCTAAAAATAGGATCGGATGCAGCTCATTGTCTGAGAGAAGTACCCTTTGTTCTAATTGGAATGATGTCGGGGAATTATATATATATATATAATTGAGGCTCTATGCTCCACTGGGAGTCAAGGATAACAGAAGAATATATAAATATATATATATATATATATATATATATATATATACCCAGCAAAACTTTGGTAATGGCAAGTACTCTGATAACTGGTTACCAACTGATTACGACTACAACATACCATCCGAATACAAAAAAAGTTATTACAGAAGTACTTATTTGTAATTAAGATGGTAATTTAAACTGAATGGCCCCGGTTAAAATCCCACCAAGGGCAACAATTTTTGTTAGTTTTTTTTTTTATTAAAAGAGTCTTTTTAAATAATTTTTGAATTTTAAGAACTTAAATATTATCTTCTGTAAAAAAAATTTGTAAAACTAACTCACGTTAATGAAAAAATACCATCATGAGTCAATTTTGATTATGTAGGGGATGTTGAATACCAAACACGATTCTAATTGGTCTTAACTTGGTAAGCCCAACTTATCTGGGTCATCCTTCATCTCAACTGTGGACACACACCTCCACATGGCATCACCCGGGGAGCTAGTTTAACACCCATTAATATTGTGAGTTTATATGTTCCGAGAGTTGTCCCATAAGATCGATAAAAATGGGTTAGGATTAAGTTCTAGTAACCCTCTCTTGAAAAAAATACAATGAAGAGGATAAAATTAGAATTGAAATGTCCCACTACCTAATGTTAGAGGAGGATGTCCGAAACTTCGATTGAAAGACCAAGTAGAGGAACATTTTTCAAAGCTTGGCCTATAAAATTGGAGAATATTCGCACAAGATCGAAATCCATGGAATTCTAAAATATGCTCGGACTTTGACCTTAACAGGTTGTAACATTTAAGTAAGTAAGAGTCAATCTTATGTAAAAACTTATACAAAAAAGAAGATTTAAATTGTTTAAGTTTTAAAATAATTTAAAAAAAGTTTTAAAATAATTACAAAAAATCGTATAAAAATATTTTTCCAAAAATTACAACAAAGCAAAAAAAAGCAGGGAAAAACAAAGTTATTTTCACATGATTTTGGATATAAAAATAAAAATTGTTTATATTAATTTTAAGCTGCTGTGACGATAAAAGTCGTCCCTTGTTTTTATCCCCACAGAAGTTTGTAGTCTTTTTAATTATCCCGGAATATTTATATTTTTTTTTATTATTATATTATATTTTTATTATTTTCTAAAAGAAACTGAAGTGTTAATTTAGTTCAATTAGAAAGTTATATTTATTTTATTAAATTATTTATGTATTTTGAATTCAAATATTTAAATTTAACGGATTTTGAGTCGCCCACTAGCGGAGACTCATTTAAGTTAAGATCACTTAGTTGTTATATTTAGTAGTAATATTTGTAATGTTTAATACTAAAATAAGTAGCCATGAGAAAGTATAAAAGGCAACAGCGCCCAAAGAATGGGGTCAGTCTTGTTGCATCGTTTGCAGAGGTAAGATATAATTACTTGTTGGTTAGCTGCTGAGTAATTAATATCTTTCCGGATTGGTGACCCAAACAGTCATCAATAAGAGCAAACGAAATTAGGTTGGTAAGGGATAATCGTTTGTTGGTTAGCTGGTGAACAATTATTCCTTTCGGAACGGGTGAACAGGCCAAATAGGAGACGCTTTCTCTTATTTAGCAGGTTCCCAGTTTATATAGGCATTAGGAAAGTTGGTAACAGTAAGAAATAAGCTGTTGGTGGTTAGCTGCTGGTTGCTTATAGCTTCCTGATTTGGTGGACGGCACCAATTAAGAGTTGTTTCTCTTAGTTGGCCTACATCAAATAATACTAACAATAGTAAGAGAGTGGAAATACTGCCTGGTGGTTAGCTGCTGGCAGTAAATTCCTGTCCGATCAAACGGAGAGAACAAGGAAAGAATTAACTGTCCTATCCTTGCTCCCGCCGCTTGATTCTCTTAGCGTCGATACAATTATTAAAGAGAGTCTTTGTAATAACCTAGCAACTAGATTAAGAGAAGATATATATATTTTTTTGTGTAAATAAAGAGAATACTTTTGTATGTTTAAAAATTTAATTCGTCCAGTGTTTCTTTCTCAGCCCCTGCAAAAATAAAAATTTTTGTAGCTGAACCCTTGGCAACCGGTGAGTTTTACCCTAGCCACAGGAAAACTTCGTTACACTGCTAAGTTTTCAACATATGAAGTAGCTCAGTGGAAGAGTCTCTGCCTAGCAGTCGGAGGGTCTGGGTTCGAGCCCCCATGGGATCATAAAAAAAATTTTGTATTTCGTTTAATAATATATGTTTTTAATAAAACAACAACAAAAAAGTTGTTGCTGTTGTTGTTGTTGCTTTCAAATTGCTTAACCAAGTCATTACTTTTCTGCAATTGGTAAGTACTTGCCTCCAATGACATCCCCATGTTAATGTAATAACTTAAACAGCGAATGAGTAAGTAGTTCGCGTTCAATAGTTTAACTGTTTAACTCATTATTTGGTAATGAAAAGTTTTACTGGGTATATATTTATTATATTTTTTCTTTGAAGCTTTTAAACAATAAATGTTCCAGGTCGCACAATGACCCACTTAACTTATTATCAAGATATATTTCAGACAATAATTGTCTTGTATTGACCATAAACAACTCAGAAAATCATTACCAATATAATAAATACCTTTCAAAATCTATGACACTAAATGAACTAAATGAACATACATACGTATCTTATTTATTGATTGAAATAGATTGATATACTTTGGTATAAATACCAAAATGAATTCATTAACTGTATCAGTTGACGATTAATTATTCAACAATCAGCCATCCAGTTTTTGCTCTAATTACCTCTACAAAACCAAACGATATTAATACAAAAAATGGCTTTCAAATTTATTACCTTCTGTACTTTATTGGCTGCTGCTAATGCTGGTTATTTATCAACCGCAACTTATGCTGCTGCCCCTATTATCAAGTACGCAAATCCTGCTGTGGATGCTGTTGCCTCCACCCATCAAAATGTTGTAAGATCTTTTGAAGGTACTGTTTCCTCATACTCGAAATCGGTGGATACTCCCTACTCTAGTGTACGTAAAAGCGATACTCGCATTAATAACAATGTCTATACTCCTGCTGTTGCCAAGACTGTGACATATGCTGCTCCCGCTGTTACCAAAACTTTTGTTACACCCACTGTTTATACTCATGCTGCTCCCGCCGTGACCAAGACTGTTAATTATGCTGCTCCTTCTGTTTACACTCATGCAGCTCCTGCTGTCACCAAGACTGTTGTAGCACCTAGCGTTTACACTCACGCTGCTGCTCCTGCTGTGACCAAAACCGTTTATTCTCATGACTCACCTGTTATCTACGCTCCAGCAGCTATTGCTAAGGCTGTTACTTATGCTGCTCCTGCTGCTACAACTTCTTATAATCATGGACCTGCTGCCAGCACTTACACTCACAATGCTCCTGGAGTTTCTGCTTATGGTACCAGCCAAACTGTTCATTACTCTCCCGCTGAAATGGTCTCTCACATGAGTTTCGATGGTTTCGGTACTCATTGGGGCTTTTAAGTAAGTGAAGGATAATTTGAAGTTGTTGTTATTTTATAAATTGTTGAATATTGTTTATTTAATAAAACTAATATTGTTGGTAAATATATATAAGATTTGTACTTACTTACTTTACTTAAGTGCCCTATATTTCCAACCTATTAAAGCCGAGCTAATCTTAGAATGCTTTGAGTTTCTTTCTTGTGCGCATAAGCTTTGGAATGTTTTACACTACTTGGTCTTTTCATCTAAGTTTCGGACGTCCCCTCCTACGAGTTTCTTCGGGATCATTTTCAAACACACAAACAAAATAAACCCTTTCCACCTATGGTGGTGAAGGATATAAACATGCTAACTGCACTACCTTATCTTTTAAGTTTAAGAGATATTTAGATCTAAAAATGTTTATTATGTCTATGTCGGCGTATAACCCATACAGCTAATGGTTCATTCGATATCGATATCACAGCACAACAAAATAAAAAAAATTTCATGTGCTCTTAAAACCACTACACAATTTGAACGTATCATGACTACCTTAGTACAAAAATGGTAAAATTTTTAAATTCTATGGCAAGATTTTTTTACAAAAATTTTTGTTTTTTTAAATTGCAATTTTTTTTAGACGTTTCTTCAAATAATTAATGATAACTCAAAAACTACTAGTCCGATATTATTCAAATAAAATCAGAAAAATTAAGATTTACATAGCCTTTAATTCGTCTATATATCGCATTTCAATCGGATCAATAGTATTAGAGTTATAATAAAAAATTTAAGAAAAAATAGCTTCATCTGTCCGTGCCCGTGTTTATGACTCACCAACATATAATAATACGGTATAAGTATAAGCAGGAGTAGGCAGCCCATACTACCAGTAGCCGATGTATATTTTTAATTTTCGTAAATACCACGATCATTACTAATGAAAATGTGTATTAAAATCATTCAGTTGCAATTTGGATGTTAACAGAGTTGGTTGGTGCCGCTTTGTTAAAGAAAATACAACACCAAAATAGGCAAGAAACAAATCAGAATCCAATTTATAGCAACAAAATACATGGTTCGAGAGAACAAAGAAATATAATCTCGAGTTGCCACGACATTTTATTTTTATAAACGTTGGAAATATTTTTGTAAATATTGGGAATATTTTTCAAAACAGAAATAAATTCTAATATTAAACAATTTTAGATTTTTTAGATATTTTCGATCCAAACATTTTTTTATAGAAAAATTTTTAATAAAAATATTTTGCTTTATAGAAAATTTTTAGATAAAAATATTTTTTTTCTGTAAAAATTTCCGATAAAAATATTTTTATATCAAAAAATTTTCAAATCTTCTATAGAAAAATTTTTGTAATAAAATTTTCTATAGAAAAATTTTCCATAGAAATATTTTAGATAAAAAAAAAATTTCAACAGAAAATATTTGATAAAAAAATTTTCTATAGAAAATTTTTTAATAAAAAAATTTCTGAGGAAATTTTTTTTTTTTTTTTAATTATATAGAAAAATTTTTGATAAAAGAAATTGTATAAGAAAAATTTTCAATAGAAAAATTTTTGATAAAAATTTTTCAATAGAAAAATGTTTGATAAAAAATTTTCTATAGAAAAATTTTTGATAAAAAAATTTTCTATAGAAAAATTTTTGATAAAAAAATTTTCTATAGAAAAATTTTTGATAAAAAAATTTTCTATAGAAAAATTTTTGATAAAAAAATTTTCTATAGAAAAATTTTTGATAAAAAAATTTTCTATAGAAAAATTTTTGATAAAAAAATTTTCTATAGAAAAATTTTTGATAAAAAAATTTTCTATAAAAAATTTTTGATATAAAAATGTTCTATAGAAAAATTTTTGATAAAAAATTTTCCATAGAAAAATTTTTGATAAAGAAATTTTCTATAGAAAAATTTTTGACAAAAAAATTTTCTATAGAAAAATTTTTGATAAAAAAATTTTCTATAGAAAAATTTTTGATAAAAAAATTTTCTATAAAAAAATTTTCAATAAAAAAATTTTCAATAGAAAAATTTTTTATAGAAAATTGTTTAATAAAAAAATTTCTAAGGAAAATTTAAAACAAAAAAAATTTTATAGAAAAATTTTTTATAAAAAAAAATTTATAGAAAAATTTTTGATAAAAAAAAAATTATAGAAAAATTTTTGATAAAAAAAATTGTATATAGAAGAATTTTCAGTAGAAAAAATTTTGATAAAATTTGTTCTATAGAAAAATTTTTGATAAAATAATTTTCTATAGAAAAATTTTTGATAAAAAAATGTTCTATAGAAAAACTTTTGATAAAAAAAATTTCTATAGAAAATTTTTTAATAAAAAAATTTCTAAGGAAAATTTTTTTTTTAAATTTTTATAGAAAAATTAAAAAAAAAAAAAAATTATAGAAAAATTTTCGATAAAAAAAAACTGTATATAAAAAAATTTTCAATAGAAAAATTTTTGATAAAAAATTTTCTATAGAAAAATTTTTGATAAAAAAATTTTTTATAGAAAAATTTTTGATAAAAAAAATTTTCTATAGAAAAACTTTTGATAAAAAAATTTTCTATAGAAAAACTTTTGATAAAAAAATTTTCTATAGAAAATTTTTTAATAAAAAAATTTCTAAGGAAATTTTTTTTTTTTTGGAATTTTTATAGAAAAATTTTTTATAAAAAAAAATTTTATAGAAAAATTTTCGATAAAAAGAACTGTATATAGAAAAATTTTCAATAGAAAAATTTTTGATAAAAAATTTTCTATAGAAAAATTTTTGATAAAAAAATTTTTGATAAAAAAATTTTCTATAGAAAAATTTTTGATAAAAAATTTTCTATATAAAAATTTTTGATAAAAAAATTTTCGAAAAATTAGGTTTAATCAGGCTTGAGTTCATTTAACTTTCAAATTATTAATTTTGAAAATTTTGAAAAGTAATTGTGGAGAAAAACTGAAAAAATTATTTTTGAACGCGGCTCAGTGGATTGCAATTTCTGTCCCGCCACAGGACGTCATCAGCACTTAGCGCCCTCAACCACAGTCGAGTTGTCAAATTGCAGAGATAATCATCAATTTAACTCATTGAGTTTGATCGAACATCACTACGTTTAATTGATTGTGTATTCTCCCATTACTTGTTTTGCTCGATCTTTTCACTTGCCGTTGGCATGTAGAGAAGAACAAGACTTTTTGGTTTGATGCTATTTTTAGAATAGTAACAATGTTAACAACATATGTCCCTGTGGCGGGACAGAAATTGCAATCCACTGAGCCGCGTTCAAAAATAATTTTTTCAGTTTTTCTCCACAATTACTTTTCAAAATTTTCAAAATTAATAATTTGAAAGTTAAATGAACTCAAGCCTGATTAAACCTAATTTTTCAATCAATTCTAAAGTTCGAATAATTAATTCCTAAAAAAATTTTCTATGGAAAAATTTTTGATAAAAAAATTTTCTATAGAAAAATTGTTGATAAAAAAACTTTTCTATACAAAAATTTTTGTTAAAAAAATTTTCTATACAAAAATTTTTGATAAAAAAATTTTCTATAGAAAAATTTTTGATATAAAAATTTTCTATAGAAAGTTTTTGATAAAAAAAATTTTCTATAGAAAAGTTTTTGATGAAAAAATTTTCTATAGAAAATTTTTTGATAAAAAAATTTTCTATAGAAAATTTGTGTGCGTTATACAAAATAATTAAGTAAATAAATAAATAAAAATATTTGAAAAAAATGGAGTAGAAAACTTTTTCTTTTTAGAACGTTTGAACTACACATTGAAAAAAAAATCCTATTTTAGTTAAAAGTATAAAAAAAAAAACGGCAACTCTGCCGAATATTTTAGTGTGCTGTTCTCTTTGCGCCTACCCGAGAATATAAGCGTTTTAAAGAGCGTAATTTTAGTTCTAAAAGAGAGAGAGAGAGCTTTATTTCATAATTGTCTGCTTGGGCCAAAATAGCATCTGTAGGCAAGTATTATTATGTAGGGGATGTTGGATAAAAAGCAACGGTTCAGATTGATCTGAACACTCCTTAAGGTAGTGAGCCAACATATGCCGCGAGTTTCCCTCATAAGAACAATAAAAATATGGGTTGAGACTTCGGGCTAGTAACCCACCCCTGAAAAAAAATAACTTACAATGAAAAAGAAAAAAGAAGAATAAATTAGTTTATAAACGATTAATAAAATTATCAATTAAACGATTAATAAAATTATCAAATACTTATAGTAGAAATTTCGTATGGAAATTTTAAAATATAAGATTGTCATAAATAGTTTTATTTTTTCGTTTTTGAATTAGGGGGTTTTTCTTTTAAAAATGAAGGAAATATGTAAAAATTCTTCTTAAATGAAAAAGCTTAAAGAATTCAATAAAATCACAAAATTTTGAATAATATGTAACTTTAAATACCTACTAAAGTTCTTATAAATACATGTGTATGCTTCTATCACAAATACATGCTTATAAATGATTTCATTTAAAAATTGTCTAAGCCAATAATTAAATTATGAAAGGACATAAGACACATAATAAGTCATAAATCAAATTTACATTATTCCACAGGGATTATTTGTTTTGGACACATACTCTCGTACTTGGACATTAGACTAGACATGTTGTTGCAACTTTGCAACGCAACGAGTATGTGTGTATGAGAAACGTGTAACATACAATATGTGTGTGATAAATGTTGGACAGTAACAAGATTTTGATTATTTGGAAAATTGCTTAAGGATTTGGGAAACATAAGATAGACATAACCAAATGTATGGACTCATTACTTACTTACATATATAAAATACTTATTTATAAAATTGTATACTTGCATAGAGGTAACCAATTTTTTTCTATAATTTACTTTCAGTGAATTATATTAATTCAAATTGTTAAATTATAACATTTTTAAAGTAGACTTTCACAAGATACCTGTTAATTTTTCTGCCATAATTCTTTGTCAAAAATACTAAATTTTTATAAATTTCAAATTAATCCGAATTCATTAGTAGACAAAATCTGTAGGTCACAATGTCAAAAATCAATTCAATTATTTAAAATAACAATACCAAGATTACAATTAATAATAATTTTATTGTTATCACCTGATTGTGCCTTTTTAAACTTCATTTTAATTCATGTGATCTGTTACCAAGACCTACCTCCCTCACCTTTACAAGGCCATTTACTCCACATACGAATAAACTGTGATATACATGACAAAGCTAAATAATTTTAAAAAGTTTAACACACAATTTTTAAATGTCATGATATAATTTGTTGTCATAATTTGTGGTATGTACGAGTATATGTAATTGATTCGTTGAGCTTATGATCGATCTTCGAACTTGTTTTGATCAAACAATTCATATGTAGTTGGTAACTGACTCAAATAATTTGTGTGTAATTTGCGGCTTAATTTTGAATGAATGAAGTTCAAGAATGAAAGAAATAATTTAAAAAAAGATTTTTTTAAATGTTACTCAATTGCGTCCACAATATTATAGAAACAGGTGAATTTCTTTAGTTTGGTATATATTACTATTACTTTTATTTACGATTATGATAGAATAAACACGTAAGTGTGTTATATTCGGCTGTGCCGAATCTTATATACCCACCATCCACAAATTTAGAAACATATCTCATATGTCTACGAGGGTGCAGCAAATTCAAAACGTGGACCAAATTGGAAAAAAGTTGTTACGATAGTTGGTAAAATATTTGGAATAACTTCGGTTGCAGTAGCTTTATAGTTCAACATTCAAAAGTGTGTAAGTGGTTTCCCTAGTATTTATTTACTTTGAAAAAAAATTCGTTATTGTAACCGGGTATGGTTTTACATTAATAAGTTGTTAAATACTTTTCGTTTAGCTTAATATTTAGTTAGGATAAATAAGTTGATAGTAATACGAAGTATGACGTGAAGAAATTAAAATCTCAGCAAATTTCCACTGATTACACCAAACGGACAACTCAATTGCTAAAAGAGAATAACTCTGGCTCAAACGATATATACACGCTATGGCAACATATAGCCAACTCCATGAAGTCTGCTGCAAAATCGGCAATAGGGCACCAAAGCCCTCATGCTAAAAACTCTTGGTACGACGAGGAGTGCCGCAACGCCACTGCTGAGAAAAATGCGGCCTACAGGGCAACTCTGCAGTCAGCTGCTACTCGTGGATGTTTAGAAAGATATCGAGAGAAAAAGAGAGAAGAAAAACGACTATTCCGCAAAAAAAAAGAAAGATATGGAGAGACGTGTGTTTGAGGAGATTGAGTTGTATAGGACACAAAATGAAATCCGTAAATTTTACCAAAAAATTAAGCATCAGACGGATGGTTATAGCAGCTGTATCCTTTCCTGTAAGGACGACCAAGGAAATCTGGTCACAGATACAGAAAGCGTATTGAAACTGTGGAAGGAGCACTTTTGCAAGTTGTTGGTTGCAAATGAAAGCGACCAAGATGACACGCCTGAACAAATCAACGATGACGGCGTTATATGTCCACCACCCAACCTGAACGAGGTTAGGACTGCAATAGCGCGATTAAAAAATAATAAAGCTGCTGGTGCCGATGGTTTGCCAGCAGAGCTTTTTAAGGCTGGAGGTGATGAGCTAATAAAGTATATGTCCCGGCTCCTAGAATACATATGGTCAGAAGAACGCATGCCGGACGATTGGAATCTCAGTGTCCTTTATCCAGTCCACAAAAAAGGAGATAAAACTGTATGTGCAAATTATAGAGGGGATAAGCCTCCTCTCAATTGCATATAAGACTTTATCGACCATACTGTGTGAAAGGCTAAAGCCCAAAGTAAACGAAATAATTGGGACATACCAATGTGGCTTTAGACCAGGTAAATCAACCACTGACCAGATCTTTACTCTACGTCAAATCCTAGAGAAGACCCAGGAGAAACAAATCGACACGTATCATCTCTTTGTTGACTACAAAGCTGCTTTTGATAGCCCGATACGGAAGAAGGTGTTTGAAGCAATGTCTGAGTTCGGCATCCCTACGAAACTAGTAAAGTTATGCAGGATGACACTAACTAATACAACATCATCTGTTAAGATAGGTAAGAACCTATCAGAGTCCTTCAGGCAAGGTGACAGTTTATCTTGTGACCTCTTCAATATTGTGTTAGAGAAAATCTTGCGAGATGCAGCGGTTAATACAACAGGAACAATTTTCAATAGAAAACATCTGCTACTCGCGTTTGCCGATGACATTGATATTATAGGACGCACTCTACGCGAGGTAACTGCCGCCTTTTCCAATATCGAGAAGGAATCAAACAAAATGGGTCTAGCTGTAAAGAATCAAAAACAAAACTGATGGTTTCTACAGGCAGACAGACCACTAGAATCGGATCACATGTGTCCGTTGAGAACTATAGCTTCGAGGTTGTAAAATAATTTGTATACCTTGGTACCGCTGTGAACATCAACAACGATATAAGCTTCGAAATCAAACGCAGAATCATACTTGCCAATCGATGCTATTTTGGACTAAGCAAACAGCTAAGAAATAAAGTCCTCTCTGTATGAACTAAAATCACACTCTATAAAACGCTCATACTACCCGTGTTATTGTATGGTGCTGAATCATGGGCACTTGCACAGACAGATGAAGCTATCCTTGGAGTATTGGAGAGGAAAATTCTACGAAGAATCTTTGGACCAGTCTGCGTCAACAATGAGTATCGACATCGAATGAACCATGAGCTGTATGAGTTATACGCTGACATATATATAGTAAAACGCATTAAGCAACAGCGTCTGCGTTGGCTAGGACATGTTGTGCGCATGGATGAAAATACTCCGGCAAGAAAAGTCTTCGATAATGATCCAGAGGGAACGCGTAGAAGAGGGCGTCCAAAACTTCGATGGAAAGACCAAGTAGAAGAAAATCTTTTGAAAGTTGGTATACGAAATTGGAGAATATGTGCACAAGATAGATGTGCTTGGATAAGACTTCCTTGCCCTTAATTTAGTCTTACTAGCCCTTGCAGTTAAGGAGCTATGACGATTTTATCTGATGGACAGACGGACATCCCTTTTTCTTTTTGAATTTTTGTGTTTTCGTAAGTTTTTTATATGGGAGCTAGGTCAAATGGTGACCGATTACTACAAAATTTTGCGCACTGGCTGGCATTGATATAAGACTTTCTTGTGCCAAATTTAGTGGTTAGTGGTTATATCTGTTATACTTTTAGATTTATTGGCATTTAAGTATATTTTAGGTGAAATTTAGGCTGTTTTCGTAAGTTTTTTGTATGGGAGCTATGGCGAAATGTGAACCGATTTTGATGAAATTTTATACGCTGGCTAATATAAAACTTCTATATACCAAATTTTATCATCATAGCTGCTATAATTTATCATTTATTAACAAATAAGCGATTAGCCTAGACGAGGTTATACGGGAGCTATGGTCAAATGTAAACCGATTTTGCCCAATTTCAATACCAAAATTTTCTCAGAGATGAAGAAAATTTTTACTAAGTTTCAGTGAGCTAGCTTCTTTCGTTTAGGCGTTATCGTGATTTCAACAGACAAACGGACAGACAGACGGATATCGCTCAATCGTCTTAGAATTTCATAAGGATTCAGAATATATATCGTTTTTGGCTTTTGAGCCAGTATTAAGGAAATTACAAACGTAATGATGTAATATATATATATAAGAATTATAGCCAAATGTTGACCGATTGTAACAAAATTTCACACACTGGCTGGTATTCATATAAAGCTTATTTTATTTTTTAAGTGGCAACAGCTGTCATAGTTTATAATTTAATAGCTTTTAACTGGTCCTTGCTAAATATTTTTTGGTTTCCGGGAGTGTTTTTTATATGAAAGCTATAGTCAAATATGGACCGATCCCTATAAAATTTGATATACTGACCAATAGTTGCATAAAACTTCTTTATTCTAAATTTAGTCGTCATAGCTATTACAATTGTACTCAATTTATCAGCATTCATGTGTTTCCAGGGGAGGGATTATATGGGAGCTCTAACTAAATGTGAACCGATTTCGCCCATTTTCAGTACACAACTTTTGTTACATATCAAAAATACTTTTGTAAAATTTTGTCTCTCTAGCTTTTGTAGTTAAGGAGCTGTCGCGCTTTTATTTGACGGACAGACGGACATAAATCTACTTTTCTTTTTGTGTTTTTGTGTTTCTGTAAGTTTTTTATATGGGAGCTATGGTCAAACGGTGACCGATTGTAACAAAATTTTGCACACCGGCTGGCATTCACATAAGACTTCCTTTTGTAAAATTTTGTTGCTGTAGCCTTTTCAGTTAAGGCGCTATCGCGCTTTTATCTAGCGGACAGACGGACATAAACCCCCTTTTCTTTTAGTATTTTTGTGTTTCCGTAAGTTTTTTATATGGGAGCTATGGTCAAATGGTGACCGATTGTGACAAAATTTTGCACACTGGCTGGTATTTACATAAGACTTATTTGTGCTTAATTTTGGTGACCAAAGCTATTACATTTTAGCATTTATTGGCATTTAATTGAGTTTCAGGTGGAATTTAGGCTGTTTCCGTATGTTTTTTATATGGTAGCTATGGTTAAATGTAAACCGATTTCAATGAAATTTTATATGCTGCCTAGTGCTTATGTAAAACTTCTAGATACCAAATTTTGTCATCATAGCTGTTATAATTTGTCATTTATTAGCAAATAAGCGACTGGCGTAGACGAGGTTATACGGGAGCTATGGTCACATGTTAACCGATTTTGCCCAATTTCAATACCAAAATTTTCTCATAAATGAAGAATGTTTTTGCTAAGTTTCAGTGAGCTAGCTCCTTTCCTTTAGGCGTTATCGTGATTTCAACAGACAGACAGACAGACAGACAGACAGACGGACATCGCTCAATCGTCTTAGAATTTCATAAGGATTCAGAATATATATCGTTTTTGATTTTTGAGCCAATATTAAGGAAATTACAAACGGAATGACAATCTCAATATACCCCCCATTCTTTTTGATGGTGGGTATAAAAAACCTAATTTTATTTTTTTTGCAATTTTGATCTAGAAGAAGAAGTTTTTTTATTTTTATATTTTCGTGGTTTCAAAAGTATAGGACTGGAATTCGACATCTGTCAAACTAAGTTGTTAAACCAATTTTTTTCTTTTCAGTTCAAAGTCAGACATTGACGAAGATGGATCGCTTAAGTATCACACAACGCATAAAAATTATCAAAACATGCTAAAAAAAATGGTGAATCTGTAACAGCCAAATATCGTGCTTTAAGAGGAGATTATGATTAACATAATCGTCCAACTACGCAAGCAATTGGCAAAATTATGAAGAAATTTGAAGGGACTGGAGCGTTTACAAATATTTTAAGGCCTGTGCATCATCGTCATCGCTTGTTCCGCTGAAAATATCGCTGCTGTAAGTGAAAGTGTTGCCGAAGACCCGAATGTGTCGTTTTCAGGAATTAGGACTGTCTTACGGCACAGTATGGCGTATTTTCCATTTAGATCTACACCTACATTCATATAAAGTCCAGCTCACGCAACAACTGAAGCCAGCCGACCATTCAAAACTTCGTAGATACGTGAAATGGGTGCTTGAACAACAGGCGGTGGACGGCGATTTTTCGAACAAAATTTTCTTCTGCGATGAAGCATATTTCTTACTCGGTGGGTATGTTAATAAACAAAATTGTCATATTTGGGGTTCTGAGAATCCTCAAGTAACTGAAGGGAGGCTATTATATCCAGAAAAAGTCACTGTTTGATGCACTCTTTGGTCCGAAGGTGTGATTGGACCTTACTTCTTTGAAAACGACAATGGATGTCATATAATAACCGACTTTGCTTTTCCTGCTATTGAAGAATACGACTTGCAGAATATGTTTTTTCAACAAGCCGGTGCCACATCCTATACAACTCGAGCGAATATGGCTTTATTGCAGGAGACATTTCCTGGCCGCGTAATTTCTCGTCGTGGCGATATCAACTGGCTACCAAGATCATGCGATTTGACACCATTCGACTTTTTTTATGGGGCTACGCGAAAGACCGTGTTTATGCAGATAAACCTTTAACTTAGGCACTTAAAAACCAACATTCGTCAAGTTATGGCTGACATACCGTTCAATATGTGTCAAAGAATGGTCGAAAATTACCTCAAAAGAATCAATACTTGCAATATTTCACGTGGTGGTCATTTAAGTGATGTAGTGATTCACACATAATTTCAATGTTCAAACTTTATAATAAAAAAAAAATATCATGAAAAAAATATTTTATATGTGTTTTATTTACGTTCACTTTTGAAACCGCAAAATGGATAACTCTGTATATATATAAGTTCGTGATAAAAATATACAACTTTGCGTCGGAGAGTAAATCAAAATTCCAAACGGTTTGCCTTAGAAAATTACCACTTTTTTGAAAAAATCACACAAGGCGCCAAATTTTTGGGTAGGCCAAAAAAATGGAATGATATATGGTTATAAATATTTTTTCGTATTGCACTCAAAAAATTGTCCTTCATAAGCCACTACTTTTTACCATCTTTTTGGTAGCAAAAATAATTTCTCCGGTTTTTAGGCAAAGAATTAGTTAAGCCAGTTTCTGACACCCTTTTCTGAAGGCAAGCCTATTCCAGTATAGTCGTTAGAAGGGATATGATCTGGACTATATGGTGGGTGAGCTTAAACATCCCATACATTATTTTTAAAATAGTTTTAAATCGTTTTCGATTATGTGTCCAGCGTTGTTGTTATGGAGATAATGACCTCGTGTCTGGCAGAATATTCTGGTCGTCTTTCGTTGGTTGCTCTATTCGATGCAGGTCTCCTGTGATTGCCTGACCCGATTTCAACAGCTGGTAACACCTTTATGATCCTATTGCCGTCATTGATGTTCAGCTTCGGCATGGCTTTGGCTGTTTTGTAGGGCTTTACATATTAATTTATTCGCTTGGATTTTTGTCACCTTTTTGTAGCGTTGACTTTCAACGTCTCTCATCGTATGGGACTCATTTTCCATGCTATTAAAAGAATTCATTTTTTGGAACGAAGAAAAATGTCCTGTTGTGTGACTTATAAAAATATTATAAGTTATTTTTGCGCTTGACAGCAATCTTCGTCGAGCAATGCTTCCAATTTCTTACCTTCAAACTTTGTCCAAGACGAAATCACAAAGTTTGAATCGGGCACTTCCAATAATCGAAAGCTTTCAGCGCCGTTTTTTCAAATGAAATAAATGAAATAAACTTCCTCGCATAAAATCTTTTTTAGTCACAAAATCGGCTTTATTATAGCAATTGAAAAAAGTGTCTGTTTCATTTTTGCGTCTCTCAAGAACTGAATTAAACTGACAGATGTTTACCCTCCAAAATACTATTAGAGATACAAACCATATCTGCTAGTTATCCATATCGAAATTATTATCTTGTAGACATAATATCTATGGTAAGTATGGACCGATTTCAACAAAATTTTATTCAAACTTAAATTTAATAAAAATAAACTAAAATTTGCTGCCTTATTGTCAATTCCGGGAAGTGACCCCTATGGAGGGTACCTGAAGTTATGAACTGATTTACAACATCAATTGATAATATCAATGGTCCTACTATCAAGCAAAATTTATGTACCAAATTTCATAAAGGTAAAACAAATTTGTGTATTTGAGAAATGTAGAACCATATTCCGGGAAGAAAATTGTTTAGGAGTTACCGCAAAATTCCTAAATTTTATGGGAGGTACCAGTAATAATGAACTGATTTATGCCGTCGGGTAACGATGTTAAGTTCTTGCCATTTTCGAAATTTTAACAAATTTTTTTTTTTTTGATTTTGTACCAAAAAAATATCATTAACAATATTTCAATGTCGATATCTCCAAAACCGCTAAAAAGAGAATGCATTGGTGTTAGCACATCTTAAAGCCAATTTCATTTATAATCCATTAATATATTCCTCATAATATTAGAAAAGTAGTTTTCAATATATGACATTAAAACTAACTATCTAACCTAATACAAAATAAAAATATCCTATCAATAAATCCGGCTGCACCTGTGCCAAGTTTAAAAAAAAACCTTTGTTTATTTTTATCCTTTTTTCGAATCCCCTTTATAAAAAAAGTGTGGATTATAAAGAATAGATACATACATAATTTCCACGACATTCCGATTGGAAGAAGGGATACTTGTCTAAGACAATGAATTGCATCCGATTCAATTTTTAGACTCATTGAAACGGACCTACTTTTTAACTCCGGCTCCGAACGGCAAATGCATTAATTAGAGAAGTTTTACATAGAGTAATACTCAATAACCAGTGGCTAGCTAAGTTATTAGAAGAGCCGCTTTTTTAAATTTTTTTTTTTCAAGTGGGTCTGGTCGAGGATCGAACTTGGGACTCCTGGTATGCTAGGCGGATGACTAATCTGCTAAACCACGACTGTTCATAAATAGATAAAACTGATAAATTTTGTGTGTTTTTGCTCAGTTGCTAATCTTCGCTTTATCTTGATATTTGCTAAAACACCATAATTCGTATTTATTCCGTCTCTCAAATAAGATATAATGCGTAGTTTTGACCAATGAAAAATATGGAATAAGAATACATTTTTTTAACATTTTAGTTTCATTTAAATGTTTTTCTGATTAATTTTAACAATTTTTATTCACAATTTTACCCTGACAAATCTAAACTGAATATCTTCACACTTCTTCCCTTTTTTTCCTCTCTTGATGCAAAATGTCATAAATATGCATGAGATAGCCTTTAGGGGTGTTAGAAGGCATATTCTTAAATATGAATGCCGGATTGACCAAATGTCATAAGTCATTGTGTATATGTGTTTGTAAATAAATGAATGAATGGATGTCGAATTAACTTTTTGTTTATGTATTTGTAACTGTTTTTGAAAATGAAAATTCTAATGAATTATTGAGTAATTGTCACATCTGTATATCATGCTATCGTATCGTTTTGGTGTGTAAGAGATGTTATGGTGACTACAATGTAATTTTCTACAAACATAGATAGCGTCAGATAAAATGCATAAGAGCTTAAAATACTTACATCGTAACTTTCATATGTATATTAGTCTTTAGACTTACACTTGATTTTACATTTTTGTCACTTACGCCCTTTTGCATTTTAAGCGACGTTTTGTTGTTGTGTCTGTAAAATAGAAATTCTACTGCATTTATAATATTTTTGTGCTGCATTCATTATGAGATACTTAGTCGTAATATTTTTCCTATAATGCATTTTCCAGCCCCGAGAAGAAGCAGTCGAATATTTGTTGTATCTTATTGTTAGTGTCAGCTAATTTGATTTATTTTCTACTTGAATAGTTTGAGTCAATCGGTTTTTATTTGTATTTTACAAGTCATTGGGGAAATTATAAAAGATGTTTTTACCCCTTATCCAAACATTTGTGCAGATTGTGTAAATACTTATGGTGACATTTCTTTTAATTAAAATAATGTTTGAGTAGATTTTAAACTGAAGTAAAAGTCTTATCTTATAAATATTTAAGTAACAAAATCAAATCCAAAAGGTGATGGGAAATTTTTAATGAAATTAATATTAATAGTGTCTTGATGTGCTCTAAGGTGTCATGTAACTGAAATTTCTTTTGCAATACTAAACAATATGTAACAATGTTAAATATGAAATATGTAAGTTTTTGATACCTCCTAGCCATCGTTTATTGTTTTTTAATTTGAGAAGTCATTAAACAATTTCTTTCAGTGTAAATCTGTTTTGTTTCTGCTACTGTCAGTGACAAACCGACAATTGCTAGAAATGACTAATTTTTATACACTTCTAAACATGCACGAACATTTAAAGAAACTCCCTTTCATTTATCTAAACAATCAAGAATGTAATATAGTCAATCAAACCGGACCACAGTATACCCTACACAGCTTAGGCCATTTTTAAAGGAAATTTTGAAAATTTCCTCTTTTTAAAGGAAATTTTGAAAATTTCCTATTTTTAACGGAAATTTTAAAAATTTCCTATTTTTAAAGGAAATTTTGAAAATTTCCTATTTTTAAAGGAAATTCTTAAAATTTCCTATTTTTATAGGAAATTTTTTAAAATTTCCTGTTTTTATAGGA
This sequence comes from Stomorhina lunata, assembly GCA_933228675.1. Taxonomy (NCBI): domain Eukaryota; kingdom Metazoa; phylum Arthropoda; class Insecta; order Diptera; family Rhiniidae; genus Stomorhina; species Stomorhina lunata. The sequence continues at coordinate 60,489,322 of OW121742.1, forward strand.
AATTTTTAAAAATTTCCTATTTTTATAGGAAATTTTTTAAAAATTTCCTATTTTTATAGGAAATTTTTTAAAATTTCCTATTTTTAAAGGAAATTTTGAAAATTTCCTATTTTTAAGGGAAATTTTGAAAATTTCCTATTTTTAAAGGAAATTTTGAAAATTTCCTATTTTTAAAGGAAATTTTGAAAATTTTATATTTTTAAAGGAAATTTTGAAAATTTTATATTTTAAAAGGAAATTTTGAAAATTTCCTATTTTTATAGGAAATTTTAAAAATTTCCTATTTTAAAGGAAATTTTTAAAATTTCCTATTTTTTAAAGGAAATTTTTAAAATTTCCTATTTTTTAAAGGAAATTTTGAAAATTTCCTATTTTTTAAAGGAAATTTTGAAAATTTCTTTTTTTTTAAGGAAATTATGAAAATTTCCTATTTTTAAAGGAAATTTTGAAAATTTCCCATTTTTTAAAGGAAATTTTTAAAATTTCCTATTTTTATAGGAAATTTTCAAAATTTCCTATTTTTATAGGAAATTTTCAAAATTTTCTATTTTTATAGGAAATTTTCAAAATTTTCTATTTTTATAGGAAATTTTCAAAATTTCCTATTTTTAAAGGAAATTTTCAAAATTTCCTATTTTTATAAGGAAATTTTAAAAATTTCCTTATAAAAATAGGAAATTTTAAAAATTTCCTTATAAAAATATTAAATTTTAAAAATTTCCTTATAAAAATAGGAAATTTTAAAAATTTCCTTATAAAAATAGGAAATTTTAAAAATTTCCTTACAAAAATAGAAAATTTTAAAAATTTCGTTATAAAAATAGGAAATTTTAAAAATTTCCTTATAAAAATAGGAAATTTTCAAAATTTCCTATTTTCATAGAAAATTTTCAAAATTTCCTATTGTTATAGGAAATTTTTTAAATTTCCTATTGTTATAGGAAATTTTTAAAGATTAAGGAAATTTTCTATAAAAATAAGAAATTCTCAAAATTTCCTATAAAAATAAGAAATTCTCAAAATTTCCTATAAAAATAGGAAATTCTCAAAATTTCCAATAACAATAGGAAATTTTCAAAATTTTCAATAAATATAGAAAATTTTGAAAATTTCATATAAAAATAGAAAATTTTTAAAAATTTCCAATAATAATAGGTAATTTTTAAAATTTCCAATAAAAATAAGAAATTTTTAAAATTTCCAATCAAAATAGGAAATTTTTAAAAATTTCCTATAATAATAGGAAATTTTTAAAATTTCCAATCAAAATAGGAAATTTTGAAAAATTTCCTGTAAAAATAAAAAAATTTAAAAAATTTGCTATAAAAATAGGAAATTTTAAAATATTTCCTATAAAAATAGGAAATTTTAAAAGATTTCCTATAAAAATAGGAAATTTTAAAAAATTTCCTATAAAAAACGGAAATTTTAAAAAATTTCCTATAAAAAAACGGAAATTTTAAAAAATTTCCTATAAAAAAGGAAATTTTAAAAAATTTCCTACAAAAAAAGGAAATTTTAAAAAATTTCCTACAAAAAAAGGAAATTTTAAAAAAATTTCCTATAAAAAAAGGAAATTTAAAAAAATTTCCTGTAAACAAAGGAAATTTTAAAAAATTTCGTATAAACACAGGAAATTTTAAATTTTTTTTAATTTTTTTTAAATTTCCTGTAAAAAAAGGAAAGTTTAAAAAATTTCCTATAAACAAAGGAAATTTTAAAAAATTTCCTATAAACAAAGAAAATTTTAAAAAATTTCTTATCAAAATAGGAAATTTTGAAAATTACCAATTTTAAAAATTTCCTATTTTTATAAGGAAATTTTTAAAATTTCCTATTTTTATAACGAAATTTTTAAAATTTCCTATTTTTATAAGGAAATTTTTAAAATTTCCTATTTTCATAAGGAAATTTTAAAAATTTCCTATTTTTATAAGGAAATTTTTAAAATTGGTAATTTTCAAAATTTCCTATTTTTATAAGAAATTTTTTAAAATTTCCTTTGTTTATAGGAATTTTTTTTAAATTTTCTTTGTTTATAGGAAATTTTTTAAAATTTCCTTTGTTTATAGGAAATTCTTTAAAATTTCCTTTGTTTACAGGAAATTTAAAAAAAAAATTAAAATTTCCTCTGTTTATAAGAAATTTTTTAAAATTTTCTTTGTTTACAGGAAATTTTTTAAAATTTCCTTTTTTTATAGGAAATTTTTTAAAATTTCCTTTTTTTGTAGGAAATTTTTTAAAATTTTCTTTTTTTATAGGAAATTTTTTAAAATTTTCTTTTTTTATAGGAAATTTTTTAAAATTTCCTATTTTTATAGGAAATCTTTTAAAATTTCCTATTTTTATAGGAAATATTTTAAAATTTCCTATTTTTATAGCAAATTTTTTAAATTTTTTTATTTTTACAGGAAATTTTTAAAATTTTTTTATTTTTATAGGAAATTTTTTAAAATTTCCTTTTTTATAGGAAATTTTTTAAAATTTCCTATTTTTATAGGAAATTTTTTAAAATTTCCTATTTTTATAGGAAGTTTTTTAAAATTTCCTATTTTGATTGGAAATTTTAAAAATTTCCAATTTTTATAGGAAATTTTTAAAAATTTCCTATTTTGATTGGAAATTTTAAAAATTTCCTATTTTTATTGGAAATTTTAAAAATTTTCTATTATTATTGGAAATTTTTAAAAATTTTCTATTTTTATATGAAATTTTGAAAATTTTCTATTTTTATTGGAAATTTTGAAAATTTCCTATTTTTATAGGAAATTTTGAGAATTTCCTATTATTATAGGAAATTTTGAGAATTTCTTATTTTTATAGGAAATTTTGAGAATTTCTTATTTTTATAGAAAATTTCCTTAATCTTTACAAATCTGATGGTGTAAGGTATTAATAAATTTTAATATAAAACCACATACTTGTAACCGATTCTCTAACATTAGCTTTGAAAATTATAGCAATATTTTTTCATCCACTCTACAAGCAACTGACATCAAGTCGTGCAAGATGAAATGCATCCTTACAAATTGGACAGACATTCACACACAAAAACGCATAGTTCTCCAAACAGTTACAATGTTTGGAACCAACTAATACTCGTACTTTCATATATAAATTCACTCCTCAAAAAATGATTGCATGATTGCAATGACAACAAAAACATTTATCCAACTTTTGGATTTTTTGTTCAATTTGGTCAATGATAAAATACAAAAGGATGAAAGGATGCACATATTTCGAGTACAAGGACAAGGATGTTTGGAAGTTGTAGTGATTTGTAATTCATTCTTTGCAGAAACATATTGCACATGAACGGTTGCATGTGTATAAAAAAGTATGTACTTCAAAAGAAAGTTACCATATTTTTTTTTTTAATTTTCCCCAGAAAAGTTTTTAAATTTTAATTTTGGAACGTTTATACTTGTATTAACCCTGGAAGCAACTTTATTAGTTATAGGATTAAAGTCATAAAAAAAGGGATTTTTGTCTACTTATAGTCGTCCTAAAACGAACGTGACTTATTGAAAAAGTTTTTTTAGAATTCTGGGGATTTTGATCAATTAGTTTAGGAATTTAAGAACTGACTTATTTAGCTACATAATTCAAATACTTTTCATCTAAATTTTCTAGTTTCTTACAGTTATTGTTATATTGTATTTAACAATTTAAACATGCACACTCACCCAAACACTCGAACTCGCACACACAAATATATCCTTGCCATGTCCTATCTGTAAGCATATGTAAGTTTTTAAATCAATCCTTAAGAGATTTTTGTATTTGATTGCTTTATGTTTTAAGATTTACTAGTTAGTTACTCGTAGTTATTGTATTTTGTTTCTGCAGCCGAACAAAAAAATTAGTTAAAGATTGTTTTGTTGCTAAATGTCTTTAACATTTGCACTTAATGGATGTTCTTCAATTAAAGTTAAGTTTTTACTCTTAGGTTTTGGCAAACATGTTTCATGTAAGTCTTGGATCTGGACTTTACTAGAACAAAGATGTTGGTGACAAACAAATTAAAATATTTTGTAAAACAAAGATAGAAATATTTTGATATTGCTAATATAAAATTCAAAATATGTAATTAATATTAATGTTATTTAAAATGAAAATAATTCTAATGGATTATTATCTGTTGGAAGTGTTAACATAAATGATGCTAAAAGTATTAACAAATATGTTCTTATCATAACCAGATACAAAAACATATAAATGAAAAGTAGTTATTACTAGCAGGGACCACACGCTTTGCTGAACGAAGCAAATATTTTTACTCTAGGACTAGAGCCGAATTGACGATCACTAAACCACCACCACCTTATCTAAATGAAGCGAATCCAAAATATCTCAATTTTTAATTAAACCAATGACGAAGATTTTTATCATAGAAATCACGTCAACTTAACGTGGGATGACCAAGTGCTCAAATCGACCTTGCAGAAATGCAATATGCTGTGCGACACATAAGAATGTCCTGTTAGGTTACGCAGGTGGCTGACGAAAGGGTCCGCATCACTTGGGTTCTAAATTGGTCCCTTTGCGTTACCTGCAAGGGATAGAGGGAAGATTAAAGTTGATATCTTCCAGAATTAGAACTGGAATAAAAGAGCATATTTTATGAATACTGATGTTCGAAAGTTCAAACAAGTCATGTAAAGATGAGTAGCCTAAATGGAATGCCCTAAGATCTGCAACGGCAGGGCAATAACAGAGAAGTTGGGTGAGTTTTTTCCTCCTTTGCGTTGTGACAGCTTATACAGCAGTTGTTACTTTGAAGATTATGTCTTCTGGCATGTGGTCCTAGGATACAGTGTTCTGTGAGGACCGAAACAAGAACGCGAAGTCTGTGAAAGAAGATCGTCCTGTAGAAATCACATTCATTATCCAATTCGGGTCAAAAGAAGATGTTAATCATCGACCTATAGCAATTGCCTTGTCATTCTCACAGAAATGTGGAAAGATGAAGCCAGCCAGTTGCCAACTGCTTCAGAACAAATTTTGGGAACAAACGTCGATTTCTATGATCGTTTAAATTACTGGAATTGATTTATATTTTCACTGTAGCAAGCCCAAGCCCAAGCCAAGGCGTAAAATTTCGCCAGTTCTGATCTCCAAAAAGTCAAGCTATTAGGAGCGAAATCATACGTTTGTGTACTTTTTTGAAATACTACTTTAATCCTGATATACAAGAAATATGTAGCAAAAAAAGCTTAAGTGACATAAAACTTTACAGCAGAAGGTTTTTTATACCCTTCACCAGCATAGGTATCGGGTGTTTTTTATTGAGGTATAGAACTTTAAGTTGGCATCACTTTTTTAACTGGCGGCCATTTTGTCAGCTGTCAAGTGATTAATATTTTGTTTGGTTTGCCATTTCATCATGAACAGGTTGACAAAAAAACAACGCTTGCAAATCGTGCAAATTTATTTCGAAAATAATGGTTCAGTTCCGTCCATATTATTGTCGACATAATCGTCCATCAGAGCAATTAATTCGGTTAACCATGGATCGTTTTCGCACTACGTTTACTCTATGTGATAATACGCATCCGCAGCGACGTCGAACAGTGCGCACCGAAGAAACAATTGCCGCTGTAGAGCAAAGTGTTGAAGAGGACCCGAATGAATCGATTCGACACCGTGCACAGCAATTGGAGCTTTGTCCATCAACTTTATGTAAGATTTTGCGCAAAGATCTTGGCTTGCGACCTTACAAGATCCAGCTTGTGCAAGAATTAAAGCCGCGAGACCATACTTCTTCCGAAATAATGCTGGAGAGTCAGTTACCATAAATAGAGACCGGTATAGAGCCATGATAACCGACTATTTTGTTCCCCAATTGGATGGCATGAATGTGGATGAGTTGTGGTTCCAACAAGACGGCGCTACATGCCACACAGCGCACATCACAGTTGATTTATTGAAGGAAACATTCGATGAGCGCATAATTTCGCGGAATGGACCTGTCAATTGGCCACCAAGATCGTGCGATTTGACACCACTGGATTATTTTCTTTGGGGATATGTGAAGTCGCTCGTCTACGCCAACAAACCAGAAACGTTAGGGGACTTGGAAGCCAACATTCGTGGCGTTATTGCCAACATACGGCCCCATATGCTCGAAAAAGTAGTTGAAAATTGGACCTGTAGAATTGGCTTTATTCGAGCCAGCCGCGGCGGCCACATGCCCGAAATCATATTTAAATATTAATGGCATAAAATTATCCTTCCAATAAAGCCAAATTGATGGACATTAAAACGATTTTCTTGTGTTTTATTTCAATTCGAAGTTCTATACCTCTAAAAAAAACACCCATTAGAAAGGGTATTATAAGTTTGTGCTGATGTATGTAACGCATAGAAATATTTGTCTTAGACCCACCTTTTAGCATACCAATAGGTTTAGAATCACTTTCTGAGTCGATTTAGCGATGTCCGTCCGTCCGTCTGGCTGGCTGGACCCCCATGTAAACCTTGTAATCAAACTACAAGTCGCAATTCTTAAGATAATTCGATGAAATTTGGCACAGATAATTTTTTTGATAATGGGACCACGGCTATTGAAATTCGTCAAAATCGGTCCATTATTTATGGTACCTCCCATGGGTCCCACTTCCCGCGAATTTTATCTGTAATGTGTTGTTCGTTCTACTTAATAATTGGCAACGAGGAGTTAGCTCTTAAAGATGAATTCGTGTTGCGTATAAAATGTATGTTTTAGGAACGAGTTTCCTAAAGTCAAAGTATTGACAATAGTGAGACACAACACACCCTTCGACGGTATTTCAGTGAATCAATAGAGTTGGATACCTCACTATCAGAGATAAGTACCTTCGCCTCTCCTGTACTCTATAAAAATACTCTAAAATAGACTTTGAAGCACCGATCAATACATTAGAGTAGTATTTCATTTTCGGTCGGATATGGTGCTAATAGTAAGATCAGCTGAAGTGAAGTATCTATTATATTGTTTTAGAAAACCGAGCAACTTGAATGCTTCTTTCGACACTTAAAAAATGTGGTTAGTCCAACGATCATCACATGAAATTCTCATGTCAAGAACATCAAGAGCATCGGTTGGGAAATGACAATTATATATCGTTTTATGTGATTTATGAGTCTTAGGTGCCCTACTTTGGGGGCCGATTGCGCCGTCCCACTAAAATCTAGGCCTTCCATGTTCAAGACATAAGCTTCCCAACACTTCGGCTATATGTTAAATTTTCAAAAATCTGCCCATCGGTTTAGAAGTCATGGACTTATTTCCATTTTGTATCTTTTAAGATAATTATGTTGAAATTTGGTACAGAAATCGATTTTTTAAGGTACTTATCATTGGCCTGGTTTTCCGAAAATAAGACTTAGTCCTTAAATTTCGATATATTTTTTTGAAATATGGAGGAAATATTGCTTATCAAAAAAAAATAAACAAAATTATACCAAATATCTTTGGTCCATATTAAACAATAGCTCCCATAGAAGATATACTCTCAAAATTTATCAGCTGTTTTGTTTTAAGTTATGGCTCTATTCAAAAAATGATCGATATGTTTCGTTTCTGTTCTTATTACTTGTTTTCTTGTTTTATTGTCAGAAGTTGTACTTAAAAATATCCGATAATATTAAATAGTATCGAATACTTTTACTCCCACTTTCGTATGGTGTCGACTATCGATAGTCTTGTAACTTGATAAATTAAGTTACTGGGCAAATTTTTATTGTAATGCGATAGAGGGAGCTTAAAGTAAAATTTTGTTTATAACAAGATAATTCCAACTACATTTTCGACTTTTAAGAGATTTTTTAAATTGTTGCTTCCACAAAACTTACAAGCTATTACTTGATAATTGTTTATTAAACGCATTTCTTAACATCTATAGGTAAGACTCGAGCCATTTCAATTCCCCAGTTTCAAATACTTCAACCTATGATTCTAAAGAATAAAAGCACAACAATAAAAAAATTCACTTCACTTTTGAACAATAAAAAAAATGACTAAACACAAAACGTCTTTTTATTATAAATAAAAAAATTTGTATTTGTTTCTTTGTTGAAACGATAACAAACAAAATCTTTTAAATTAAAAATTAAATTTTAATCTCTATTCATATGAAATGCTAAAGCACAAACATTTCACATTCTATTCGCAGATACAATTTACAACAATTTTTGATGGTAACTCACCTTTTGAGAAATGGAGAATTAAAATGAATTGAATGAATGGATGCGTTAGTTCTATGTTGATGCCCAGGTGCACAAGGGGGTGGAAAGGAAAAAAATTAGAAGCAAAACTGAAATTTCTTAATGGCTATAGATATTAATATAGATATTGGTCGAGTTCAGAGCTATTTTAAGTAATCCGTATGGTTCGTTTTTGGGAATTAGTGATTTGACCAGGAGTAGACAGCCCATACCACCAGTAGCCGATTAATTTTTTTAATTTTCGTAAATACCACGATCATTAATAAAACTCGTGAAAATGAGTATCAAAATCATTCAGTTGGAATTTGGCTGTTAACAGACAAAACAAAAACAATATAGGAAAGAAACAAATCAAAATCCAATTTATAGCAACAAAATACATGGTTCGAGAGAACAAAGAACTATAATCTCGAACATTGTTGCCACGACACTATTATTTTTATAAACATTGGGAATAATTTTGTAGATATTGGGAATATTTTTCAAAACAGAAATAAATTTTAGTATTAAACAATTTTAGATATTTTATTTTTTTAGAGATTTTCGATGCAAACATTTTTTTATAGACAAATATTTTTCTGTAAAAAATTTCGATAAAAATGTTTTTATAACAAAAAATTTTCAAATCTTCTGTAGAAAAATGTTTGATAAAAATTTTTTTATGGAAAAATTTTTGATGAAAAAATTTTCTATAGAAAAATTTTCCTATAAAAAAAAAAAATTTTGATGAAAAAAATTTTGTGTAGAAAAATTTTTGATGAAAAATTTTTCTATAGTAAAATGTTTGGTAAAAAATTTTCTATAGAAAAATTTTAGATAAAAAAATTTTCTATAGAAAAATTTTCGATGCAAAAATTTTCTATAGAAAAATTCTTGATAAAAAAATTTTTTATAGAAAAATTTTTGATAAAAAATTTTTCTCTAGAAAACTTTTTGATAAAAAAATTTTCTCTAGAAAACTTTTTGATAAAAAAATTTTCTCTAGAAAACTTTTTGATAAAAAAATTTTCTCTTGAAAAATTTTTGATAAACAAATTTTCTATAGAAAAATTTTTTGTAAACAATTTTTCTATAGAAAAATTTTGGATAAAAAATTTTCCATAGAAAATTTTGGATAAAAAAATTTTCTTTAGAAAAATTTTTTATAAAAAAATTTTCTTTAGAAAAATTTTTAACAAAAAAAAATTCTATAAAAAAATTTTCTGTTGAAAATTTTTTGATAAAAAAATTTTCTGTTAAAATCTTTTTGATAAAAATTTTTCTTTAGAAAAGTCTTTGATAAAAAAATTTTCTATAAAAAAATAGTTGACAAAAAAAATTTGTATAGAAAAATTTTTGATTATAAAATTTTCTATAGAAAAATTTTTGATTATAAAATTTTCTATAGAAAAAATTTTGATTATAAAATTTTCTATAGAAAAATTTTTGATCAAAAAATTTTCTATAGAAAAATTTTTCTATAGAAAAATGTTTGGTAAAAAATTTTCTATAGAAAAAATTTTGAAATAAAAATTTTCTGTTGAAAAATTTTTTATCAAAAATTTTCTTTAGCAAAATCTTTGATAAAAAAATTTTTTTATAGAAAAATTGTTGAAAAACAATATTCCTATAGACAAATTTTTGATAAAAAAATTTTCTATAGAAAAATTTTTGATAAAAAATTTTCTATTGAAAAATTTTTGATAAAAAAAATTTCTGTTGAAAAATTTTTGATAAAAATTTTTTAATGGGCAAATTTTGATAAAAAAATTTTCTATAGAAAAATGTTCTATAGAAAAATTTTTAATGAAAAAATTTTCTATAGAAAAATTTTTGATGAAAAAATTTTCTATAGAAAAATTTTTGATGAAAAAATTGTCTATACAAAAATTTTTGATGAAAAAAATGTCTATACAAAAATTTTTGATAAAAAAAAAATTTCTTTGGAAAAATTTTTGATAATAAAATTTTCTACAGAAAAACTTTTGAAAAAAAAATTTTCCTATAGAAAAATTTTTGAAAAAAAAAATTTTCTATAGAAAAATTTTTGACAAAACAATTTTTGATTATAAAATTTTCTATAGAAAAATTTTTGATGAAAAAATTTTCTATACAAAAATTATTGATAAAAAAAATTTTCTGTAGAAAATTTTCGATAAAAAATTTTCTATAAAAAAATTATTGGCAAAAAAAAAATTGTATAGGAAAATTTTTGATTATAAAATTTTCTATAGAAACATTTTCGATAATTAAATTTTCTATAGACAAATTTTTGATAAAAAAATTTTCTATAGAAAAATTTTTGACAAAAAAAATGTCTATAGAAAAATTTTTGATACAAAAATTTTCTATAGAAAAATTTTTGACAAAAAAAATGTCTATAGAAAAATTTTTGATAAAAAAATTTTCTCTAGAAAAATTTTTGATAAAAAAGTTTTCTCTAGAAAAATTTTTGATAAAAAAAATTTTCTCTAGAAAAATTTTTCACAAACAAATTTTCTATAGAAAAATTTTTAATAAAAATATTTTAAAAAAGAAGCTATTTCTTTTTAAAAAGTTAGAACTACACATTGAAAAAAAAAATACTTATATCTTTATATTATAGAGTCTTTGGTTCTATATAAGAGTAATCTGGTCTGGTCTTATGTAGAAATTTTAAATCTGTTCCTTGGATATGCAAATATTTCATTAGAAGTGGGTATTTGGAAGTTTCAATTCTCTTTAAAAAAATGTTATTTGCCCCATTGTGCAGTATTTGGAATCCTTCAACATTTGTCTTTCTCTATGTTTTGAAACTGAATGTATGTAAAAAGCTTAAGATTGTTGCTCCTTCTTGCCTTCATTCTTTTAGCTTTGGCCGGGTTTGTTGCATTGGTATCATCATGTTTTGGCCATAACAGTATAACACCACATTTCTTTCATAGCCGTCTGGCTTTTCATCAGCTAAAATTATATTTTTTTTAGCATCTAATCCGCCAGGAATCTTTTTTGCTCTGGTTATTCATATTTACTTATAGTATGTTGGCATAACCACAGGCCTTCACGGTACACCTGAGACAAGTTTAACGCCATATAAGGAAAATTATGATATGAAAATTTTAAATTGGAAAATTTTTAAGAATCTTTTCGATATAGTTTAAATTTTCTAGCAACAAAAGAGATATAGCGGAGTTTGTCTAACTTTCATCAACTCTTCCCCGCCAAAAATATCACCAGTGTCTCTATCGTCGTCATCGTCATCGTCATCATCATTCAACACACTTCAAATCTTGCTAAAAATAATTTAACACAAATCCTTATGAATTGCTTATGGCAATTTTTGCCCTCCTTTCTTATTTTTCTTCTTCATTCTTAGTTACAGTGAAATATTTCTAAAGAAAGATATCATTTTTTCCCCAGCTTCAAGCACAAAAGCTTTGAAAACGACCACAAAATTTTTGTTTGTGTTATGAAAACCTTTCATCGCATTTTCGAAAGATTCTTTGGAAAATATAGGAGTACACTAACCAACATAAAACTAGGGTAAAATAATGTTTCCACCACTTTTCTTTTATACTTTTTGTGGGCTAGGGCGGATTTGTAATTGTGAATGTTTTTTGTTACCATTAATATTTGATTAACATCTATTTTATTATTTATGATTTTTTTGAAATAAAAGCAATTTTGTTGATTAATCGTTTTTGCAAGAGTTTAGAAATCAAAAAATGACCCGAGATTAAAAGTAGTCCCATTTCTGTCGTCCTTAGCAGTGTAACGATGTCTTCAAAACATTTCAGATTCTTCGGGCAATATAAAGCTTTATTTGGACTTTTTTCATAAGATGATCAAAGATTTTTGGTATTAAAAAAATTTCGGTTACAAATCTTAGTTACAACGAAATGTTTATACGTAAATCAGAAAAGGCAAATATTTTGCGATTAACCCTTTAATGACATCAATAAAGTGGGAGTGATAAAAATATTTAAATTATATTTAATCAATGTGTAAGCCTTAACTGAAAATAATTTCAGATCTATATCACTTCTAGTCATACCGTTATGAGATGTTGCTTATAAGCAACATTGAGCACTGGTACATTTAAAAACAAAAACGAATAGTTAATGTTATTTTCATTGATTGAGTTACTCAATTATTCCAATGACACAATCTATCGAACATTTTTCTATAGAAAAATTTTCGATAGACAAAATGTTTTTTCTATAGAAAAAATTTTTCTATAGAAAAATTTTCGATAGACAAAATTTTTCTATAGAAAAATTTTCGATAGACAAAATTTTTCTATAGAAAAATTTTCGATAGACAAAATTTTTCTATAGAAAAATTTTCGATAGACAAAATTTTTCTATAGAAAAATTTTCGATAGACAAAATTTTTCTATAGAAAAATTTTCGATAGACAAAATTTTTCTATAGAAAAATTTTCGATAGACAAAATTTTTCTATAGAAAAATTTTCGATAGACAAAATTTTTCTATAGAAAAATTTTCGATAGACAAAATTTTTCTATAGAAAAATTTTCGATAGACAAAATTTTTCTATAGAAAAATTTTCGATAGACAAAATTTTTCTATAGAAAAATTTTCGATAGACAAAATTTTTCTATAGAAAAATTTTCGATAGACAAAATTTTTCTATAGAAAAATTTTCGATAGACAAAATTTTTCTATAGAAAAATTTTCGATAGACAAAATTTTTCTATAGAAAAATTTTCGATAGACAAAATTTTTCTATAGAAAAATTTTCGATAGACAAAATTTTTCTATAGAAAAATTTTCGATAGACAAAATTTTTCTATAGAAAAATTTTCGATAGACAAAATTTTTCTATAGAAAAATTTTCGATAGACAAAATTTTTCTATAGAAAAATTTTCGATAGACAAAATTTTTCTATAGAAAAATTTTCGATAGACAAAATTTTTCTATAGAAAAATTTTTGATAGACAAAATTTTTCTATAGAAAAATTTTCGATAGACAAAATTTTTCTATAGAAAAATTTTCGATAGACAAAATTTTTCTATAGAAAAATTTTCGATAGACAAAATTTTTCTATAGAAAAATTTTCGTTAAAAAAATTTTTCTATAGAAAAATTTTCGTTAAAAAAATTTTTCTATAGAAAAATTTTCGTTAAAAAAATTTTTCTATAGAAAAATTTTCGTTAAAAAAATTTTTCTATAGAAAAATTTTCGTTAAAAAAATTTTTCTATAGAAAAATTTTCGTTAAAAAAATTTTTCTATTGAAAAATTTTCGTTAAAAAAATTTTTCTATAGAAAAATTTTCGTTAAAAAAAATTTTTCTATAGAAAATTTAACGAAAATTTTTCTATAGAAAAATTTTCGTTAAAAAAATTTTTCTATAGAAAAATTTTCGTTAAAAAAATTTTTCTATAGAAAAATTTTCGTTAAAAAAATTTTTCTATAGAAAAATTTTCGTTAAAAAAATTTTTGTATAGAAAAATTTTCGTTAAAAAAATTTTTCTATAGAAAAATTTTCGTTAAAAAAATTTTTCTATAGAAAAATTTTCGTTAAAAAAATTTTTCTATAGAAAAATTTTCGTTAAAAAAATTTTTCTATAGAAAAATTTTCGTTAAAAAAATTTTTCTATAGAAAAATTTTCGTTAAAAAAATTTTTCTATAGAAAAATTTTCGTTAAAAAAATTTTTCTATAGAAAAATTTTCGTTAAAAAAATTTTTCTATAGAAAAATTTTCGTTAAAAAAATTTTTCTATAGAAAAATTTTCGTTAAAAAAATTTTTCTATAGAAAAATTTTCGTTAAAAAAATTTTTCTATAGAAAAATTTTCGTTAAAAAAATTTTTCTATAGAAAAATTTTCGTTAAAAAAATTTTTCTATAGAAAAATTTTCGTTAAAAAAATTTTTCTATAGAAAAATTTTCGTTAAAAAAATTTTTCTATAGAAAAATTTTCGTTAAAAAAATTTTTCTATAGAAAAATTTTCGTTAAAAAAATTTTTCTATAGAAAAATTTTCGTTAAAAAAATTTTTCTATAGAAAAATTTTCGTTAAAAAAATTTTTCTATAGAAAAATTTTCGTTAAAAAAATTTTTCTATAGAAAAATTTTCGTTAAAAAAATTTTTCTATAGAAAAATTTTCGTTAAAAAAATTTTTCTATAGAAAAATTTTCGTTAAAAAAATTTTTCTATAGAAAAATTTTCGTTAAAAAAATTTTTCTATAGAAAAATTTTCGTTAAAAAAATTTTTCTATAGAAAAATTTTCGTTAAAAAAATTTTTCTATAGAAAAATTTTCGTTAAAAAAATTTTTCTATAGAAAAATTTTCGTTAAAAAAATTTTTCTATAGAAAAATTTTCGTTAAAAAAATTTTTCTATAGAAAAATTTTCGTTAAAAAATTTTTTCTATAGAAAAATTTTCGTTAAAAAAATTTTTCTATAGAAAAATTTTCGTTAAAAAAATTTTTCTATAGAAAAATTTTCGTTAAAAAAATTTTTCTATAGAAAAATTTTCGTTAAAAAAATTTTTCTATAGAAAAATTTTCGTTAAAAAAATTTTTCTATAGAAAAATTTTCGTTAAAAAAATTTTTCTATAGAAAAATTTTCGTTAAAAAAATTTTTCTATAGAAAAATTTTCGTTAAAAAAATTTTTCTATAGAAAAATTTTCGTTAAAAAAATTTTTCTATAGAAAAATTTTCGTTAAAAAAATTTTTCTATAGAAAAATTTTCGTTAAAAAAATTTTTCTATAGAAAAATTTTCGTTAAAAAAATTTTTCTATAGAAAAATTTTCGTTAAAAAAATTTTTCTATAGAAAAATTTTCGTTAAAAAAATTTTTCTATAGAAAAATTTTCGTTAAAAAAATTTTTCTATAGAAAAATTTTCGTTAAAAAAATTTTTCTATAGAAAAATTTTCGTTAAAAAAATTTTTCTATAGAAAAATTTTCGTTAAAAAAATTTTTCTATAGAAAAATTTTCGTTAAAAAAATTTTTCTATAGAAAAATTTTCGTTAAAAAAATTTTTCTTCAAAAAAATTTTTCTATAGAAAAATTTTCGTTAAAAAAAATTTTCTATAGAAAAATTTTCGTTAAAAAAATTTTTCTAAAGAAAAATTTTCGTTAAAAAAATTTTTCTAGAGAAAAATTTTCGTTAAAAAATTTTTTCTAGAGAAAAATTTTCGTTAAAAAAATTTTTCTAGAGAAAAATTTTCGTTAAAAAAATTTTTCTAGAGAAAAATTTTTGTTAAAAAAATTTTTCTAGAGAAAAATTTTCGTTAAAAAAATTTTTCTAGAGAAAAATTTTCGTTAGAAAAATTTTTCTATAGAAAAATTTTCAAAAGGTTTATCAAAATTTGGGACATCAAACATTTAATTAAAAAGTTTTACTGTAGTGTATTGCACTAAGAATCCCTATTTATTATTGTAATAAATAGTTTTTTGATAAAACCAAAAAATGTTGGTGGGGAAACCTTTCCTCGACGCGTTTCGATGGTTGGTTAGACCATCTCATCAGGAGGATTATCCCTAATTCTAGACAGAGCGAAAACCTCACATTATGTATAATTTGAGGGACTGAATAAATACGATAAAATAATAAATAAAGAAATGATAAAACTGAAAAATGTTTGTGTGTTTCTGTTCGGATGATAATCTGCGCTTTATGTTGATATTTGTTGGACACAATAATAATAATTCGTATTTATTCAGTCCCTCAAATTATACATAATGTGAGGTTTTCGCTCTGTCTAGAATTAGGGATAATCCTCCTGATGAGATGGTCTAACCAACCATCGAAACGCGTCGAGGAAAGGTTTCCCCACCAACATTTTTTGGTTTTATCAAAAAACTATTTATTACAATAATAAATAATTGTAATAAATTGGGATTCTTAGTGCAATACACTACATTAAAACTTTTTAATTAAAAATTTTTCTATAGAAAAATTTTCGTTAAAAAAATTTTTCTATAGAAAAATTTTCGTTAAAAAAATTTTTCTATAGAAAAATTTTCGTTAAAAAAATTTTTCTATAGAAAAATTTTCGTTTAAAAAATTTTTTTTGTAGAAAAATTGTCGTTAAAAAAAAAATTTCTGTAGAAAAACTGTCGTTAAAAAAATTTTTTCTGTAGAAAAATTGTCGTTAAAAAATTTGTCTTCTGTAGAAAAATTGTCGATAAAAAATTTTTTTCTATAGAAAAATTGTCAATAAAAAGTTTTTTATATAGAAAAATGGTCCAAAAAGAATTGTTTTCTGTAGAAAAATTGTCAATAAAAAATTTTTTTTCTATAGAGAAGTTGTCGATAAAAAATTTTTTTCTATAGAAAAAATTTTGATTAAAAAAAATTTTCTATAGAAAAAATTTCAACAGGAAATGTTTTCTACAAGAAATTTTCGATACAAATATCTTTCCATAGAAACATTTGCGATAAAAACATTTTTCTATAGAAAAATTTTCGATAAAATTTTTTTTCTATAGTAGGTTTTAGATAATTTTATTTTTTTATAAAAAATTTGCGAAAATTTTTTTTTTCTATACAAAAATGTTCGATTATTTTGCATGCTTTTAACTGACATATTTTGGCTGCATAATTTCACTATTAGTGATCGATTAGAGACCCCAGCGAAGAAAACGACCCCTCTAATAAATAGGTCTTTATACAATCTAATTTAAATTACATTATAATTTTTTTAACTTAATTTATTAGTTTATAGATATTTAAATTTAATTTATATTTCACCCCCTAAAATAGCTTTAATCTCAAACATTTTTTATGTTTAATATCATTAGCAATTTACTTTTCAGCATTTCAATAAACAGCAGTTTTATCAATGATTTTTATCATTTTATCACAGCAATTAACTTGACAATTTACGTACTTCCCTTCTTCTTTACTTTTATTTTTCTGTTAAAATTTTCAACATTTAAGAGCCTCAATCATTAAGAAAACCACACAAATTATCAGGACCTCCTGTCCCTGTCCTGCGACATACTCGTACATATGTAAAGAGGACTTGTCAATGTCGTTGATGTACAAAGTAGAGGCATTATGGTCAAATGAAATTGTCCTTTAATGGGTGGCATAATGGGTGTGTACTTAAATATTATATCTTTATACAAAATACATACATTAAGATGTTGTGGTATTGGTCTAATACAAAGACACACATACAGACACACACAAAGTAGCATTGATAGACACATAAAGGAAAAATATCACAAATTACCATCATTATTACTATTATCATTATCATTGACATTACCAGCATTTTACTATTTATGTATTTATATTTGTGATGTGATAGTAAAAAGCTAAAAACATCTTTACGAAAAAGGTCTTCTTGGATTCTTTTATTTTTGTTGTTGCTTTGGTTTATTTGTTGTTGTTGTTTGTTCTATGAGCTTTTATTTTTATGACATCAACAGATGTCGTTGACAGATTATTACAGAATTATTATGGCATAAGATATATTTTGTCTCTTTGACTTTAAATATGTTTCTGTGTGAATGTTAATTAGGGGAGCTCACAAAACGAAATTATCTAACTAAAGTAAATGGCTCCTAATTAGAATTGTTGTCTTCTATCTTTAACCTTATAGTGGGTTAAATTAAAAACAGAATGGAAATAACTAAGATAATAACAGTAATACCCAGTACCTGGTTGGCCGAGCCTTGCTCGGAGCTTTATGATAAGCATTTTAAAGAAAATTTTAAAGTTTTCATATATTTTATTTTATAAAGTACTAAAATAAATTTAGAGGAAAGACATTATACAAATATTCAGTTAGTTTTGAATTATTTTAATGATCATAATATGGTCAAATACACTGTTTACAATTTAATTCGCTATGAGTTATTTTCAGTGGCGCCACCTGTCGAACTTTGGTCATACCAATTAATAAAAGCGCCACCTGTCGGAAATTGTTCACACCAACTAAGAAGCCTACGCCGGCTCATGCGCAACAACTTTGCTAAAAATCATAGCATGAGCAAATACTCAGTTTACGATTTAATTAATTTTTAATAATTTTCAGTGGCGCTACCCATCGGAAATTAGTCTTTTCAACTTAAAAACTTGTGCCGGCTTATCCGCAACATCTTCGCTAAAGATCATAACATGATCAAATTCATAGTTTACTATTCTATAAAGAACATACATACAGACAAATATTTATTTATTTAAAAGTTATAACATTACTAATTTGTTCCCCTTTTTATCCCCTAATTTCAAAAAAATTGCATATGTATATTTGGTACTTTTTTGGTATCAATTGAATTCGGTACATTTTATTAAAACGCAGTTAACATAGTCTTCCTATTCATATTACTAAGTTATCATTTTATCATTTTTTTACCCATTTTGGCCCTAAAATCAAAAAAGTACCAAATACGTGTTCAATATTTCCTTCACATCTATTGACTGCAGTACAAAGTTCCTTTCTATATTCTTTGGTTTAAAAACTAAGAATGGGTTAAAAAAGTACCAAAAAAAGCTATTTTCACCCTTTTTTACCCCTATTGGACATAGTTTCAAAAAAGTACTAAATACCTGTCCGCTTATTTCCATAGCTGTTTAAAACGTAATTTTAATTTTGTTTCTATACCTATTACTTTAGGAGATAGAACGTTTTCGATTTTTTCCCTTTTATCCCCGTTTTTACCCCCTTAGCGGTAAAACTTCCAAAAGTTCCTTTATATTCGATCTATGCGGCGCTAAAGGTACCCAGTGTTAGAGCCGATTTCGACATAGCCATTCTATATATATATATATATATATATATATATATATATATATATATATACATATATATATATATATATATAAATATATATATATATATAGATATATATATATATACATACAATTATTTCTCGTTTAAAGATATAAGATAAGATTAATGTAGTTAAATAACATGTGGCGCAAGTTCTCCTATAAAAATATGGGTTAGTATTTAACCCTCTCCTGGAAAAAAAGAGAATTGCTGTGAAAAGGGTATATTTATAATAAAAACGGTCCTTTGATATTAAAAGAGAATGTCCGAAACTTCGATGAAAAGACCAAGTAAAGGAAAATCTTTCAAAGCTTGGCCTACGCAATTGGAGAATATACGAACAAGATCGAAGTGCTCGGCCTTCGATCTTAACAGGTTGCAAATATAGGCCATTTAAGTAAGTAAGTACTTCTTTGCTATAGAATTTGAGTTTTTTTGTGTATTTTGTTTAAGTACTAAGAAGAGCCTGGATATCAAAAAAAAAACGGGAAAGACTTTCACTTTTTCTTAACAATTGCATCAGTTGAAAACGGCTTGACCAATTTGGACAATTTTTTTTTTTTAATTTAAAAGTGTTTGTCTTAGTCTAAATTAGATTTCTTAATAAAGACAGATTGACCACACCCTTTTTTTCAATTTGTCTATAATCGAAAATTAATGCGGGTAATATTTTTTTTTTTGTATTTTTTTTTAGTAATAGTAATTAATTTTTTTTTTTCGGAAAGAAAATTTTACCACAACCACATTTTTCGATTTATCTGCAAGAAAAAATTACCACGCCCACTTTAACCTCCACTTTTTTTTGATTTATCTTAAATCGCAAAACGGCTGCACGGATATTATTAATATTTCTAAAATTATTGTTTAAAGATTTTAAACGATTTTTTGTCGATTGATTGACGATTGTTTGATGATGTTAAATGATTGTTGATAATTGATTGACAAGTGATCTTTTGAAGATTGTTTAAGGATTTTTTGACTGATAGTTTGAAGATTGTGTGAAGTGAAATTTTGAGGATTTTGATGACAGTTTGATAATTTTTGACTGTTCGCTGATTGTTTACCAATTTTTTGTTTTTTGATTGTTTAGAGATTGTTGACGAACGTTTGATGATAATTGACGATTGTTTGATGATATTTGACTATGGTTGTTGACGGCTGTTTAACGATTGTTTTACAAGTACTGAACGGTTGTTTGGTGATTGTTAAATAATTGATTGGTGCTTGTTTGATGACTGTATGTTAATTACAGTCTGTTATACTAAACACAAAAAACTCGGGAAATAACCTAGCTTGGGTTGTACGACTCATTGAGTACAAATCAGAAATAGGTCCAAATTTAAGGGTTATATGCAAAAAAAAACGATTTTTGCTAGTTTCGTCAGCTAATCGACCCATAGTTTAGCCAGTTTGTATCCGATTATATTTTTCTAACAAAAATTTTCTAACAAATAAAAGATAACAGATTGCTCTTAAAAATAGCATATCATTTTTGACACATACGTAAATCAAAAGTGAATTGAATTATATATCAGATTTTAGAAAATACTCCAACGCATCATGCTATTAAATTTTATCAAAATCGGTCTATAAGCACCAGAGATATCCTCAAAATTCAAATTCGATGAGAATTTAAAAAAAAATATATTTTTAAAAAAACTGTATTTTTCAAAAAAAAAAGATTTGAATTTCGTCAAAAAATTGTGTTTTTAAAAAAACAAGTAAGAGTGGTATATTCGGCTTTGCCGAATCTTGGATACCCTTCACCAATGGTGTTGCAAAAGTACTTAATGTAATTCCTAGCAAAATTTGGTTATACTAGTATTATATGCAAAGAGTCTTTAAAATTAAGAGTCGGAAAAAGAAAAGCTTTTCGGTGGCGTCATCATCCAGAATAGTTATGCGCCCAAAGGTTAGGTTGGGCAGGTGGCTGATGTCTACTTCTGATGTCTACTTCTAGCTTCACTTGTTAGAACCCAAGTGGTCCCTTTGTGAAAGATAATGATTACTAGACTACAAGTAGAGAATGCATATTTAAGCCAGCCAGTAGCTTCGAAATAAAATATACACATATTTTACGAACATTTAATAAAGTTCGATAGAGCAGATAAACCATGCAGAAAAGATGCTTCAAAATGTAGATGCCCTTACATTTGCAATAGCACATCGATTTGATGAAGTTTAAGTATTCTGGAATGCAACCCAAAAACACAGTGGCCAGTGAGGGTTGTGCACTTTAATTCGTACGAATTATCCAACTAGTAAAAGTTCTTGATTGTTTATGTAAAACTCTGAAGTTAGCGGACTGATTTAGGTCAAAGCTTTAACAATGATAAGCCTTAAAATTACAGGGTATACACTCTTATTTTTAGATACATACGTGAAATATATAGCTTTTGAATGGATGGATATCAGCTTTGTCGGAAAAGTTATTAAAGATTTACTTATTAATCTGAAGTTAGTTAATTAATTAAAATGAACACTTCATCAATAATATTTGTGATGTATTGTTCTTTCAATCTGTCCGATGGATGTTTGGGAAGTTTTGCTCTAGTTCCTTGTGCAATTTTAATGTGATTTAATTTATCAGCATTAAATCGATTCCCGGTCGGGGTTATATGGGAGATTTCACTAAATGTGAATAGAGCTCGCCCATTTTCAATATCGAACTTTTCAAGAGATCAGAAATACTTTTGTCAAATGTTGTCCCTCTAGAAAGTTTATTTTAGACGCTATCGCCCTGAATATCAGTATTGTACAACGTCTTTATACTAAATGTCATCATCGTATCTTAGCCGAAGTTATACGGGATCAATTGTCAAACGTGAACGGATTTCTCCCAATTGCAATTAAAAAATTTAAAATGTCGTTGATATGTGAGATACTTACATACATATGTAGGTTTTGAACGGATATCATGTAGTTAGCTGCCTTTTTGTACTTCCTAGGAAGATTACCTGTAATTTGATATATAATACATTCTCAAATGTTATCATAATGTTCAAAAGTCTGACACAAAATTAAGATTAATGCAGAGTGTCTGTCTGCTAAAATCAGATTTGTGGAGCTCCTGGATTTTACACAAAATTTTAGGATATTGTCCCACCCTGAATTTTATCATTGTCGATCAAAACACCATCGCTTAAACGCTAAATTATATCTACCACAAATTACCGAATGCATCAGGATTTAGATAATCCCCTGCGAAATACGCTATTAAATTTCATCAAAATAAACACCTGAGATATCCACAAAACAGGAGCTCCAAAAACTTGACTACAACAGAAAAAATTACAGACAGGTAGACGGACGGACAAAAAAACTGACGGCCGGACGGACAAACAAACAGACGGACGGACAGACAGACAGACAAACAAACAGACGGACGGAGGTCGCGAAATCGATTCTCCTGCCGATTCTGATTTGATCGGTACAATTTGAATGGTATTCGTAATCAGATTTGTGGAGTATAGATTTTAGAAAATCCTCACACAAAGAACAATGTCCAATTTCATCACAATCGGTCCATAAACACCTGATATATCGCTGAAACAATACTTACAAAATGTAAACAAAATTTCTTAGACACGTACTTTGGGCAATTTGCTGTACATCAAATGTAGTGTTATGGCGATATCTCAATTGTTTATGGACCGCTTTTGATAAAATGTAATAACGTGCTTGGCGGGGGAATTTCCTAAAATCTGATATAAAATTTATGTAGGTCCGTGCTAAAGGAGGATGGTTTTTCCTATTTCTGCATTTCATTTTTTCAACAAACATTCTCTAATGCGAACTTTGGGCAATTTGCGATACATCAAATTCAGTGTTTTGGCGATATCTCAGTTGTTTATGGACCGATTTTGATAAAATTTTACAGAGTGCTTTGGGAAACTACAATCTGATATATAACATATTATCACATGGACACCAGGAGTATCTTTTTTCTCTTGTTATTTAAAAGTGTGTTTCAATCAAAAATTTTTAAATTTTCGTCTAATTTTTGGTATTTTTCCGATATTTTTGGTGTTTATAAACCGATTTTAATGAAATTTAATAGCGTTCATTGCGGGAGAATTTCCTAAAATCTGATATATAATTTATGTAAGTCCATCCTCCAGGGGCTTCAGAAACTTGATTTCAACAGACAGACGGACAGACAGACAGACGGACATCGCTTAATCGATTCTCCTCCCGATTCTGAGTCGATCGGTATAATTTTTATGGGGTCTACGATCACAATACCCTTTCACCTATTGGTGAAGGGTATAAAAAGTTTTTTGAACTGTATATCAAATTTTAGGAAATCATTCAACGCGCCACACTATTGAATTTCATCAAAATGTCAATAACTGAGATATCGCCAAAGCAAAAGTTATCGATGTACGCAAATTGACAAATTTTTTTTTTAAACAGTATTTAAAAAAAAATTTTGAATTATATACCAGATTTTAGAAAACACTTCAAAGCAACATGGTGTTAAATTTTTTCAAAATCGGTTTATAAACACCAGAGATATCGCCAAAATTCAAAATTTGATGAGAATTAAAAAAAAAAATTTTTTTAAAACTGTATTTTAAAAAAACAAGTAAGAGTGGTATATTCAGCTTTGCCGAATCTTGGATACCCTTCACCAATGGTGTTTTGCAACACTACTTAATGTAATTCTTAGCAAAATTTGGTTATACTAATATTATATGCAAAGAGTCTTTAAAATTAAGAGTCGGAAAAAGAAAAGCTTTTCGGTGGCGTAATCATCTAACCCAAAGGTTAGGTTGGGCAGGTGGCTAATGTCTAGGGAAGCTTCACTTGGGTTCTAAAGTGGTCCCTTTGTGAAAGATAATGATTACTAGACTACAAGTAGAGAATGCATATTTAAGCCAGCCAGTAGCTTCGAACATTTAATAAAGTTCGATAGACCAGATAAACCATGCAGAAAAGATGCTTCAAAATGTAGATGCTCTTACATTTGCAATAGCACATCGATTTGATGAAGTTTAAGTATTCTGGCATGCAACCAAAAAACACAGTGCCCAGTGAGGGTTGTGCACTATAATTCGTACGAATTATCCAACTAGTAAAAGTTCTTGATTAGTTATGTAAAACTCTGAAGTTAGCGGACTGATTTAGGTCAAAGCTTTAACAATGATAAGCCTTAAAATTATAGGGTATATAAGTACACTCTTAGTTTTAGATACATACGTGAAATATATAGCTTTTGAATGGATGGATATCAGCTTTGTCGGAAAACTTATTAAAGATTTACTTATTAATCTGAAGTTAGTTAATTAATTAAAATGAACACTTCATCAATAATATTTGGGATATATTGTTCTTTCGATCTGTCCGATGGATGTTTGGAAAGTTTTGCTCTAGTTCCTTGTGCAATTTTAATGTGATTTAATTTATCAGCATTAAATCGATTCCCGGTCGGGGTTATATGGGAGATTTCACTAAATGCGAATAGAGCTCGCCCATTTTCAATATCGAACTTTTCAAGAGATCAGAAATACTTTTGTCAAATGTTGTCCCTCTAGAAAGTTTATTTTAGGCGCTATCGCCCTGAATATCAATATTTTACAACGAAGTTATACGGGATCAATTGTCAAACGTGAACGGATTTCTCCCAATTGCAATTAAAAAATTTAAATTTTCGTTGATATGTGAGATACTTACATACATATGTAGGTTTTGAACGGATATCATGTAGTTAGCTGCTTTTTTGTACTTCCTAGGAAGATTACCTATAATTTGATATATAATACATTCTCAAATGTTATCATAATGTTCAAAAGTCAGACACAAAATTAAGATTAATGGATATGGAGCTCCTGGATTTTACACAAAATTTTAGGATATTGTCCCACCCTGAATTTTATCATTGTCGATCAAAACACCATCGCTTAAACGCTAAATTATATCTAACGCAAATTACCGAATGCATCAGGATTTAGGTAATCCCCTGCGAAGGACGCTATTAAATTTCATCAAAATAAACACCTGAGATATCGACAAAACAGGAGCTCCAAAAACTTGACTACAACAGAAACAATTACAGACAGGTAGACGGACGGACAAAAAAACAGACGGACGGACAAACAAACAGACGGACGAACAGACAGACAGACAAACGGACGGACGGACGGAGGTCGCGAAATCGATTCTCCTGATTCTGAGTTGATCGGTACAAGTTGAATGGTATTTGTAATCAGATTTGTGGAGTATAGATTTTAGAAAATCCTCACACAAAGAACGATGTCAAATTTCATCACAATCGGTCCATAAACACCTGAGATATCGCTAAAACAATACTTACAAAATGTAAACAAAATTTCTTAGACACGTACTTTGGGCAATTTGCTGTACATCAAATGTAGTGTTATGGCGATATCTCAATTGTTTATAGACCGCTTTTGATAAAATTTAATAACGTGCTTGGCGCTGGAATTTCCTAAAATCTGATATAAAATTTATATAGGTCCGTGCTAAAGAAGGATGGTTTTCCCTATTTCTGCATTTCATTTTTTCAACAAACATTCTCTAATGCGAACTTTGGGCAATTTGCGATACATCAAATTCAGTGTTTTGGCGATATCTCAGTTGTTTATGGACCGATTTTGGTAAAATTTTACAGAGTGCTGTGGGAAACTATTTCCTACAATCTGATATATAACATATTATTATGTACACCAGGAGTATCTTTTTTCTCTTGGTACTTAAAAGTGTGTTTCAATCAAAAATTTTAAAATTTTCGTCTAATTTTTGGTATTTTTTCGATATTTTCGGTGTTTATAAACCGATTTTAATGAAATTTAATAGCGTTCATTGCGGGAGAATTTCCTAAAATCTGGTATATAATTTATGTAGGTCCAACCTCCAGGGGCTTCAGAAACTTGATTTCAACAGACAGACAGACAGACGGACGGACAGACAGACAGACAGACAGACAGACGGACATCGCTTAATCGATTCTCCTCCCGATTCTGAGTCGATCGGTATAATTTTTACGTTTCTACGATCACTAATAAAAAAATTACAAACGGAATCACAAACTTATAATACCCTTTCACCTATTGGTGAAGGGTATAAAAAAAACTTTTTATTCGTCATCGAAGTTTAGTATTTTAGCGATATTTCGGGTGTTTATGGACCGATTTTAATGATATGGACCGATTTTACGATACCCTTCACCTATTGGTGATGGGTATAAAAACTCAACTAATTTCTTTCACAATTTGATTGTGATTTTATAAGGTTCCGCACAGCCGAATTTAACACTCTTAGTTTTTCATATATTAGCTCAATGTAGGGTGTGGAGTATGTAATGGTTGAGCTTGCTAAAATACATAATGAATTGAATATTGAACCTGAGTATTGAACCTGAACTACCCTAATATTCAGTGCAACAAACTTAGAAATACTTGTATATTTGACAATCACACAAACAATGATTATTTATATTACAACCAACAAAAGAGGGCCAAAATGTTGGTCAATCATGTTTTTTCCAAGGAAATATAAAAAGTTAATAAATGTCCAGTTTTTGAAGTAAAATTTGAACAAAATATAAAAAATATTCTATAAAAATATACAAACTCAAATGCATATTTACTAAAACCTCAATGTAAAATTAGCTTTATCGTACTTCGAATCAACATTCAAACTTATTTTAATTAAACGTTTCAGTTTTCGCTGAATATTCCAAAATAATCACAAAGTCATCACGCGTAATTTTATTATTTTTCATTTGTAAAATTTACCTTTTTATTCGTTCATTTTTACTTTTACATTAATATTAATTTCTATTGTTTCAATTTACGCTAGTTTTCTACAATTTTTCTTATTATTTTAATTTTTCTCACTTTACACGCTTTGTCATGCATTAATTTTTTTTGTATTATTATCCTTCGAGCAGAAATAAAAATAATTTCCTTTTTTCAATGTCGTTCATTTATTCTCATTTATCTTTTCGGTTTTCTTTTTACCTGAATGCATCAGCTTATGGGTGTAACGTTTGAATTAAATGTAAATACAATTTATTTAGTTTTACCTTTATTCATGAAAGGTAAACGATGACGTTGTAAAGCTTATTTGACTAAGTAAAACTGATGAGGTAAATTGAAATAATATTAGTTATACGAAAAGTTTTTGTGTTATTGTAAGTCTCAGGCAATGACAGGAAGAGTTTTCTATAGAAAAGTTGGCGATAGGAAGAGCTTTCTGTAGAAGAGTTGACGTAGGAAGAGTTTTCTATAGAAAAGTTGACAATGGGAAGAGTTTTCTATGGAAGAGTTTTCTATATAGAAAAGTTGACGATAGGAAGAGTTTTCTATATAGAAAAGTTGACGATAGGAAGAGTTTTCTATATAGAAAAGTTGACGATAGGAAGAGTTTTCTATATAGAAAAGTTGACGATAGGAAGAGTTTTCTATATAGAAAAGTTGACGATAGGAAAAGTTTTCTATAGAAAAGTTGACGATAGGAAAAGTTTTCTATAGAAAAGTTGACGATAGGAAGAGTTTTCTATATAGAAAAGTTGACGATAGGAAGAGTTTTCTATATAGAAAAGTTGACGATAGGAAGAGTTTTCTATATAGAAAAGTTGACGATAGGAAGAGTTTTCTATATAGAAAAGTTGACGATAGGAAGAGTTTTCTATATAGAAAAGTTGACGATAGGAAGAGTTTTCTATATAGAAAAGTTGACGATAGGAAGAGTTTTCTATATAGAAAAGTTGACGATAGGAAGAGTTTTCTATATAGAAAAGTTGACGATAGGAAGAGTTTTCTATATAGAAAAGTTGACGATAGGAAGAGTTTTCTATATAGAAAAGTTGACGATAGGAAGAGTTTTCTATATAGAAAAGTTGACGATAGGAAGAGTTTTCTATATAGAAAAGTTGACGATAGGATGAGTTTTCTATATAGAAAAGTTGACGATAGGAAGAGTTTTCTATATAGAAAAGTTGACGATAGAAAAAGTTTTCTATAGAAAAGTTGACGATAGGAAGAGTTTTCTATACAGAAAAGTTGACGATAGGAAGAGTTTTCTATATAGAAAAGTTGACGATAGGAAGAGTTTTCTATATAGAAAAGTTGACGATAGGAAGAGTTTTCTATATAGAAAAGTTGACGATAGGAAGAGTTTTCTATATAGAAAAGTTGACGATAGGAAGAGTTTTCTATAGAAAAGTTGTCGATGGGATGAGTTTTTTTTTTTGAAAGTTGTTGATGGGATGAGTTTTCTATAGAAAAGTTGTCGTTGGTATGAGTTTTCTATCGAGAAGTTGTCGATGGGATGAGTTTTCTATCGAAAAGTTGTCGATGGGATGAGTTTTCTATGGAAAAGTTGTCGATGGGATGAGTTTTCTATAGAAAAGTTGTCGATGAGGTTTCTATAGAAAAGTTGTCGATGAGGTTTCTATAGAAAGCTTGTCGATGGAATGAGTTTTCTATAGAAAAGTTGTCGATGGGATGAGTTTTCTATAGAAAAGTTGTCGATGGGATGAGTTTTCTATTGAAAAGTTGTCGATGGGATGAGTTTTCTATAGAAAAGTTGTCGATAGGATGAGTTTTCTATGGAAAAGTTGTTGATGGGATGAGTTTTCTATGGAAAAGTTGTTGATGGGATGAGTTTTCTATAGAAAAGTTGTCGATGGCATGAGTTTTCTATAGAAAAGTTGTCGATAGGATGAGTTTTCTATAGAAAAGTTATCGATGGGATGAGTTTTCTATAGAAAAGTTGTCGATGGTATGAGTTTTCTATCGAAAAGTTGTCGATGGGATGAGTTTTCTATAGAAAAGTTGTCGATGGGATGAGTTTTCTATAGAAAAGTTATCGATGGGATGAGTTTTCTATAGAAAAGTTATCGATGGGATGAGTTTTCTATAGAAAAAGTTATCGATGGGATGATTTTTCTATAGAAAAGTTGTCGATGGGATGAGTTTTCTGTAGAAAAGTTGTCGATGGGATGAGTTTTCTATAGAAAAGTTGTTGATGGGATGAGTTTTCTACAGAAAAGTTGTCGTTTAAGTGATTTTTGTCTTATTTAGTGTGTTTTGATTGAGAGTTTGTATGGGAGCTATGGTCAAATGTTAACCGATTTTAACGAAATTTCGTACAGTAATTTTGGTTAATATAAGCAGTATTATTTTATAAAAAAATATTGATATTTGTTGCCAAATATCAATTCCAGGAAGTGGGACCTATTGGAGTTAACATAAATAATGGACCGATTTTGACGAATTTCAATAGTTATTTTCCCACTATCAAAAATTATCTGTGTCAAATTTCATCAAAATATAAATATTTAGAATTGCGACCTGCACTTTGATTACAAAGTTACAGCCAGCCAACCGTCCAACCAGACTGACGGATGAACTGACATCGTTAAATCGACTAAGGAAGTGATTCTTAGACTATACATCGGCATAAACTTATAATACCCTTTCGACCTTAATATGGTGATGAACGGTATAAAAAATGGTTGTGATGAAATGTAACGTAAAAATTTAAATTATGTATTTGAATTAGTGTTATTAATCAATTGCAGGAAAATATGCATTTTTCTTTTTAAAACTAATTATAAAATTTAAAAATAATACAATTAAAGCAAATTTAATTATTTAGCACAATTTAATAAGAACTCAAATACAATAAATAAAAAAAAATAAAAAATTACAACAGCTAAATTATGTCAAGGATTTAAAGGATAGTGAATATTATAATTAATAATGCTAATTATGCAACAATTCAATACATATGTAAATACATACATTTCGATTAACACGCACACACAAATAAACATTATGATTATACAGAGATAACAGAGGCCCCAACTTACCCATTTGTTGCTTTAAGCAAATCCTTGTGTACTTTCGATATCATTTGCAATTCTCAGAAAAATAAACAAATTGTCACATTCAATATATTTTGCAATACATGGAAATGAGAACAAAAAAATATATATACATGTGTATA
Organism: Stomorhina lunata; assembly: GCA_933228675.1. Taxonomy (NCBI): domain Eukaryota; kingdom Metazoa; phylum Arthropoda; class Insecta; order Diptera; family Rhiniidae; genus Stomorhina; species Stomorhina lunata. The sequence goes on from OW121742.1 coordinate 60,519,229, forward strand.
CACATACATACATAAGTAGAAAAAATATTATAAAAATTTATTTCTATTGAATTCAAATAAACAAAAACCCCTGTCGGGCATGTCATGCATGGACTAAGTACATACCTGTAAGTAGGTGATAGAGATTTGTTTAGTTAAATACTAATGTATGGTTTTATAGTGGACAAGCACTCAAATTCTACATGTAGAGAAATTATTTACTTATATTTAAATGTATTTGTAATAATATAGGGGAGTTTACAGTTGTATTCTAGTTCAGTTCTAGTCCTGGTTCTGTTCGGTTACTATCCTAGTCCTATTCTGGTTTATCTCCAATTAAGTTTCTAACTGTGAGTAGCCTAAATATTATATTTCTTTGTCTATAGTTATCATTAAATAATAATAACAAACACATAAAACCGATAACTATCAGGATATCATATTGTTTACAGGCACCAATTAATACACATTCAGTCACCATTAATTAAATTATTTACGTAAACAATGTAATAATTATTTGTATCCAATATAAATACATATGTATAGATGTAATACATGTATGTGGTATGTATTAGTAAATGTACTCAAAAATATAATTTATATTGTGTGTGACTTATTATATGTATTTAATTTAATGAAACTTTGTTAAATATGTCTTATTCCTTATTAAATAATTAACTTCTTAGAGATAATTATTAGATTCATTGTCACCTTTTAGATCAGGATCTTTAAATTTTGTATACAGTACGTCAAGGCCCATCAGCACGGGTCGGCTCAAAGAGAACAGAACAAAAAAATAGTCGGCAGAGTTGCCGTTTTTTATACTTTTCACTAAAATAGGTATTTTTTTTAATGTGTTTTTGCTCAATTTTTTTAAATATTTTCAAAAAAAATTTTTTTTTCTATAGAAAATTTTTTTATTAAAAATTTTTCTATAGAAAATTTTTTTATCAAAAATTTTTCTATAGAAAATTTTTTTATCAAAAATTTTTCTATAGAAAATTTTTTTATCAAAAATTTTTCTATAGAAAATTTTTTTTATCAAAAATTTTTCTATAGAAAACTTTTTTCATCAAAAATTCTTCTATAGAAAATTTGTTTATTAAAAATTTTTCTATAGAAAATTTTTCTACAGAAAATTTTTTTATCAAAAATTTTTCTATAGAAAATTTTCTATAGAAAAATTTTTAATAAACAAATTTTCTATAGAAGAATTTTTGATAAAAAAAATTTTCTATAAAAAATTTTTTTATCAAAAATTTTTTTATCAAAAATTTTTCTATAGAAAATTTTTTTATCAAAAATTTTTCTATAGAAAATTTTTTTTATCAAAAATTCTTCTATAGAAAATTTGTTTATTAAAAATTTTTCTATAGAAAATTTTTTTATCAACAATTTTTCTATAGAAATTTTTTTTATCAAAAATTTTTCTATAGAAAATTTTTTTATCAAAAATTTTTCTATAGAAAATTTTTTTATCAAAAATTTTTCTATAGAAAATTTTTTTATCAAAAATTTTTCTATAGAACATTTTTTTATCAAAAATTTTTCTATAGAAAATTTTTTTATCAAAAATTTTTCTATAGAAAATTTTTTTATCAAAAATTTTTCTATAGAAAATTTTTTTACCAAAAATTTTTCGATAGAAAATTTGTTTATCAAAAATTTTTCTATAGACAATTTTTTTATTAAAAACGTTTCTATAGAAAACTTTTTTATCAAAAATTTTTCTATAGAAAATTTTTTTATTAAAAATTTTTCTATAGAAAATTTGTTATCAAAAGCTTTTCTACAGAAGAAAAATTTTTTCTATACCCTAAATTAAAAAAGGATCTCAATACTCGTTATTAGTTTAAAAGATATGGGCAAGGAGCTGAACTTTAAAAAGTACCGATAAAAACATAAACGAAATTGGTTATGTTGCTATCTCTTTCGATTCCCGCGATATTATGTTACCGATTTTCCCTTTTTTACCCCCTAAATTGAAAAAGTACCAAACAAGTATCTTAAATTTTTTCAACGTCAATCAACTCTTTCATAAATTATGTTTCTGGCTGCATTAGTTCAAAAGATATGCAAAGTTTAAAAACAAAAAATCTGCCCGTTTTTACCTTTTTACCCAATTAAGAGTAAAAACACCAAGCACGTGTTTAATATTTTTTTAATAGTCATCGATTGTGGTACAAATTGTGTCTCTATGTATATGGGTTCAAAAGATAGGTATTGTATCAAAAACAAGTTTTTAGCCATTTTTACCCCTATTAGTCCTACAAATTTCAAATCAAATCCAATTTTAATTTTTCTACAAATTTTTTCAATTTCTACCCTGTATTACCGTCTATGGGGCCGAATTTTCAAAAAGTACCTAATATGTGTACTAAAACTTTCATTTTTTTTAATTTTTGTTCTATTCCTTTTGATTTAGAAGATATAATGTTATCGATTTTTTCCTCTAAATTGAAAAAAGTACCAAATAGGTGTTTGATATTTTGTGCCAGACAATCGAATTTCCTTTAAATTTTATTTCTTGTTTTATTGGTTCAAGCGATATACAAACATAAGTAACAAAAAACCTACCCTCAAATTAGTTTTTTTGCGTTTAACCCTTTTTGCCCCCTAATCGAAAAAGTACCAAAGACATGTTTGATATTTTTTTCATGTTTATCGATATTGGTACAAAAGAGAATGGGTTTAAAAAAAGTTGCAAAAATAAATGTTCACCCTTTTTATCCCCTATTTGTCCTATTTTCCAAAAAGAAACAAACACGTATTTTCTAAATTTTTTAAGTGATTCAAATTCAATTTTTAGCGTTCTTTACGCCATAAGCGGCAGAATTTCAAAACTTCTTCTTTTTAATGGATCTATAAAAAAGGTACTCGCTATAGAAATTCTGCTCTGTATCTTTGGCCATTAAAGCTGGGCGATGATAAATCAATCAGTCAGTGACGTTAGAATTTGAATAGCCCACCGTACACACTGAAATATGCCCCTATATCTTAATAGAAAAAAAGTATTTTTTTTTAGTTTATACTTGTAGCGCAATTTATAGCTTGCAATGGAAAATCAAAAAATTTATCAAAATAAAATAGTTTTCGAAATATATCTTAAAAATTTGATGGTGCGGCAATGGACCATGTAATCGATCCAACTAATGAGTTTCATTCCTCAAGTAGTAAAAAAATTAATTGTAGCCATCAGAGCTTTAAGTCCTTAAAATATACCTACTATTCTAATTTCAAGAGGTTCTTTGTATAGCACATTTTGCCTTAAAACTCTCTAAACAATCAAAATCTTTAAATAACAACAATTTATTTAATGTTTTGTTTAAACAAAACATCAATTTAAATAGAAAAATAAGTATAAATGAAAAAATACAAAAGAAAAAAAAAACGTGTTAAAGTACTAGAAAACCACAAACGACCTGTCTTTAGAAGTGCCCATTCAAACAAATAACAACAAAAAAGTTAAAAAAAAATCATTCAAAAAAGAACCAAACACAGTGTTACGATTTCAAACAATGTGAGGCAAAATAATAACTGAACTAAAAATTTAATATAATTGAACTAGAACTGAACTAGAACTGAACTAGAACTGAACTAGAACTGAACTAGAACTGAACTAGAACTGAACTAGAACTGAACTAGAACTGAACTAGAACTGAACTAGAACTGAACTAGAACTGAACTAGAACTGAACTAGAACTGAACTAGAACTGAACTAGAACTGAACTAGAACTGAACTAGAACTGAACTAGAACTGAACTAGAACTGAACTAGAACTGAACTAGAACTGAACTAGAACTGAACTAGAACTGAACTAGAACTGAACTAGAACTGAACTAGAACTGAACTAGAACTGAACTAGAACTGAACTAGAACTGAACTAGAACTGAACTAGAACTGAACTAGAACTGAACTAGAACTGAACTAGAACTGAACTAGAACTGAACTAGAACTGAACTAGAACTGAACTAGAACTGAACTAGAACTGAACTAGAACTGAACTAGAACTGAACTAGAACTGAACTAGAACTGAACTAGAACTGAACTAGAACTGAACTAGAACTGAACTAGAACTGAACTAGAACTGAACTAGAACTGAACTAGAACTGAACTAGAACTGAACTAGAACTGAACTAGAACTGAACTAGAACTGAACTAGAACTGAACTAGAACTGAACTAGAACTGAACTAGAACTGAACTAGAACTGAACTAGAACTGAACTAGAACTGAACTAGAACTGAACTAGAACTGAACTAGAACTGAACTAGAACTGAACTAGAACTGAACTAGAACTGAACTAGAACTGAACTAGAACTGAACTAGAACTGAACTAGAACTGAACTAGAACTGAACTAGAACTGAACTAGAACTGAACTAGAACTGAACTAGAACTGAACTAGAACTGAACTAGAACTGAACTAGAACTGAACTAGAACTGAACTAGAACTGAACTAGAACTGAACTAGAACTGAACTAGAACTGAACTAGAACTGAACTAGAACTGAACTAGAACTGAACCAGAACTGAACTAGAACTGAACTAGAACTGAACTAGAACTGAACTAGAACTGAACTAGAACTGAACTAGAACTGAACTAGAACTGAACTAGAACTGAACTAGAACTGAACTAGAACTGAACTAGAACTGAACTAGAACTGAACTAGAACTGAACTAGAACTGAACTAGAACTGAACTAGAACTGAACTAGAACTGAACTAGAACTGAACTAGAACTGAACTAGAACTGAACTAGAACTGAACTAGAACTGAACTAGAACTGAACTAGAACTGAACTAGAACTGAACTAGAACTGAACTAGAACTGAAGTAGAACTGAACTAGAACTGAACTAGAACTGAACTAGAACTGAACTAGAACTGAACTAGAACTGAACTAGAACTGAACTAGAACTAGAACTGAACTAGAACTGAACTAGAACTGAACTAGAACTGAACTAGAACTAGAACTGAACTAGAACTGAACTAGAACTGAACTAGAACTGAACTAGAACTGAACTAGAACTGAACTAGAACTGAACTAGAACTGAACTAGAACTGAACTAGAACTGAACTAGAACTGAACTAGAACTGAACTAGAACTGAACTAGAACTGAACTAGAACTGAACTAGAACTGAACTAGAACTGAACTAGAACTGAACTAGAACTGAACTAGAACTGAACTAGAACTGAACTAGAACTGAACTAGAACTGAACTAGAACTGAACTAGAACTGAACTAGAACTGAACTAGAACTGAACTAGAACTGAACTAGAACTGAACTAGAACTGAACTAGAACTGAACTAGAACTGAACTAGAACTGAACTAGAACTGAACTAGAACTGAACTAGAACTGAACTAGAACTGAACTAGAACTGAACTAGAACTGAACTAGAACTGAACTAGAACTGAACTAGAACTGAACTAGAACTGAACTAGAACTGAACTAGAACTGAACTAGAACTGAACTAGAACTGAACTAGAACTGAACTAGAACTGAACTAGAACTGAACTAGAACTGAACTACAACTGAACTAGAACTGAACTAGAACTGAACTAGAACTGAACTAGAACTAGAACTAGAACTGAACTAGAACTAGAACTGAACTAGAACTGAACTAGAACTGAACTAGAACTGAACTAGAACTGAACTAGAACTGAACTAGAACTTTACTTGATATAAAAGAATATTAAAATGTACTTTTTTGTTTACATTCGTTACACTGTGTTACGTAAACGAATAGAATGAAATAAAATCCAAAGCAGAGGCAAAAGTGCTCATTAGTAGCACACCCCGAGAGACAAGTAAATTGCTGGAAAAACGTTGGCAAATTGTAGAGGTCGCTAATAAGCAGCAAAACAACCAAAAACCAACATCAAACCCAGCTATTAAAAGCAAGCACATGCATTCTTATAGTAGCATATATGTATGCTACTCAAAGGAAAGGATAACAATACACTAAATCCTTTAATAACATGGAAGGGAACGGTTTTATCTATTTACTTTAAGGTTATTACCTTTTAATAACTCAAATATTTGGAATCAAATTCAAAATAAATTGTTAATATTTTATTTTAAACCAATTTTCTTATTTTAGAAGTTTTAATTAAAATTGTTACGTTTTTAAAGGAATTAGTGTAAAGAAATCCTTTATACCGAAAAAGCCTTTGGGGGCGCCATGTGGTATTACATAAACACCTTCATCCAAGGTTTATATAAAAAATACTCTACATTCATTTTCACTTAAATGCATCCCACTTTGGCAACAACAACTTAGAACTTCCACCAGGAGTTTCTGAAGTAAGTTGACACTAATTGTAACGATAAGGACTTACTTGTTTGTATGGAGAAGAAGCAGTTTTTACTTTTTCCTTTCCTAATTTTTCCTTAAAATTAATGTTCTATTTTCGCCTTCTCTGTTAAGAGTGAAATAATAATTAAAGTCCTTTTTAGCCTCTAAATGTCCTGTGGCGTTTTTAATTTTTATTTTTATATTTTTTTAAATAATATTCAAATTTTATGACAGCTGAAGTAGACCATTACTTTCTATGTGCTTCAAATCCACGACGGGTTGCCAATTTGGTTTACAAAATGTTCTTTCCTCAACTTGTGAGTGAATTATATCCTGGGGCTGATTAAAGAGAGAAACGGTTTTTAATTCATCTATTGTGTAATGAAATGTAATGTAATGACGTTTGTTTGACATAAGGAGAGGGTCTTCCATACAACAGATGTTTTTTTGGTGGTGGGAATAAGTAGTTAAGGAACTAATATATGCGAGTATATGCATGTTTTTGCAAATAAAAGAAATTGCATTTTTTATTGTCATGTTAAAATTATTAAGTTTTTCGAAAAAGAAACTTTCAGTTTAAATTTAACAGGAGCGTAGGCAATGTCGGTTGACGATTTATTACTTAAACAAGAGGCTAGGTAATAAGGTTAGTTCTTTCGAACCATCCAAGTCGATTTTAATGCACTCTTCCTCGCCACAATTATTTCTTCAAAAGTCACTCGTGTTATCTGATAACGATAGCGTAAGAATCTTGTGCGATGCACAAGTCTGGTGTTTTCATTATTATTTTGATTTAGAAAGGCAAATCTAGGTGGGCTTAGCTTCAAGAAAATACAAAACGCTATCAGTGTTAAATTTTGGGCAGTCGGGCTGGAAATCAATATTTCTTGGACAATAATTATACGTGGAGGCTATGGCGCAAGCCTGTCAACATACATCAATGTGGACAACAAGGTTATTTCATGTGTAGGTACCTTTAATTATCTTGGAAGCTTGGTATCTGCAAAAGATAGCTCCGAGGCATTCGGCATTCCCCGAGCAATTTGGAAATCGGCAAATATGGACAACAACTAAGTTACGAATATATACAACTCGAATATCAAGTCCATCCTCTATTACAGCTGCAAAACTTGGAAACGCACAAATGCCATCATTAAGCGCCTGCAAACCTTTGCAAACTAATGCTTAATCCTTAATATATCCCTAATATATTTTGGAAGAACCGCATAAGAAATGAAGATTTACTTAACGCGACAAATCTTCTATAAAGATATGTTAACAGAAATGGCGATGGATAGGCTAAATACCAACATTCTTTAATCGACAAGCGCTACGTTGGAATCCACAGGAAGCACCTTCTAGAATGTGGAGAAGGTCAATTTATGAGGACTTGCTAGTAGCCAGCTATTCTTGGAATGACGCATACCTAACATCTCGTAATAGAGTCTGATATAAAAATATTTTTGTGGCCCTATGATCAACTGGAAGTCAAGGATAACAGAAGAAGTATGTCATGTATCATATTAGCCCTCTTAATCTAACTGCCCAAGATGCAGATGCTAGTTTTGCCTAAAAATAAGCAAATCCGTGTAAAAATCCTTTCTAGTATAATTTGTTACATGAACTTTTAAAAAAACTTCCATCTCAAAGGCTATTGTTTGCTTAAGGGAGATAGAGCATTGCCTTGCCACCAAATCTATTCAAATCCGAAGAACCCAAATGGGGCTTGTAATATGATTCAGTAGTTGCCTGTCGCATCCAGCTACCAGATAATAACTGTATCCAATTCCTACTCTAACCTTCTCGTGGTACATCCTGGCAACCTGAGCAATCTAGTCTTATATGAGAGGGAGTTATCTTAGAGTCATTCTTACGTATTTGGTATTAGAGTCTAAGATAATTGTACTTGCTAAAGTACGGAACCGCAGCGTCTGTTGAAAATTTTAGTTGGGGCTGTAAGAGGGAGCCTGTTTCGTCATGGAAAGAAACAACATTACAGATATACTACTCCAAGGGGTAATCATGCGAAAAATTCCCCTGCTACGGCAGCTGTCAGATTTTGGAGGTTCCTGATATATGCGAGAATATTCTGATAACTGAAACCAATTCTATCCGAAGATATCGGACTATAAGACCGAATATAGGCATGAAGGAAAGTTAAAAGTTTGCGGCGTAAAACGTGTGCAAGTTATACGAAACTGGAAAATTAGAAAGGCTTAGGCATGAAATGTCGAGTTATAAAATTCGCAAGAAGTAAGATGGACAGTGCAGGGGAGGTACGAAATACAAAAACTTTGTTTCCATACTTGGGTCGCCTGGATGGCTATGAGCATAGTAGGGGCCTGGGCTTCCTGATATTAAAAAAAGTAGGCTATGTTAGCGTGGTATCCTATCAGTGAGAGACTAATGACAATCAAACTTAAGAAAAAATCAATGTCTACGGTCCAACTGAAATTTAGTCTGAAAACGATAAAGATGCATTTTACGACGTACTTAGCAGTTGGATGAATAACAATGTACACAACTGTGATATTACGCCAAGGTAGTTTCAAGCAATACCGGCTTGGAAGCTTACATTGGTAAGCACGGTGTCGGAGTAAGAAATGATAACGGAGGAAGACTGATCGAACTATACTGTGAAAGGAAACATGTTGTAGGCGGCACTTTTTTTCATAAACTTCACCATAAAATAACTTGGATGTTGCCGAACGGCGTTAGGCGGTGCGGATATCAACAGCTAAAGTTGGACGAAAAGTGGAGGCTCTGAGGGGTGCTATGGCAAAAGCCGATCGGAAAATTGATTTAAGAAAATTGAAATCAGAAAGACATCGAAATGCTTTTATTACTTGCATTAGAAATCGGCTTCCAGATTTAATAACATCTTAACAACATCAACAACGACGCTAGTATTAACGAAATTTCAAGGTGTGTCACTCAAACGTACAATGAGATTGGTCAACAAACATTATTATTTAATAATCATAAATGGAAAATTTTGCTCACCCGAGCAACATGGGACCTGGTTGAACAACGTAAAATTCTAAAACATACAGTTTTAAATAAAAACGGAGATGTGAAGTACAACATACCGTGCTCTATCAAACAGAATTAAAAGGTCTGCAAGGAGGGACAATACAAATCAATATTTCTAAGCCAAAAATTATTCCTGGAAGCAATGACGCAAACCGGTCAACACCTACATCAATTCAGATAACAAGGTTATTGGATGTGTAGGTACTTTTAATTATCTTGGAAGTTTGGTATCTACAAAACGTGGCGCCGACGAAGATATTGAATCGCGTTTTTACAAGGCAAAATCTGCATTTAACATTTTCGGAGTTCTTTGCAAACTCTGCAAATATCAAGTCCATCCTGCATTATGGCTGGGAAGCTTTGAAACGCAAAAATGCCATCGATAAGCGTCTTCAAATCATTGCAAACAAATGCTTACTGCAAATGCTTAATATATGGCTGCAAAATCGCATAAGAAATGAAGATACCATAAAAGCGAAAAACAAAATCCCTGCTTCTATAGAGGTATGTCAACAGAAATAGCTATGGATAGGAAGGCCAAATACCACCATTGCTCTAAAAGGCCTTCGCTAGACTCCTTGGGTTACCTGTCTTGGACGCCATTTTTCATCTATTTTTCCACGGCAATTCTCAACAAAATTTGTTGGAATTGGCCACACGTCTGTTAGTTGACCCAAAAAAGAGCTCTACTAATTTTGGTTAAAATACGTCTACTCCTTGGGGTGCCTGCTTTGGACCCCCATATTTTTCACTTATTTTGCTTCTTAATATAATCCGCAATTCTCAACAGAATTCGGCACACATCTATTGGTTGACCTAAAAAAATAGCTCTACTAAGTTAGGTTGAAATACGTTGACTTCTAGGAACTTACACTTAAATTTAATTTGATTAAACTGTTACGCCTAAACGACTGCAACACTTTTTGCTTAAATTATGCGTAACAATTTACTTGACTTTTTTTATAAAATTTTGAACTTTGTTTTACGATCGATAAATTTCGGTGAATTTTTTTCACTCAATCCAAATAAAAGACTTTCGCCTTTCACGTGGTTATGGTGGGAGCACGGAACAAAACCGATCCAACTTAGTTTTTGTCCAAAGAAAAACGAAAATAATGAATTTTGTAGAGATTTTTTGATTTCCTGATATCTCCTAAACAATATACGAGATTAAGTTATTTTTTCAGCCGATTAAAATTAAGGTTCTGGATCTTTATTAAATCGACATCAAGATTTAAGCTGTGAAATTATACTCGATGCATGAGCTACATTAAGTACATTTTAATACTTTTTTATAACACGCAATACAACTTTTTCTTGAAAACAATTATTGATCCTTAATATCTAGACTCTTTTCTATAGAACTGTATTATTATATCATCAAAAAATGTTTTTTTTTTGCATCAGAAATACCATTGTGCGGCATTTCGGAGAAGACTGCTCTATATCACCTACAGTACTACTTTATGACCTAGAGTAAAGCTATTCCTATTATTTGTATATATTACCACGCCTCTTTAACTATTTAGCATTTCTACGACAAAGTTTCTATTTTGATTTTTATCATTTTATTTCATTATCGGTTAAAAAGAATAAAATTGAGGAAAACTTTTCTGCACACAGATGTTTTGCGGCATTTCTGACACTTTACGAGTTGCCAAAGAAATCTAAAACTTTTTAAGCATTGAAATGACATTTCTATTTAGGCATTAACTATTTTGTTAGAAAATTTTCTAATGTTTTATTATAATTGATTTCTGTTTTTTGCTACTTTAACTACAAAACTCAAACAAAAAAATTAAAACTTTTTTTAGTTGAATAAAAGTTTTGGTATGCAAGACAATGCTAAGAAGGAAAATTTAAATGTAAATATATTTGAATATTTAAATATAAATATGTATGAAGATCACATGTTTTTCACATAATTTTCTTTAATTTATAGGACGAGCGAGTTTTTGTACTCACCATCAAAAAGAATGGGGGTATATTGAGATTGTCATTGCGTTTGTAATTTTCTCAATATTGGCTCAAAAACCAAAAGCGATACATATTCTGAATCCTTATAAGATTCTAAAACTATTGAGCGATGTCCGTCTGTCTGTCTGTCTGTCTGTCTGTCTGTCTGTCTGTCTGTCTGTCTGTCTGTCTGTCTGTCTGTCTGTCTGTCTGTCTGTCTGTCTGTCTGTCTGTCTGTCTCTGTCTGTCTGTCTGTCTGTCTGTCTGTCTGTCTGTCTGTCTGTCTGTCTGTCTGTCTGTTTGTCTGTCTGTCTGTCTGTTGTCGGTACGATAAAACCTTAACGAAAGTCACTGAAATTTGGCACAAATATTCTTCATTTCCTGGAAAATTTTGGTATTGAAATCGGGAAAAATCGGTTGACATTTGACCATAGCTCCCGTATAACCTCGTCTAGGCTAATTGCTTATTTGCTAATAAATGACAAATTATAACAGCTATGATAACAACATTTGGTATATTGAAGTTTTTCGTAAGCACTAAAATTTCACCGAAATCGGTTAACATTTAACCATAGCTCCCATACAAAAAACTAACGGAAACAGCCTAAATTCCAGCTGAAATAGACTTAAATGACAATAAATGATAAACTGTAATAGCTTTGGCCACTAAATTTAGCACAAGGAAGTCTTATGTGTATACCAGCCAGCGTGCAGAATTTTGTCACAATCGGTCACCATTTGACCACAGCTCCCATATAAAAAACTTACAAAAACACAAAAATACAAAAAGAAAAGGGGATTTATGTCCGTCTGTCCGTCAGATAAAAGCACGATAGCGCCTTAACGAAAAAAGCTACAGTAACAAAATTCTACAAAAGGAAGTCTTATGTGAATGCCAGCCAGTGTGCAAAATTTTGTTACAACCGGTCACCATTTGACCATAGCTCCTATATAAAAAACTTACGAAAATATATAAAGAAAAGACGATTTATGTCCATCTGTCTATCAGATAAAAGCGCAATAGCTCCCTAACTACAAAAGCTAGAGAGACAAAATTTTACAGAAGTCTTTTTGATGTGTATTGAAAATGGACAAAATCGGTTCACATTTAGATAGAGCTCGCATATAATCCCGCCCCGGGAAACACATGAATGCTGATAAATTGAATACAATTTTAATAGCTATATCGATTAAATTTAGAATAGAGAAATTTTATGCAACTATTGGTCAATATATCAAATTTTATAGGAATCGGTCCATATTTGACTATAGCTTTCATATAAAAAACACTCCCGGAAACTAAAAAAAAAATATAGCAAAGTCCAGTTAAAAGCTATTAAATTGTAAACTATGACAGCTATGGCCACTAAATTTTGCATAAATAAACTTTATATGAATACCAGCCAGTATAAATATTTTGTAATAATCGGTCAACATTTGGCTATAGTTCTTATATAAATAACATCACCTTATTATATCTACAATCAAAAAGATTTGGAGGTACATTCAGTATATTAAGATTGCATCTACGAAATTTCATATCTATCAATCAATGTTAAGTCCAGACTTTATATACGGTAGATGCATTAGTAACTAAGTACCTGGTTGACCGAGCCTTGCTCGGAGCTTTATGACAAGCATTTTGAGGCAAGTTTTAAAGTTTTCATATATTTTATTAAGTACCTACTAAAATACATTTAGAGGGAAGACATTACACAAATATTTTGAAATATTTTATTTATTTTGTCTGATCAACACATAGTTTACATAGTTTGCAATTTAACTCGTTTTGAATAATTTTGGAAATTGGTCATCTCAACAGAAACCTCCGTCGACTCATGCCCAACAACTTTGCTAAATATTATAGCCTGATGAAAAGCACAGTTCACGATTTAATTGATTTTGAGTAGTTTTTAGTGTCGCCACCAGTCGGAAGTTATTCATACCTACTAAAAAACCTTCATCTGCTTATGCGTAACCACTTTGCTAACGATCATAACATGATCGAATGCACAATTTACGACTTAATTCACTTTGAGTAATTTTCAGTGGCGTCACCTGTCGGACTTTGATCATACCAATTAACAAACCTTCGTCGGCTTATCCGCAACAACTTTGCTAAAGATCATAGCATTATTAAATGTACAGCTTACGATTTAATTGACTTTGAGTAAATTTCAGTGGCGCCATGTGCAATAACTTTGCTAAAGATCATAGCACAATCAAATACACAGTTTATAAATTAACTCACTTTGTGTAATTTTTAATAGCGCCACTTGTTGCCAAGAAACGTTCGCTGGCTTTGAGATGTTTTATCATTTTATCCCTTGTCTTACCCGTTTTGGACCTAAAATCAAAAAAGTACCAAATACGTGTTCAATATATCTTTCACATCTATTGACTGCAGTACAAAGTTCCTTTCTATATTCTTTGGTTTAAAAAATAAGAGTGGGTTAAAAAAGTACCAAAAAAGTATGTTTACCCTTTTTTGCCATCTATAGGACATAGTTTCAAAAAGGTACCAAACACCTGTCCACTTATAAGATAACAAAATATATGAACCTGCCGTGTTACTATCAACATGTTTATCTTAACTAAGTACATATTAAGCAAAGTCGAATTTAGTCCAAATATTTTACCAACAACACCACATTTGGTCAAAATTTTGAATTAGCTGCACTCTCGTACAACTTGATGGCGGGTATATAAAATTCGGCACAGCCGAATATAACACTCTTACTTAATAATGTTTGTGTGAGTATGTATGAGTTCTTACTTTTTTTAAGTATGAGTAAGTCCTTGTTAAAATATTCCCAGTAAAACTTTTCATTACCAAATAATGAGTTAAACAGTTAAACTATTGAACACTAACTACCTACTCATTCGCTGTTTAAGTCATTACATTAACATGGGGATGTCATTGGAGGCAAGTACTTACCAATTGCAGAAAAGTAATGACTTGGGTAAGCAATTTGAAAGCAACAACAACAACAGCAACAACTTTTTTGTTGTTGTTTTATTAAAAACATATATTTTTAAACGAAATACAAAATTTTTTTTATGATCCCATGGGGGCTCGAACCCAGACCCTCCGACTGCTAGGCAGAGACTCTTCCACTGAGCTACTTCATATGTTGAAAACTTAGCAGCTTATAATTAATATAAACAATTTTTATTTTTAGATCCAAAAACATGTGAAAATAACTTTGTTTTTCCCTGCTTTTTTTTGCTTTGTTGTAATTTTTGGAAAAATATTTTTATACGATTTTTTGTAATTATTTTAAAACTTTTTTAAAATTATTTTAAAACTTAAACAATTTAAATCTTCTTTTTTGTATAAGTTTTTACATAATATTGACTCTTACTTACTTAAATGTTACAACCTGTTAAGGTCAAAGTCCGAGCATATTTTAGAATTCCATGGTTTTCGATCTTATGCAAATATTCTCCAATTTTATAGGCCAAGCTTTGAAAAATGTTCCTCTACTTGGTCTTTCTATCGAAGTTTCGGACATCCTCCTCTAACATTAGGTAGTGGGACATTTCAATTCTAATTTTATCCTCTTCATTGTATTTTTTTTAAGAGAGGGTTACTAGCCCGTAATCCTAACCCATTTTTATCGATCTTATGGGACAACTATCGGAACATGTTAACTCACAATATTAATGGGTGTTAAACTAGCTCCCCGGGTGATACCATGAGGAGGTGTGTGTCCACAGTTGAGATGAAGGATGACCCAGATAAGTTGGGCTTACCAAGTTAAGACCAATTAGAATCGTGTTTGGTATTCAACATCCCCTACATAATCAAAATTGACTCATGATGGCATTTTTTCATTAACGTGAGTTAGTTTTACAAATTTTTTTTTACAGAAGATAATATCTAAGTTCTTAAAATTCAAAAATCATTTAAAAAGACTCTTTTAATAAAAAAAAAACTAAAAAAAATTGTTGCCCTTGGTGGGATTTGAACCGGGTTCAGTTTAAATTATCATCTTAATTACAAATATGTACTTCTGTAATAACTTATTATTTATTCGGATGGTATGTTGTAGTCGTTACAAGGTAACCAGTTATAAGAGTACTTGCCATTACCAAAGTTTTGCTGGGTTTGTTCATGTTACTCTAATATTCATGTACGAGTATTGATATTTTTCATAAATTGTAAGTTGTCATCAATATGTTTTTATTTTTCTAAAGTTTCCATTTTCAATATTAATATAATATAAAATGAGGGTATGACTTCATAAGGACTATAATGGTAATGCATAGGAAAAACAACTTTATAAGCAAAACATACAGTGTTGGATGAAATAATAGAGAAACACAAATGATGAGTTTAGATAGATTTTCTTTTCAAGGGAAATAAAGATTTTAAAAACATCTGGGTTTATTGGTATATGACCCAATTTTTGAGCCTGACGCTGTAGAGACATCGAGTCCTGTGACACCACATACACATAAATATTTCTAATATTATTGTTATTAGAAACGTGTATGCGTAAATTCTAAAACACATACGACTTTCTTTGAATATGAGGAGTAAACTCATCATCTTTTACCCATCTAAAATTGTCTTCCTTTATTCCTTGATGTTGGGTAATTTTCATTCAAAGCACTCTAGTTTATTAGGATCTTAAAGTGTTTGTCGCAGTTTTTTTTTTATTTTTGAATATTTATTGACAACAACATCGAACACTCTTAAATGTCTGTCCCTGGTGTAAATTTTTTTCTACATTTATTCATTGAACATTTTGACACATGTGTGTCATGTAAAGATAATGTTTCCGGTAAAAAATAAATATTTGAATGAATAAGCCCACATACGCATGGCTGCTGTTTGAGGAAGTTATAAAAAAAAGGAATATTTTTTGGAAAACAGTAATTCATTAAATTTATAATAATGATATGCATATTTAGGCATGAAGAGGTGTGAGTAAATGTAAAAGCTTTAAAAGTCATGATATGCTTTCAACAAGTATTTATATCTGTTATCACCATAGGTGGGAAGGCATGTATATTCGGTTCGTTATGATGTTTGTAATGCATTTAAGTATGATGATCAACTCAAATCCACTTTCTGAGTCGAATGATGCCCCTCTAACTTGCTGACTGGGCTGTCTATGTAAGCTAGTTCAATTTTTAAAGTTAGGGATCATCCTTAATACAATTATTCATTTTTTTAAGACCAATCCGACTCTATATTTTGGATACCTACATGGGACTGCCTTCGCAGATCAGAAATTTGAACCAAGTTCATTAAAATTTTTGTTTTCTTAGCCATAATCACTTCCCTGAATATAGTTGGCATACAAGATCAACTCATAAAAGTTGAGGGTGCTGTGGCTGATTACATGGTAAGCAGATCAATTATTAGGAATTGATATGCTTAGTGGGTTCGAGTCCCAGACACGGCAATCACGCCCAGCAAAACTTTGGTAATGGCAAGTACTCTGATAACTGGTTACCTTGTAACGACTAGAACATACCATCCGAATAAATAATAAGTTATTACAGAAGTACTTATTTGTAATTGAGATGGTAATTTAAACTGAATGGCCCCGGTTCAAATCCCACCAAGGGCAACAATTTTTTTTGGTTTTTTTTATTAAAAGAGTCTTTTTAAATGATTTTTGAATTTTAAGAACTTTAATATTTATTATCTTCTGTAAAAAAAATTTGTAAAACTAACTCACGTTAATGAAAAAATACCATCATGAGTCAATTTTGATTATGTAGGGGATGTTGAAACAAACATCCCCGATTCTAATTGGTCTTAACTTGGTAAGCCCAACTTATCTGGGTCATCCTTCATCTCAACTGTGGACACACACCTCCTCATGGTATCACCCGGGGAGCTAGTTTAACACCCATTAATATTGTGAGTTAACATGTTCCGAGAGTTGTCCCATAAGATCGATAAAAATGGGTTAGGATTACGGGCTAGTAACCCTCTCTTGAAAAAAAATACAATGAAGAGGATAAAATTAGAATTTAATAAAATTGGAGAATATTCGCACAAGATCGATCTAAAAATAAAAATTGTTTATATTAATTATAAGCTGCTAAGTTTTCAACATATGAAGTAGCTCAGTGGAAGAGTCTCTGCCGAGCAGTCGGAGGGTCTGGGTTCGAGACCCCATGGGATCATAAAAAAAATTTTGTATTTCGTTTAAAAATATATGTTTTTAATAAAACAACAACAAAAAAGTTGTTGCTGTTGTTGTTGTTGTTGCTTTCAAATTGCTTACCCAAGCCATTACTTTTCTGCAATTGGTAAGTACTTGCCTCCAATGACATCCCCATGTTAATGTAATGACTTAAACAGCGAATGAGTAAGTAGTTCGTGTTCAATAGTTTAACTGTTTAACTCATTATTTGGTAATGAAAAGTTTTACTGGGCGGCAATTAATTTCTTTTAATATTACTAATTTCCACAGCATCTTCTTTCAGTGTTAAGCCCTACATCATAAACACGCCGTCAATGTAAAAGAAATAAAATTGTCTGTAGAACGAAAATCTTAAATAACACGTCAACCAAATAATAAAGAGTGCTCTAAATAAAATTTGTAGTTGGATTTTCTTAAATAAAAATCAAACCTTTTAATATAAAAACTCTACAAAATACGCAAATATAATGACATATTATACAAAATCTGTTAGCATTAAAATGTTTACTTAGTACTCGGGTTTTGCAAAGTTATCGACTTTTTTCGGAAACCCTCCCATTAAAGATTTTACAGTTGCTTCTGATACCTTTTTGGAGCATGTGTTCCACCTGCGCTTAAAATCGGACATGTTCTTGGAAATCTTTCCTGTGTTCTTCAATTCCTTTTTTACCAGAGCCCAATACCTTTCCACAGGCCGAAGTTCTGGACAGTTAGGTGGATTTGCCTCTCGTGGTACAAAAATGACATTATTCTTTGAGTACCACTCAAGTGCCTTTTTTCCATAATGGCATGATGCCAAATCGGGCCAAAAACACTCTGTGCTCTCTTAAAAAGGGTAACAACCGTTTTTGTAGGCACTCCTTTATATAAATTTCTGTGTTTATTGTGCCAGATGCCACAAATACTTTACTTCTTTTGCCACAACTGCAAATAGCTTGCCACACGAGAAACTTCTTAGGGAATTTTGTTTGTTTTTTTGTGCGAAACTCTTGCCGAACATTGCCCCGTTTATCAGCAACATAAAAATCTTTACCAGGCAGTTGAGAAAAGTCTGCCAGTACGTATGTTTCATCATCCATCACACAACAGGTGTATTTTTTTATAAAATCAGACTTAAATTTTTTCGTTCGTTTTTTTGCTTCTAAGTTCTTTATAGCATTGCGATCTGGAACCTTTTGGACTTTGTATGTCTTCAGTCCAGCATAAGCTTTGACTCTATGTGCAAAATTCGTAGAACATTTCACCGTACGAGCTGCTTTTCTTAAAGAAGTGTTAGGCGCTCTTCGAAAGAGTCGCTCGACTTCTTTTGCCTTACCAATATCTGTAGGACCTTTTTCCTCCCTGATGGCATTAGAAACCGTTCGAGGGTCAACTTTCAAGTTTTTAGCTATTTTTTTAAAAGTCCATGACGGATTTTTTTGAAAAGTTTTAATAATATTTTCACGAACTTTTTTTTCGCAGTCCATTTTGATTGAAATAACTATTGAAAATGAATAATTTCTAAAATAATAGTATCTGACATATCTATAGAAACTAACTTGATCAAAAAATAAATTGTTTCTGCATATTTTTTTAGAACACTCTTTAGATAGCTCGATTTAATATTGTTGAATAGAAAGCTTAACCGCCAGGCGCTGGCACTCCTAACTGCCAGGAGCCGAATACATTTCATAACACGATCGTTGAATACAATCGGCAAAATGAGTTTAAAAAAGAAAACAGATCAATCACATTCATGCAAGTTTACAACAAAGCAGGTTGACGTCACTTTGTTGAAAAAAAAAAAAAATAAATAACAAATACAGTTAAAAGGACACACCGAATTAATTATCCATTTGACATTGTTTTGTGGTTGATTTCCTTTGCGATGTCTAGCAATAGGGACATGAGCAGCACAAGGTAACCACACCTTGAAATCAATAAAGCGAAATAGCTTACACCGATCAAATGACAAAAAATCAGACAGAACATGTTGTAATTAAACGACGACACTAATCAAGGAGCCAATATAGACTCCGGTCATTACCTTTGCTAAAGCAATGGGGACATTATGTTCTAGTGTATCACGCACAGCTATACCAAGCTACAATCTGAACAAATAGCAATTAACAATTACTCGCAACGAAGAACTCAATTTATGTACTTACTTACTTAAATGGCCTGTATTTAGAACCTCTTAAAGTCAAGTTGTAATACAGTTTTATTTTCCAGCTGGGATATGCCTAGTCTGCCCAGGTTCATCAAAGGTCTGCTTCCTTTAATATCAATTTTTCTTTCATATCTTCTTGAGCCGTTGGGCAAAGGCTATGCTTATTTGGGCTAAATAATAAGAAATTTCTAAGTTTGTACAATACGAGTTTTGATCCCACGATCCGCACTACGCAATGGTAGGTTTACCGAGTTCTTTTACAACTTCGACTCGATATAAAATTTTATAATTTTAATACAAATGTTTCTTAATAACAAACTACAGGGTGTTATGGGATATCGATCGGGATTAATTATGAGGTCTTAGCTATTTACGAAATATTATGAAATGATGATTCGACTGGCAACATTTTTCTCTTTTATCTACATTCTCTCTCTCTGTTACTGTTAACTTCAGATAATCTATTTGTACAACGTACGCGTGAGCGTGTTCTTGATCATGTGAGAATGTATTGGAACACGCATGAACTTTCGTAAGCCAGATTGTTAGTGTAATCAACGACAGCAGCTCTTTGTTTACGTCTGCAGAAAATGGTAAAAACTCTCTTCTCTACTATATAAGGTCGATAGACGAGTGGGAACAGTTTTAATTGAGGCTCGTATAAGAGCACAGTTTGACAAAGAATATTTGTAAAGCAGTTTTTTGAAGTTTGTTTTCAGTTTTTGTGAAAGTGCGTTTAAAGTGATTAACTCTAAAGTTAAAAAAAATATAACTTTGTAAAACTACATAAAGTGTTTTAATTTTGTTTTCGGTTGTTTGCAAAAAGAATTCCTTACACGTTTTTAAAGCAAAAACGTAACAAAATCTTAAAACCTTCTAAAATCGCAAAAAATTACCAAAAAAGCATCATGCAATTTCTTCAAATTTCCGGACTTTAACAATATCCTACAACTACTAAAATCAACCAAAAGTCTTCAAAATTCACATTATAATGCAGAATTTTATAACTTGGTTTTTAAACATAACTTTTGCCTTTTTGGCCAGGTTTTTGGTACAAATACTCCACAGTTCGACTGTTTAATCGATTCTTGATTTTTAGTCTGATATACTTTAGTCTACTGATAAACTTCAATAAGTTAAATACTAGTAGTTCTAGTTATATATTAAGGAAGATATCTAGTCATAGCGCTAGTTATATTCTAGTCGTAGTCTAAGTATTTATACCTTCAGTCATAGTCAAGTCCTTTTAATTAAATTACTCAATTACTATCTATATGATATTCTATTGTTAATGGAAACTTTATAACCAAACTAACCCACAAAATACAAAAAAAAAAAAAGATTCAATAATGAATAAAAGGAAAAACTATAATACTAACATGTCCTTTCGTGATGTGTCAGGCTTTTTCTTTAAGCGCTACTCGGTGGTTGAAGAGGTTGCTCTAAACAATTTTTATTACAAATTGCTAAAAAAAAAAGAAAAGAAGAAGAAAAAAATTGAGTTCAAATTACTAAATGACAAACCAAACAGGATACCACACATACACACACACATTCACATGTAAAGGTGAAAAAGACTGAAAAAATGTAGACAATGAAAATCACAATGGAAAAAATTTTAGTGGTTAAAATTGAAAGTGTAACCTTGTGCATGTGAGTGTTTGAGCTGTAATTCATTCTGTAAATAGTTGGAACGTGTGTTAGTTGAATGACTTCATGTGTGTGTGTCCTTTTTATGGGCATATATGTAGATGGCCTGTATATGTAAAAGGGATGTTGTTGCACGAAAGGTTAACAATTTTGGTTGCTAGCTAATGTCATCTGTGAGATGTCACGTTGAGTGTTTTATGCTTGAACTTTTATACTTATGTAACACGCACCAATAAATTACATACTACACGATCCAGTGGCAATCACAAATACAATGAAATCAATGAAAGAAAAGCAAGAAAAATATAATAAGAAAAATAGTTTATTAAACAAATTTTAAGGTGTATGAAACTTACAGCTTGAGATAAGTTTCGTTTAATATTTTTTTGGAAATTAACTTTTTTTGAGCAACTATTTGTGTTCCAACCTTATTAATCAATTATTTGAAGTCTTATATGTAGCTTTAACAAATTTACAGCGCCTCGTTTTTATACAAAAAGAATGGGGGTATATTGAGATTGTCATTCCGTTTGTAATTTCCTTAATATTGGCTCAAAAACAAAAAGCGATACATTTTCTGAATCCTTACAAAATTCTAAGACGTTTGAGCGATGACCGTCCTTCTGTCTGTCTGTCTTTCCGTCTGTCTGTCTGTCTGTCTGTCTGTCTGTTTGTCTGTCTGTCCGTCTGTCTGTCTGTCTGTATGTATGTATGCATGTATGTATGTATGTATGTATGTATGTATGTATGTATGTATGTATGTATGTATGTATGTATGTATGTATGTATGTATGTATGTATGTATGTATGTATGTATGTATGTATGTATGTATGTATGTATGTATGTATGTATGTATGTATGTATGTATGTATGTATGTATGTATGTATGTATGTATGTATGTATGTATGTATGTATGTATGTATGTATGTATGTATGTATGTATGTATGTATGTATGTATGTATGTATGTATGTATGTATGTATGTATGTATGTATGTATGTATGTATGTATGTATGTATGTATGTATGTATGTATGTATGTATGTATGTATGTATGTATGTATGTATGTATGTATGTATGTATGTATGTATGTATGTATGTATGTATGTATGTATGTATGTATGTATGTATGTATGTATGTATGTATGTATGTATGTATGTATGTATGTATGTATGTATGTATGTATGTATGTATGTATGTATGTATGTATGTATGTATGTATGTATGTATGTATGTATGTATGTATGTATGTATGTATGTATGTATGTATGTATGTATGTATGTATGTATGTATGTATGTATGTATGTATGTATGTATGTATGTATGTATGTATGTATGTATGTATGTATGTATGTCTGTCTGTCTGTCTGTCTGTCTGTCTGTCTGTCTGTCTGTCTGTCTGTCCGTCTCTCTGTCAGTCTGTTGAAATCACGATAACGCCTAAACGAAAGCAGCTAGCTCACTGAAACTTAGTAAAAACATTCTTCAGTTCCAAAAAAAATGTTGGTATTGAAATTGGACAAAATCGGTTAACATTTGATCATAGCTCCCGTATAGCCTCGCCTATTCTAATCGCTTATTTGCTAATAAAAAACAAACTATAATAGCGATGATGATAAAATTTGGTATATAGAAGTTTTATGCAAGCCTTAGGCAGCATATAAAATTTCATCAAAATCAGTTCACATTTAGCCATAGCTCCCATACAAAAACTTACGGAAACAGCCTAAATTTCACCTAAAATACACTTAAATGCCAATAAAACAAAAATTATAAGAGATATAACCACCAAATTTAACACAAGTCTTATAGTAATGCCAGCCAGTGTGCAAAATTTTGTCACAATCGGTCACCATTTGACCATAGCTCCCATATAAAAAACTTACGGAAACACAAAAGTACAAAAAGAAAAGGGCGATAGCCTCTTAACTGCATGAGCTAGAGAGACAGAATTTTACTAAAGTATTTTTGATATGATATAGAAGTTGTGTTCTGAAAACGGGCAAAATCGTTTTACATTTAGTTAGAGCTCCCATATAACCCCGCCCCTGGAAACACATTAATGCTGATAAATTGAATACAATTGTTATAACTATGACGACTAAATTTAGAATAGAGAAGTTTTATGCAACTATTGGTCAGTATATCAATTTTTATAGGAATCGGTCCATATTTGACTATAGCTTTCATATAAAAAACACCCCCGGAAACTAAAAAATAAAGTAGCAAAGGCCATGGCCTTTGCAGTTAAAAGCTATTAAATTAGAATCTATGGCAGCTATGGCCACTAAATTTTGCTAGAATAAGCTTTATAGTATCTGGTTGATCGAGCCTTGCTTGGTAGTTAAATAAATTTAGAGAAAATACATTATACAAATATTCAGTTAATTTTGAATTATTTTATTTATTTTGTCCGATCAACACATAGTTCACAGTTTAACTCATTTTGAAAAATTTTGGAAATTGATCATACCAACAGAAACCTCCGTCGACTCATGCGCAACAACTTTGCTAAAGATTATAGCCTGATCAAATGCATATTTTACGATTTAATTTATTTTGAGTAATTTTCAGTGGCGCCACCTGAAGTTATTCATACCAACTAAGAAACCTTCGTCTGCTTATGCGTAACAACTTTGCTTATAATTATAACATGATCAAATGCACAGTTTACGATTTAATTCATTTTGAGTAATTTTCAGTGGCGCCATCTATCAGACTTTTCATAAATAAACCTTCGTCGGCTTATCCGTAACAACTTTGCTAAAGATTATAGCATGATTTAGTGTACAGCTTACGATTAAAATGACTTTGAGTAAATTTCAGTGGCGCCACATGTCGAAATTTCTTCATACCAACTAAGAAACCTTCGCCGGCTCATGTGCAACAACTTTGCTTAAGATTATAGCATGATTAAATGTACAGCTTACGATTAAATTGACTTTGAGTAATTTTCTATAACGCCACCTGTCGGAAATTATTCATACCAAATAAAAAGCCTTCGCCGGCTCATGCGCTACAACTTTGTTAAAGATCATAACATGATCAAATTCACAGTTTACTATTCTATAAAGAACATACATACAAACATTCATTTGTTTAAAAGTTATAACATTACTCATTTTTTCCCCTTTTTATCCCCTACCTTCAAAAAGTTTCATATGCATATTTGGTACTTCTTTGGTACCAATTGAATTCATATAACTTTTTGAGATGTTAAGTTATCATGTTATATTTTTTTTACCCATTTTGGCCCCAAAATCAAAAAAGTACCAAATACGTATTCAATATTTCTCTCACATCTATTGACTGCAGTACAAAGTTCCTTTCAATATTCTTTGGTTTAAAAAATAAGAGTGGGTTAAAAAAGTACCAAAAAATTATTTTCACCATTTTTTACCCCCTATCGGACATAGTTTCAAAAAAGTACCAAACACCTGTCCGCTTATTTTCATGGCTGTTTAAAAAGTAATTTTAATTTTGTTTCTATACCTATTACTTTAGGAGATATAACGTTTTCGATTTTTTCCCCCTTTTTATCCGTTTTTACCCTCTTAGAGGCAAAGGTTCCAAAAGTCCCTTCTTCTTCGACCTGTACATCAAAAATGGTACCCACTGTCAAAATTTTATCAAAATAGTTAGAGCCGTTTTCGAGATATATATATATATATATATCTCGTAAACTATGTAAACTATGTGTTGATCGGATAAAATAAATAAAATAATTCAAAATTAACTGAATATTTGTACCAGAGACCGAATATTGTTTTATTTTTTAAATCAATCAAGTATAAATATCATTGCCGATGAAAATTTATTTCCATTTCCATCGATGAATAAAAATAAGGGATTTATATTTGAAATATAAATATCCCTCATGATGAAAATTTTAAATATCTTGAACGATAAATATCCGAACAGAAAAATATTTTATTGATTGTTTCATTTTTGAACTTCTGTTTTGACTTTGAAAAATAAAATATTTTTAAAATTATAAAACTTTTAACAATGAATGTATGAATATGCAATGTTTTAGGACATCGAAGTTAAACCTAATAGTCCTAATGGAACTATTGGTGGTTTATTTGACTCGCAAAACCATTTCAACATATAATTTGCAACAATAATTGAATTTATTGTTATTTAAACGTCCTAAGGACTTTATACCAGGACAAATCTTCTTCTTCTGTCATTCTTGGCTCCCAATGGAGCATAGGGAATGGAAGGATGCAGAATTGCCTGACGTCTCTAGCTACCAGGTTAGAACTGTATCCAATTGCCACTCTAACCTTCTTGTGGTACATCCTGGAAATCTTAGCAACCTAGTTTTAGATGCGGTAAACAACCAGTGCGGGTTTCTAGGTCAGGGCTAATATAAAAGGCAGTTATCTAAGAACCATTCCAACGTATATGGTCTAAGAGTCTAAGATAATTGTACTTCGTAAAGTACGAAAATGCAGCGTCTGTTCAACATGTTAGTTGCGGCTGCAAGCGGGCCTCAGTCTCGGATCGAGCGGCTCGCTATACAAATGTGCCTTGTGTCTTTGGGTAATGTCAAGGGGTAAACATGCGAGGAATCCCCCTGCTACGGCAGTTGGCGCAAGGATTTTGGAGTTTCCTAATCTATGCAAGAACATTATGATGAATGAAACCAGGACAAATACAGAAATAAAATTTGAATATATTCTACCAAATTTTTTTTTTCATCTGATGAAAAAAGATGAAAATAATTTTGAACTGATAAATATCACAAACGATTTTTTTATTTTTTATTTTCATCGGATTGAAAAACGATACAAAATTTTTTGAACAATTAAAAATGTTTTCGGATATTTATTATTTTTTAAATTTCAATGATTGTTTTTGTATGGATTAAAATATAAAAATATTGTTTTAAAAGTATTAATATTCGGTCTCTGATTTGTACAATGTATTTCCTCTAAATTTATTTTACTACGTTATAAAATAAAATATATAAAAATTTTAAAATTTTCCTCAAAATGCTTATCATAAAGCTCCGAGCAAAGCTCGGTCTACCAGGTACTGTATATATAATATTTCCCTTTTTATATCTACAATCAAAAAGATTCGGAGGTACAAGAAGCCTAATAAGATTGCACCAATGTCCAGACTTTATTTACGGTGGATGCATTAGGAACTCCTAACAAAATATGTGAATCTGTCGTATTACTATCAGCATGTTTATCCTAACTAAATACTAAACTAAACGAAAAGCATTTAAGAACTTATTAATGTAAAACCATACCAGGTTACGATACCGAATTTTGTTCAAAGTTAATACTATAAAGCTCCTGCAACCGAATTTAGTCCAAATATTTTGCCAACAATACCAACTAGCGTAACAACTTTTTTCGAATTTGGTCCACATTTTGAATTAGCTGGACCCTCGTAGATATATGAGAGATATTTCTAAATTTAACACAATTTGATGGTGGGTATATAAGATTGAATAGAATGTCTGACGCAGTTTCTGAAACACTCCGCGAAAATCAGTTTGGGTTCCGAGAGAATAGATCTTGTGTTGACCTAATCAACACAGTAAGAATAGTATTGGAGCAATGTAATGAATTCCGCACCCCCATTTATCTAGCGTTTATCGACTTTATGAAGGCCTTCGACAGTGTCAACAGGTGCTATCTATGGAGAATTTTAGAAAACCGTAACATGCCAACGAAAATTCTGAACTTAATTCGGGCAATGTACGTGGACTTTAAATGCCGGGTTCTACATAAAGGTAAATTGTCTAATCCGTTCGAAGTTACTACTGGAGTAAGACAAGGATGTATATTATCACCTATACTTTTTATCCTTGTCATCGACAATATAATGCGCACGGCACTGAATGGTAGACGTGGTATCCAATGGACACCATTTAAGCAACTCGAGGACTTGGAATACGCCGATGACGTATGTCTTCTAAGCCAAAGACCAGCTCACCTTCAAGAAAACACTAGCGCTATTACTGTTGAATCTCGGGCAGCTGGGCTGGAAATCAATATCTCCAAGACAAAGATTATGCCTGGAGGCTATGGCGCAAACCCGTCGCCACACATCAATGTGGATAACGAGGGTATTGGTTGTGTAGGTACCTTTAATTATCTTTGTAGTTTGGTATCTACAAAAGGTGGCGCCGATGAGGATATTGAATCGCGTATTAATAAGGCAAAATCTGCATTCGGCATTCTCCGAACTATATGGAAATCTCGGCAAATATCAACAACAACTAAGTTACGAATATATAACTCGAATGTCAAGTCCATCTTGTATTACGGCTGCGAAACTTGGAAACGCACAAATGCCATCGATAAGCGCCTGCAAACCTTTGCAAACAAATGCTTGCGGCAAATCCTTAATATATGGTGGCCAAATCGAATAAGAAATGAAGATCTACTAAACGCTACAAACCAAATCCCTTCTTCTATAGACGTATGTCAACGGAAATGGCGGTGGATAGGCCACACACTTCGAAGGCCAAATACCAACATTGCTCGACAAGCGCTTCGTTGGAATCCACAAGGAAGCGGCCGTCGTGTTGGTGCACCTGCTAGAACGTGGAGAAGGTCAATTGATGCGGAGTTACAAGCAGCAAACTATTCATGGAATGATGTATGCCTAACATCTCGCAATAGAGTTCGATATAAAAGGATGGTTGAGGCCCTATGCTCCACTGGGAGTCAAGGATAACAGAAGAAGAAGAATATAAGATTCGGCACAGCCGTATATAAAACTCTTACTTGTTAAATATAATATCAAAGTTTTTGATTCAATAGTTTTTTATTTTAGAGGAATCCTAATCCTCATCATATCACAATTTCCCTTGTCCACTTGGCTTTATGCCAAATTCTATGACAATTTTTCCCCTTTAGCATAATATTCAATATTTTATTTTTCATCTTTTTTTGAGACGACATTTGAACATTAATTCATTTTAAGCTTTATTTACAAATCATGTTACGTTAAAAGTCACGTGGCATTCATAATTCTTAAATATCGGATGTTTTTCTTTTTTCTTTCCATTTTTATGAAATTGTTAATATTTCCACGCATAACTAACTCTAGCGCTACTTTCACTAAAATATAGCAAAAAAAAAATGTTTTAGAAATGGAGCAACAAAAATGTATTTATATCCTTAAAAAATGGACATTTTGAGGACGTGACCAGCATTGCAAGTTTCATTAAGGTGTGATGTTTAAGATTTTTATGAATTATGAATTAACTACTTGAAACATATTGAAATGATTTTGTATTTTATTAAATAATCCAATATTGGATTATTTTTGATTTGAAAAGGTGAAAGCTATAAAAATATAATAAGAAAACTTAAGGATCCTATATTAATAATATTTCACCTTCTAGTTTTCAATTCAATTTAACATAAATAGAAAACTTACGAGCTTTATCGAAATACAGTTAAAATCATTTGTCTTGACAGTTGAATGAATTTATCGTCTCAAATAGGGAGTACACGCTATACAATGCACTAAAAAAACTCATTTCTCATTCAGAGTTCGGCAATGAAATCATAAAGTAAGTTCATGTCTTTGATGAACAAAACTAAATTATAGATTTTTATTAATATATCCAGTAGGACGTTTTTTTTTACTTTTGTGTCATTTGGTGAAAAACATTAACCCTGAAAATTTGAGCCAAATCGAACAACGTTAACACGAGGCGCCCAGGCCCTAAAGCTTAAAAATGCGCTTTCAAGGCAAAAAATTTTTATTTTTTCGTTTTTTTTGCCAAATTAAAAATATTTGGGCTACTTTTATTAACAAAGTGAGCATTAATTTGTAATGTAGACTTAATAAGATTTCTTCTGAGTTTTCAAAAGAAAATTATTTTAAATATTTATATCAAAAATTTTTCTATAGAAAAATATTTTTATCAAAAGTTTTTCTATAGAAAAATATTTTTATCAAAAATTTTTCTATAGAAAAATATTTTTATCAAAAATTTTTCTATAGAAAAATATTTTTATCAAAAATTTTTCTATAGAAAAATATTTTTATCAAAAATTTTTCTATAGAAAAATATTTTTATCAAAAATTTTTCTATAGAAAAATATTTTTATCAAAAATTTTTCTATAGAAAAATATTTTTATCAAAAATTTTTCTATAGAAAAATATTTTTATCAAAAATTTTTCTAAAGAAAAATATTTTTGCCAAAAATTTTTCTATAGAAAAATATTTTTATCAAAAATTTTTCTATAAAAAATATTTTTATCAAAAATTTTTCTAAAGAAAAATATTTTTGCCAAAAATTTTTCTATAGAAAAATATTATTATCAAAAATGTGTCTATAGAAAAATATTTTTATGGAAAACTTTTCTATAGAAAAATATTTTTATGGAAAATTTTTCTATAGAAAATTATTTTTATCAAAAATTTTTCTATAGAAAAACATTTTTATCAAAAATTTTTCTATAGAAAAACATTTTTATCAAAAATTTTTCTATAGAAAAATAATTTTAACAAAAATTTTTCTATAGAAAAATATTTTTATCAAAAATTTTTCTATAGAAAAATATTTTTATCAAAAATTTTTCTATAGAAAAATATTTTTATTAAAAATTTTTCTATAGAAAAATATTTTTATGGAAAATTTTTCTATAGAAAAATATTTTTATCAAAAATTTTTCTATAGAAAAATATTTTTATCAAAAATTTTTCTGTAGAAAAATATTTTTATCAAAAATTTTTCTATAGAAAAATATTTTTATCAAAAAGTTTTCTATAGAAAAATATTGTTATCAAAAATGTTTCTATAGAAAAATATTTTTATGGAAAATTTTTCTATAGAAAAATATTATTATCAAAAATTTTTCTATAGAAAAATACTTTCATCAAAAATATTTTTATCAAAAATTTTTCTATAGAAAAATATTTTCATCAAAAATTTTTCTATAGAAAAATATTTTTATCAAAAATTTTTCTATAGAAAAATATTTTTATCAAAAATTTTTCTATAGAAAAATATTTTTATCAAAAATTTTTCTATAGAAAAATATTTTTATCAAAAATGTTTCTATAAAAAAATATTTTTATCAAAAATTTTTCTATAGAAAAATATTTTTATCAAAAATTTTTCTATAGAAAAATAATTTTAACAAAAATAATTTTATCAAAAAATTTTCTATAGAAAAATATTTTTATCAAAAATTTTTCTATAGAAAATTTTTTTATCAAAAATTTTTTTATAGAAAAATATTTTTATCAAAAATTGTTCTATAGAAAAATATTTTTGTAATAAATTTTTCTATAGAAAAATATTATTATCAAAAATGTGTCTATAGAAAAATATTTTTTATGGAATATTTTTCTATAGAAAAATATTTTTATGGAAAATTTTTGTATAGAAAAATATTTTTATCAAAAATTTTTCTATAGAAAAATATTTTTATCAAAAATTTTTCTATAGAAAAATATTTTTATCAAAAATTTTTTTATAGAAAAATAATTTTAACAAAAATAATTTTATCAAAAGTTTTTCTATAAAAAAATATTTTTATTAAAAATTTTTCTATAGAAAATTTTTTTATAGAAAAATATTTTTATCAAAAATTGTTCTGTAGAAAATATTTTTGTAATAAATTTTTCTATAGAAAAATATTATTATCAAAAATGTGTCTATAGAAAATTATTTTTATCAACAATTTTTCTATAGAAAAATATTTTTTATGGAAATTTTTCTATAGAAAAATATTTTTTTTGGAAATTTTTCTATAGAAAAATATTTTTATCAAAAATTTTTCTATAGAAAAATATTTTTATCAAAAATTTTTCTATAGAAAAATATTTTTATCAAAAATTTTTCTTTAGAAAAATATTTTTATCAAAAATTTTTCTTTAGAAAAATATTTTTATCAAAAATTTTTCTATAGAAAAATATTTTAATCAAAAATTTTTCTATAGAAAAATATTTTTATCAAAAAATTTTCTATAGAAAAATATTTTCTTCAAAAATTTTTCTATAGAAAAATATTTTTATCAAAAATTTTTCTATAGAAAAATACTTTTATCAAAAATTTTTCTATGGAAAAAATTTTTTATCAAAAATTTTTCTATAGAAAAATATTTTTATCAAAAATTTTTCTATAGAAAAATATTTTTATCAAAAATTTTTCTATAGAAAAATATTTTTATCAAAAATTTTTCTATAGAAAAATATTTTTATCAAAAATTTTTCTATAGAAAAATATTTTTATCAAAAATTTTTCTATAGAAAAATATTTTTATCAAAAATTTTTCTATAGAAAAATATTTTTATCAAAAATTTTTCTTTAGAAAAATATTTTTATCAAAAATTTTTCTTTAGAAAAATATTTTTATCAAAAATTTTTCTTTAGAAAAATATTTTTATCAAAAATTTTTCTATAGAAAAATATTTTAATCAAAAATTTTTCTATAGAAAAATATTTTTTTATCAAAAAATTTTCTATAGAAAAATATTTTCTTCAAAAATTTTTCTATAGAAAAATATTTTTATCAAAAATTTTTCTATAGAAAAATACTTTTATCAAAAATTTTTCTATGGAAAAATTTTTTTATCAAAAATTTTTCTATAGAAAAATATTTTTATCAAAAATTTTTCTATAGAAAAATATTTTTATCAAAAATTTTTCTGTAGAAAAATATTTTTATCAAAAATTTTTCTATAGATAAATATTTTTATCAAAAATTTTTCTATAGAAAAATATTTTTATCAAAATGAGTTCTGTGATATTAGAGTTAAGGATAACTTGACTTCGGTTTTTGTTTTTTAGTGTTGTCAATATTTATTTTAATTATTTATTTATTTATACAAAAATTTGTTCGTTGATGTCCAGTTTTTTAGTTTTAATTAAATAGTTAAAGAAAAAATAAACAACACAAAAAAATGCAATTAAGTTAAAATAAAGCAGACTCAAAGTCCCCTGAAGAAGTTTCCACCAAAGAAACGAAACGTTGGGAGAATGTAAATGAAAAAATTTTGAAGTTTTATTTACACTAAAAATAAAATAACTGACCATACAAGCCTAAAGGTAACCCCTTATGAAATCAAATTAAAATACAAAATATTGGTCATACAAGAAGTAAAAACAACTAAAAAGAAAAATATTTTTGCCAAAAATTTTTCTATAGAAAAATATTATTATCATTATTATCGAAATTTTTTTTTAAAGAAAAATATTTTTATCAAGATTTTTTTTTATGGAAAAAATATTTTTCTATAGAAAAACTTTCTATAAAAATATTTTAGTATACAAAAATTTTAAATAAATTTTTTTCTATGGAAAATTTTTTGATAAAAATATTTTTCTATATATAAATTTTTGATAAAAATATTTTTCTAAAGAAATATTTTTCTGTAGAAAAATTTTCGATAAAAAATTTTTTTTATCAAAAATTTTTCTATAGAATAGAAAAATTTTTTTGAAAAATTTTTCTAAAGACAATATTTATATCAAAAAATTTTCTATAGAAAATTTTTTTATCAAAAATTTCTCTACAGAAAATTTTTTTTTATCAAAAAATTTTACATAGAAACTTTTTTTATCGAACATAGAAAAAAAAATTTATCAAAAATTTTTATATAGAAAAAATTTTTTATCGAAAATTTTTCTATAGCAAAAAATTTTTATTGAAAATTTTTTTATAGAAAAATATTTTTGTCGAAAGTTTTTCTATAAAAAATAAATTTTTATCAACAGTTTTTCTTTAGAAGAATATTTTTATATAAAATTTGTCTATAGAAAAATATTTGTATGGAAAATATTTTTGTGAACAATTTTTTCAGAGAAAAATATTTTTATCCAAGATTTTTCAAAACTTTTCGTTAGAAAAAAATATTTATTGAAAATTTTCTTTTAAACAAACATATTTTTAACAAGAGTTTTTTTTATAGAAAAGATAATTTTGTATAGAAAAACTTTCGATAAAAATATTTTACTATAAAGAAATTTTCAGTAAATTTTTTCTATGGAAAATTTTTAATCAGAATATTTTTCTATATAAAATTTTTAATAACAATATTTTTCTATAGAAATATTTTTCTGTAGAAAAATTTTTGATAAAAAAATTTTCTGTAGAAAAATTTTAGATAAAAAATTTCCTATAGAAAAATTTTTGATAAAAAATTTTGTATAGAAAAAATATTGATAAATAAATTTTTCATTTTTCTTTAAAAAAAATTTCGATAAAATTTTTTTCTATAGAAAATTGTTTTTTATAGAAAATATTTTTCAATAGAAAATATTTTTCTATAGAAAATATTTTTCTATAGAAAATATTTTTCTATTGAAAAGTTTTTGACTAAAATATTTTTGTTTAGGAAAATTTTCGATAAAAATTTTTCTGTAAAAAAAATTTTTTTCTATAAAAAAATTTCGATAAAATTTTTTCTATAGAAAATTGTTTTTTATAGAAAATATTTTCCTATAGAAAATATTTTTCTATGAAAAAGTTTTCGATTAAAATATTTTTGTTTAGAAAAATTTTCGATAAAATTATTTTTCTATAGAAAAACATTTTTGTCTAAAATTTTTATATAGAAAAAAAATTTTATCGAAAATTATTCAATAGAAAAAAATTGTATTCTTTCATAACTTTAAGAATATTTTTTTAGTTTCCTTTAATATTCCAGTATCTTGTAAAAATAAATTCTTATTTGTTTAGATTTCTCTAAACCGAAACATACTCCCATGCAAATATGATCATAAAATTTGGATCCGTTGAACGTACTCGTAGCCTCTAATCGGTCAACATGACAACATTACCTATCCTTATATGTTTTTTATGGAAATTAAAAACTTATTACACATAACTTATTATTAGTTATTGAAATGTTCTGCAGTTAAATTAGACATATTTTTTGTGGTTATTTAGTATCATCCTAATATCCATGGAAACCTAAATGACACTAGAAACTAATTTGAACTTGGATTTGCAACAAACGAGTCAGAGACATTTAAAATGCAATAACTACATTAGTCTGTCTCTATTTTATTATACATTTTGTTGTTCTATAAAGTATTTACACTAGAATGAAATCTAATAAATATTGAAATAAAATTAAAGTTTATCAATAAAAAGTTAAAAAAACTGGGCAATTTTAACATATTCTTTAAAGTTATCAGAAATTTCGTTTTCAGAAATTTCGATGCATAAAAGAAATTTCGTCTGTAACAGATTTTGTTTCGGTGTAAATGCCTTATTACAGTCATTGTATTGTTCTGTCTTATTTTAGTATTTATAGAGTTTTAACGGCAAAAAAACGACAATAAATGGAATAGAATTGAGAATGATATAGACAAAATACAAGTACATTGTTAGAAAAGAAGAAAAAAGAAATTAACAGCAAATGCCATAGAACAGCAGTAGAACGATAGTAGATAATATTAATTTATAACTAATTTTAAATGTATATGAAATAACGCTGGAATTGTAAAAATTAAATAATAAAAATTTACAGACCAACAGAACGTATGAGTAATATAAATTAATATTAAAAATTTAAAATAGATTCATTTGGTTGCAGTTGTAATTTTAAGAAATTTATTTAAATACATATTAAATTGAAAAAAATTTATTTAAAAAGTAGTTAATTTTTCTCAAGTTAAAAAAAATAAAACCAAAATTTCCATATAATTTACAAATCATCAACAGTAAAAAAATGGTATTTACTATTATTAAGGAAGGGATGGCTATGATGATGAAGTAGTTTGAAAATAAAACTTTGCTGATTGCTTTTGTACATGAGTAAATTGCCACAAAATTTAACAAACGTATAATGAACAAAACTCCCAGACACAACTCCTTCGAACCCAAAAGCACAAGCTATATACCCATTAGAGCGGCTCAAATCTGAGACAAACATTTCTCTTTCTAAAAAAGATGATTTAACGGTACCATCTTAAAATTATCAACTTTCGAAAGTTTTCCATAAAAAAGTTGACGATAGGAAGACATTTCTATAGAAAAGTTGACGATAGGAAGACTTTTCTATAGAAAAGTTGACTTTTCTAAAAGTTGATGATAGAAAGACATTTCAATAGAAAAGTTGACGATAGAAGAACTTTTCTATTGAAAAGTTGACGATAGAAGGACTTATCTATAGAAAAGTTGACGATAGGAAGACCTTTCTATAGAAACGTTGATGATAGGAAGACTTTTCTATAGAAAAGTTGACGATAGAAAGAGTTTTCTATAGAAAAGTTCACGATAGGAAGAGTTTTCTTTAGAAAAGTTGACGATAGGAAGAGTTTTCTATAGAAAAGTTCACGATAGGAAAAGTTTTCTTTAGAAAAGTTGACGATAGGAAGAGTTTTCTATAGAAAAGTTCACGATAGGAAGAGTTTTCTATAGAAAAGTTGACGATAGGAAGAGTTTTCTATAGAAAAGTTCACGATAGGAAGAGTTTTCTATAGAAAAGTTCACGATAGGAAGAGTTTTCTATAGAAAAGTTCACGATAGGAAGAGTTTTTTATAGAAAAATTCACGATAGGAAGAGTTTTCTATAGAAAAGTTGACGATAGGAAGAGTTTTCTATAGAAAAGTTGACGATAGGAAGAGTTTTCTATAGAAAAGTTGACGATAGGAAGAGTTTTCTATAGAAAAGTTGACGATAGGAAGAGTTTTCTATAGAAAAGTTGACGACAGAAAGAGTTTTCTATAGAAAAGTTGACGATAGGAAGAGTTTTCTATAGAAAAGTTGACGATAGGAAGAGTTTTCTATAGAAAAGTTGACGATAGGAAGAGTTTTCTATAGAAAAGTTGACGATAGGAAGAGTTTTCTATAGAAAAGTTGACGATAGGAAGAGTTTTCTATAGAAAAGTTGACGATAGGAAGACTTTTCTATAGAAAAGTTGACGATAGGAAGAGTTTTCTATAGAAAAGTTGACGATTGGAAGTGTTTTCTATAGAAAAGTTGACGATAGGAAGAGTTTTCTATAGAAAAGTTGACGATAGGAAGAGTTTTCTATACAAAAGTTGACAATAGGAAGACTTTTCTATGGAAAAGTTGACGATAGGAAGACTTTTCTATAGAAAAGTTGGCGATAGGAAGACTTTTCAATAGAAAAGTTGACGATAGGAAGACTTTTCTATAGAAAAGTTGACGATAGGAAGACTTTTCTATAGAAAAGTTGACGATAGGAAGACTTTTCTATAGAAAAGTTGACGATAGGAAGACTTTTCTATAGAAAAGTTGACGATAGGAAGACTTTTCTATAGAAAAGTTGACGATAGGAAGACTTTTCTATAGAAAAGTTGACGATAGGAAGACTTTTCTATAGAAAAGTTGACGATAGGAAGACTTTTCTATAGAAAAGTTGACGATAGGAAGACCCTTCTATAGAAAAGTTGACGATAGGAAGACTTTTCTATAGAAAAGTTGACGATAGGAAGACTTTTCTATAGAAAAGTTGACGATAGGAAGACTTTTCTATAGAAAAGTTGACGATAGGAAGACTTTTCTATAGAAAAGTTGACGATAGGAAGACTTTTCTATAGAAAAGTTGACGATAGGAAGACTTTTCTATAGAAAAGTTGACGATAGGAAGACTTTTCTATAGAAAAGTTGACGATAGGAAGACTTTTCTATAGAAAAGTTGACGATAGGAAGACTTTTCTATAGAAAAGTTGACGATAGGAAGACTTTTCTATAGAAAAGTTGACGATAGGAAGACTTTTCTATAGAAAAGTTGACGATAGAAAGAGTTTTCTATAGAAAAGTTCACGATAGGAAGACTTTTCTATAGAAAAGTTGACGATAGGAAGACTTTTCTATAGAAAAGTTGACGATAGGAAGACTTTTCTATAGAAAAGTTGACGATAGGAAGACTTTTCTATAGAAAAGTTGACGATAGGAAGACTTTTCTATAGAAAAGTTGACGATAGGAAGACTTTTCTATAGAAAAGTTGACGATAGGAAGACTTTTCTATAGAAAAGTTGACGATAGGAAGACTTTTCTATAGAAAAGTTGACGATAGGAAGACTTTTCTATAGAAAAGTTGACGATAGGAAGACTTTTCTATAGAAAAGTTGACGATAGGAAGACTTTTCTATAGAAAAGTTGACGATAGGAGGACTTTTCTATAGAAAAGTTGACGATAGGAAGACTTTTCTATAGAAAAGTTGAAGATAGGAAGACTTTTCTATAGAAAAGTAGACGATAGGAAGACTTTTCTATAGAAAAGTTGACGATAGGAAGACTTTTCTATAGAAAAGTTGACAATAGGAAAAGTTTTCTATAGAAAAGTTGACGATAGGAAGACTTTTCTATAGAAAAGTTGACGATAGGAAGACATTTCTATAGAAAAGTTGACGATAGGAAGACTTTTCTATAGAAAAGTTGACGATAGGAAGATTTTTCTATAGAAAAGTTGACGATAGGAAGACTTTTCTATAGAAAAGTTGACGATAGGAAGACTTTTCTATAGAAAAGTTGACTATAGGAGGAGTTTTCTGTACAAACTATTTTGCCGAGCCGGTCTTATAAACTTCTGTATTCCTTCGAACCCAAAGGCACAAACCACATACACATATAATAAAAGTTGCAACAAAGGTCTATTTGCAACAAATGTATTTAACTAAACATTAGCCGACTAACGACTGACTGTCTTAACTGTAAAGAACTCCAGAAAAATCTAAAAAAAGAGCGATACTCTGAACTGTATAGAAATTCTGACAATCCCTAAGGGAAAAATTTGTAGCACGTTGTCTTTTAATTTTCACAGTTGCAACAAAAACTACAAAAAAAAATAAAATAGAAACATTAAACAAGAAAAGTACAATTATATTTCACAATAAAAACAACTAAAGCCCTAAATGTAAAAATAAGCAACTGCAAAAAAAGTGTACGAAGGAACATTTTAAAAAAGATCTGTAAACACTAAGAAAGTAAAATGTTAAATATATATAAAAAAAATGTTCGCATAGAAAAAATAAACAGGAAATTATGTTATCATCATCAAAGTAATATCAACTTTACTACGAATTTAAATTGAGGGGAAGACGCAGCTATAGAATGGGAATGTTACATTTTTTATTAGATTAAGGTAAAAATAACAATGTTTGGATTCCAAAAAATTTATTAAATTGTTAAAAGTATTGAATTACTCATCTTTAAAGGTGGTTACTTCCTTATCGTAGATACACGTTTTTGAAATATTTATCTTTGATGATTATTATTGCTTTATCATAAAATAAAAGTTATCTGTGTTGCTTCCTATAAATTGTCAATTTTCGAAAAATTTCCTATAAATAGTAAATTTTCGAAAAATTTTCTTTAAATAGTAAATTTTCGAAAAATTTCATACAAATAGTAAGTTTTCGAAAAATTTCCTATAAATAGTAAATTTTGGAAAAATTTCCTATAAATAGTCAATTTTCGAAAAATTTCCTATAAATTGTCAATTTTCAAATAATTTCCTATAAATAGTCAATTTTCGAAAAATTTCCAATAAATAGTCAATTTTCGAAAATTTTCCTATAAATAGTCAATTTTCGAAAAATTCCTATAAATAGTCAATTTTCGAAAAATTTCCTATAAATAGTCAATTTTCGAAAAATTTTCTATAAATAGTCAATTTTCGAAAAATTTCTTATGAATAGTCAATTTTCGAAAAATTTCCTATAAATAGTCAATTTTCGAAAAATTTCCTATAAATAGTTAATTTTAGAAAAAAATTCCTATAAATAGTCAATTTTCGAAAAATTTCCTATAAATAGTCAATTTTCGAAAAATTTCCTATAAATAGTCAATTTTCGAAAAATTCCTATAAATAGTCAATTTTCGAAAAATTTCATATAAATAGTCAATTTTCGAAAAATTTCCTATAAATAGTCAATTTTCGAAAAATTTCTTATGAATAGTCAATTTTTGAAAAATTTCCTATAAATAGTCAATTTTCGAAAAATTTCCTATAAATAGTTAATTTTAGAAAAAAATTCCTATAAATAGTAAATTTTCGAAAAATTTCCTATAAATAGTCAATTTTCGAAAAATTTCTTATAAATAGTTAATTTCTGAAAAATTTGCTATGAATAGTCAATTTTCGAAATATTTCCTATAAATAGTCAATTTTCGAAAAATTTCCTATAAATAGTCAATTTACGAAAAATTTCCTATAAATAGTCAATTTTCGAAAAATTTCCTATAAGTAGTCAATTTTCGAAAAATTTCCTATAAATAGTCAATTTTCGAAAAATTTCCTATAAATAGTCAATTTTCGAAAAATTTCCTATAAATAGTCAATTTTCGAAAAATTTCCTATAAATAGTCAATTTTCGAAAAATTTCCTATAAATATTCAATTTTTGAAAAATTTCCTATAAATAGTCAATTTTCGAAAAATTTCTTATAAATAGTTAATTTCTGAAAAATTTGCTATGAATAGTCAATTTTCGAAATATTTCCTATAAATAGTCAATTTTCGAAATATTTCCTATAAATAGTCAATTTTCGAAAAATTTCCTATAAATAGTCAATTTTCGAAAAATTTCCTATAAATAGTCAATTTTCGAAAAATTTCCTATAAATAGTCAATTTTCGAAAAATTTCCTATAAATAGTCAATTTTCGAAAAATTTCCTATAAATAGTCAATTTTCGAAAAATTTCCTATAAATAGTCAATTTTCGAAAAATTTCCTATAAGTAGTCAATTTTCGAAAAATTTCCTATAAATAGTCAATTTTCGAAAAATTTCCTATAAATAGTCAATTTTCGAAAAATTTCCTATAAATAGTCAATTTTCGAAAAATTTCCTATAAATAGTCAATTTTCGAAAAATTTCCTATAAATAGTCAATTTTCGAAAAATTTCCTATAAATAGTCAATTTTCGAAAAATTTCCTATAAATAGTCAATTTTCGAAAAATTTCCTATAAATAGTCAATTTTCGAAAAATTTCCTATAAATAGTCAATTTTCGAAAAATTTCCTATAAATAGTCAATTTTCGAAAAATTTCCTATAAATAGTCAATTTTCGAAAAATTTCCTATAAATAATCAATTTTCGAAAAATTTCCTATAAATAGTCAATTTTCGAAAAATTTCCTATAAATAGTCAATTTTCGAAAAATTTCCTATAAATAGTCAATTTTCGAAAAATTTCCTATAAATAGTCAATTTTCGAAAAATTTCCTATAAATAGTCAATTTTCGAAAAATTTCCTATAAATAGTCAATTTTCGAAAAATTTCCTATAAATAGTCAATTTTCGAAAAATTTCCTATAAATAGTCAATTTTCGAAAAATTTCCTATAAATAGTCAATTTTCGAAAAATTTCCTATAAATAGTCAATTTTCGAAAAATTTCCTATAAATAGTCAATTTTCGAAAAATTTCCTATAAATAGTCAATTTTCGAAAAATTTCCTATAAATAGTCAATTTTCGAAAAATTTCCTATAAATATTCAATTTTTGAAAAATTTCCTATAAATAGTCAATTTTCGAAAAATTTCTTATAAATAGTTAATTTCTGAAAAATTTGCTATGAATAGTCAATTTTCGAAATATTTCCTATAAATAGTCAATTTTCGAAATATTTCCTATAAATAGTCAATTTTCGAAAAATTTCCTATAAATAGTAAATTTTTGAAAAATTTCCTATAAATAGTCAATTTTCGAAAAATTTCCTATAAATAGTCAATTTTCGAAAAATTTCCTATAAATAGTCAATTTTCGAAAAATTTCCTATAAATAGTCAATTTTCGAAAAATTTCCTATAAATAATCAATTTTCGAAAAATTTCCTATAAATAATCAATTTTCGAAAAATTTCCTATAAATAGTCCATTTTCGAAAAATTTCCTATAAATAGTCAATTTTCGAAAAATTTCCTATAAATAGTCAATTTTCGAAAAATTTTCTATAAATAGTCAATTTTCGAAAAATTTCCAATAAATAGTCAATTTTCGAAAAATTTCCAATAAATAGTCAATTTTCGAAAAATTTCCTATAAATAGTCAATTTTCGAAAAATATCCTATAAATAGTCAATTTTCGAAAAATTTCCTATAAATAGTCGATTTTCGAAAAATTCCTATAAATAGTCAATTTTCGAAAAATTTCCTATAAATAGTCAATTTTCGAAAAATTTTCTACAAATAGTCAATTTTCGAAAAATTTCCTATAAATAGTCAATTTTCGAAAAATATCCTATAAATAGTCAATTTTAGAAAAATTTCCTATAAATAGTCAATTTTCGAAAAATTCCTATAAATAGTCAATTTTCGAAAAATTTCCTCTGAATAGTCAATTTTCGAAAAATTTCCTCTAAATAGTCAATTTTTCAAAAATTTCCTATAAATAGTCAATTTTCGAAAAATTTCCTATAAATAGTCAATTTTCGAAAAATTTTCTATAAATATTCAATTTTTGAAAAATTTCCTATAAATAGTCAATTTTCGAAAAATTTCTTATAAATAGTTAATTTCTGAAAAATTTGCTATGAATAGTCAATTTTCGAAATATTACCTATAAAAAGTCAATTTTCGAAAAATTTCCTAAAAATAGTCAATTTTCGAAAAATTTCCTATAAATATTCAATTTTCGAAGAATTTCCTTTCAATATTAAATTTTTGAAAAATTTCTTATAAATATACAATTTTTGAAAAATTTTTTTTTTCTTTTTGCTCCTACCCAATTTAGATGATTGGCTAAATTCATAAATTGAACAACAACAGCAGCAACAAAACGCTTTAAAAAACCTCATAGTTGAAACATGAAATGTTACTGTTTGCTGTTGTTTCTTTATTGTTGGTAACACAAAGTTGTTGTTGTTGCTGCCGCAGTTGTGGCTGTTGTTGTTGTTGAATATCCTGTAAACTAGACGTCAACAGGGAAAAGTTGATACTGAACTTTATAACGCCAAGAACAAGAACAACTCAAATAATTGCACTTGCAACATAAAACATTAACCGCCACAACAGCAACACCAACAAAAATACAAACCTGAGGGTGTTTTGCCACACTTTTCTGTTCTGTTGCTTTTTTGTTGCATTATAATGTTTTTTAATCATTTTTTTCTTTTGTGTAAATGAAACTTGTCAAGCTAAGGCAATTTTCACTGTCAGTCTGTCTGATGTCCCTAACTCCTCTGTCTCTTCCCTCCTGGATTTCCCGGCTTGTCCCTCTGATCATTCATTTGTTATAATTT
The DNA here is from genome assembly GCA_933228675.1 of Stomorhina lunata. Classification (NCBI taxonomy): domain Eukaryota; kingdom Metazoa; phylum Arthropoda; class Insecta; order Diptera; family Rhiniidae; genus Stomorhina; species Stomorhina lunata. Next base: position 60,561,622 of record OW121742.1, read on the forward strand.
ATAATGTTCCGTACAAGTTTCAACTGAAAGCAGCACAAGACTGATGAACAGTTTATGACTCGACGCTTTCGAAAAGTTTTTTTTTTCTTTTTTCTGTCGCTTATTTACTTGTATTTAATTTTTTTTAGTTCTTGGGTTTCATTTTCATACAATTTAATATAATATAACGTTTCGCAGTTGATTTTGTTTCAATTCATTCTACGAATCTATGAAATTTTTTTATTAAAGGAGAGTGGTCTATGAAACTTTATAGAAATACTTGTTCTATAAGAGTATAATATTTGTTTTACTGTTTAACTGATTGTTTTTCATTTTTAATAATTTCTTATTGTTGAAGTTGTTTGACAGTTTAACTTTTTATAAATTTTTATTAAAAATATACTGGACATATGATAAATAATTGTTTGAGCTAAATGATGAAAGCTGTAAGAAATTAATATAGAGAAGTAATATAAGAACGCAAGAAAGTCATAAGTGGCCAAGACATAGACAAAAAGATTTGCCGAGATAAATATATAATTATATATGTATGTATATTATTATATATTGAATCCGTCTTTCTATTGTCGATACGATAGGGCCTGAACGAAAAGAGCTAGGTCACTGAAATTGGACAAAAATATTCTGCACTTCTTGGAAAATGATGGTATTGAAATTGGGCAAAATCGGTTTCATTTGACCATTGCTCCCGTATAACCTCAGCTATATGCGATAATAAATGACAAATTATAACAGGTACTTACTTACTTACTTACTTAAATTTTCTATATTTGCAACCTTTTAAGGTCAAAGGCCAAGTATATGTATTTTAGAATACCACGCGCTTCGATCTTGTGCGTATATTCTCATAGACCAAGCTTTGAAAGATGTTCCTCCACTTGGTATTTTCATCGAAGTTTCGGAAAACCTTCTTCTAACATAAAAGGGGCCTTTTTTATACTCTTCACCACCATAGGTAGAATAGTTATATTGGGTTTGTGCTGATGTTTATATCGCATAAAAATATTGGTCTGGGACCTAGTATACCAATCGACTCAGAATCACTCCCCGGCTGGATATCCATGTATTTGGTGAAATTTGGCACAGACTCATATTTTGATCCAAGGATGATCCTTATACTACTATTTGGGCAAAATCGCACAAAAACGCTTATAAATCTAAAGATAAATGCATTTTATTGCTAAAACTTTGCAAAGATAAATATTTTGTAAATATAAACCAATAACAGAAATTTTGCAACAATCGATACACCATTGATCCTAGCTCAAATATTAGGCATTGATCTACTTAAATCTCGAAATTTTTAAAGAAAAAGTTAGCACATAGTAAATGTATCGGATATACGAGCCAACAACAAGTCGAAATTATTAAAATTTACTACCGAAATTCGGAGTCATTGGCCTCAACTTTAAGAGAAAAATCATCTTCAGCGATGAGGCTCATTTGTTTCTGACCGGCTTCGTCAATAAACAAAATATGCGTTGTTGGTCAGGCAGCAATTCACACGTACTCCATGATTCATCATTCTTCTGTTATCCTTGAATCCAAGTGGAGCATAGGGCCTCATCATCATAGCATCCCGAAAAAAGACGGTTTGGTGCGGTTTGTGAGCCAGCGTCATTTGGTCGTACTTTTTCCGTGATGATCAAAACCAGCACGTTACTGTAAATGGGTATCGCTACCGTTCGATGTTAACCGAATATTTTTGGCGCCAAATGGATGATATGGATTCGGAGAACATGTGGTTCCAACAAGACGGCGCCACAGTCCACACAACGAATGTCACAATCAATGAGTCTAAAAATAGAATCGGATGCACTTCATTGTCTGAGAGAATTACCTCTTGATCCAATTGGAATGTCGGGGAACATTTAGTATATTAAGATTGTAACTACGAAATTAGATAGCTACCAATCAATGTTAAGTCTAGACCTTATATACGGTGGATTCATTAGGAACTTCAAATAAAATATATAAACCTGACGTGTTACTGTCGACATGTTTATGATAACTTAATATTAGGTATTTAACAGAACTGGGCGATGATAAGCATTTTGAGGCAAATTTTAAAGTTTTCATATATTTTATTTTATAAAGTACTAACCAACTAAAGTAAATTTCGAGATAAGACGGTACACAAATATCCAATTAATTTCGAATCATTTTATTTATTTTGTCCTATCAGCACATTATCAAATGCATAGTTTATATGAATAATTTTGGAAATTGGTCATACCGACTTAGAAACCTCCGTCGACTCATTTGCAACAACTTCGCATAGATAATAGCATGATCAAATGCACAGCTTACGATTTAATTAATTTTGAGTAACTTTCAGTGGCGCCACCTGTCGGAAATTAGTGATACCTATTTAAAAACCTTCGTCGTCTCATGCACAACAACTTTAGCTAAAGATCATTGCATGAGCATAACATGGTTAAATGCATAGTTAACTGTTCTATAAAGGACATACAGACAGAAAAACATTAATTTGTTTAAAAGTTATAACATTACCAATTTTTTCCCCTTTTATGCCCTAATATCTATAAAGTTACATATGCATATTTGGTACTTGGTACCAGTTGAATTCGGTACTTTTTATGGTACCAAAAAACTATTTTCACCCTTATTTAACCCCTATCGGGTATATATTGAAAAAAGTACCAAACACCGCTTATTTTAAAAGCTATTTAAAACAAAACTAAAATTTTGTTTCTATGCCTTTTAATTAAGTAGTACCTGGTTGACAGATTAACTCATTTTTAAAAATTTTGGAAATTGGTCATACCAACAGAAACCTCCGTCGACTCATGCGCAACAACTTTGTTAAATATTATAGCCTGATCAAATGCACAGTTTACGATTTATTTCATTTTGAGTAATTTTCTGTGGCGCCACCTGAAGTTGTTCATACTAACTAAAAAACCTTCGTCTGCTTATGCGTAACAACTTTTCTAATGATTATAACATGATCAAATGCACAGTTTACGATTTAATTCATTTTGAGTAATTTTCAGTGGCGCCACCTGTTTGACTTTGGTCATTCCCATTAATAAACCTTCGTCGGCTTATCCGCAACAACTTTGCTAAAGATTATAGCATGATTAAATGTACAGCTTACGATTAAATTGACTTTGAGTAAATTTCAGTGGCGCCACCTGTTGAAATTTCTTCATACCAATTAAGAAACCTTCGTCGGCTCATGTGCAACAACTTTGCTAAAGATTATAGCATGATTGAATGTACAGCTTACGATAAAATTGACTTTGAGTAATTTTCAGTAGCGCCACCTGTCGGAAATTATTCACACTAACTAAAAAACCTTTGCCGGCTCATGAGCTACAACTTTGCTAAAGATCACAGCATGATCAAATATACAGTTTACGATTTAATTAATTTTTAGTAATTTTCAGTGGCGCCACCCAACGGAAATTAGTCTTGACAACTTAAAAACCTTTGCCGGCTTATACGCAACATCTTCGCTAAGGAGCATAATATGATCAAATTCACAGTTTACTATTCTATAAAGAACATACATACAAACATTCATTTGTTTTTCATTTTTCCCCTTTTTATCCACTACTTTCAAAAAGTTCCATATGCTTGTTTGGTACTTCTTTGGTACCAATTGAATTCGGTACATTTTATTAAAACGCAGTTAACATAATTCCTATTCATATTACTTTTGAGACGTTAAGTTATCATTTTATCCCTTTTTTACCCATTTTGGACCCAAAATCAAAAAAGTACCAAGTACGTGTTCAATATTTCTTTCACATCTATTGACTGCAGTACAAAGTTCCTTTCTATATTCTTTGGTTTAAAATATAAGAGTGGGTTAAACAGGTACCAAAAAAACTATTTTCACCCTTTTTTACCCCCTATCGGACATAGTTTCAAAAAAGTACTAAACACCTGTCCGCTTATTTTCATAGCTGTTTAAAACGTAATTCTAATTTTGTTCTATACCTATTACTTTAGGAGATATAACGTTTTCGATGTTTTCCCCTTTTTACCCGTTTTTACCCTCTTAGAGGCAAAGGTTCCAAAAGTCCCTTCTTCCTTGACCTATACATCAAGAACCCACTCTTCAAATTTTATCAAAACCGTTAGAGCCGTTTTCAAGATAGCCATTCTATATATATATATATATATATATATATATATATATATATATATATATATATATATATATATATATATATATATACATATATATATATATATAGATATATATATACATACAATTATTGCTCGTTCAAGAATATAAGATAAGATATTTGCTAAACAAGACCCAAGATTATTGCTAAACAAGACCCGGTTATGAGATTAAATTTTGTGCAAAGTAAATACTAGGAAAACCACTTAGATACTTTTAAATGTTGAACTTTAAAGCCACCACAACCGAATTTAGTCCAAAGATTTTACCAACAATACCAACTAGCGTAATATTTTTTTTTTCAAATTTGGTCTTCATTTCGAATTAGCTGAACCCTCGTAGATATGTTTCTAAATTTAACACAATTTTATGGTGGGTATATAAGACTCGGCACAGCCGAATATAACACTCTTACTTGTTCTTGATTTTATAAAATTTTAATAGTGGCATAAATCAATTGTACTTCTGTAACAGTATGATTTTTGTACCGATCCAGATCTTATTAAATGAAAATTGTTCGTATAAAAATATAAAAAAAAATCAAAAAAATTATCTGCAATTTCAACTTTGTCCCTCTGTAACTTAGTCATTTCTGAACTATATTTAAAAATTTTATTTTCTATTAGCGAAAAAAAGAAAAATTAAATAGACTATTTTCCAAGATGATTTAATTATAGCGACAAAACCTTTTTTTAAAACACAAAAAAAAAATAATTTTGCAATATAGAAAACCGTTATATTTTTGACCATTCTGACTTCATGTTCGGATTAAGCGAACAATTTTATATACGGATTAGGGTTCAGATACGTTTGGTGACGACTTTCTTAAAAATTTGTAAGATATTGATCTGTTGGCCCACTTTGTCAAGGAGGAATTTTACCAAATTTTGACCACATATAGAATAAGTTGTATATATATATTGGAATATATTGAAACTTATTGTATATCACCTCCAGAAATAACATAACTTTATATATTTTGTCTAGCGCTACTGACCCCTGTAATTTTTCTAGCATTTTTACACAAGTAGCTTAAAAAATTTTTACGTCTGTAGCAAAATCAAGATTTAATCAATCATTTGTAAAAAAGAAATCCTAAAATGCAATCTACATATTTTTTTTTTATAAAAACATGACAAAAAACATTTATGATTAATTGATAAACATGAAACAAATTTCCCAAAAAAATTAACAAAAAATATCAATCATTTAAAGGAATTGAGAAAAAAATCCTCAAGACTTTCATTATTTTATTTACAGATGGGACCAATCATTAGACAAAAATCTTTTGAATTCTTTACAAACAAAATGGAAATTAGCTGTTGAATATTTCCAAAGAAAAAACATTATCTTAACAAGATAAACAAAAAAGGATATAAAAAAGGTATAAGGAAAATTAAACCCACATGTGCCTTAAGATAGACAACAAAATAAAATAAACAAATTTTGTGATTTAACAAATTTAAGAGATTGATTTGACAAAACATCATTTCGGGTTTTAAGTACTTAATGCATCGTATTCATATAAGAATTAAATACATTACAGATATTCTTAAATTGGCTTATTGATTTTCCCTCTATATTTTCTTTAATAGTTCTATTACATGGTATTCTTACTGTTTGTATGAATTACTTTCTTTTGCAATCTTTCAAACAGTTTGATCCCTTTTCATTTTCTAAAGAAAATAAATTATAAATGAAAGAATTTATCACAAATCAAATTAGCCATACAAAACTTTTCTGCTAAAGGAGAAAAGAATCAAAATACAAATACAGATAAATCAGCTCAATCAAACTTATAAAAAAATATAGAAACTTTCTTGTGAATTTTTTATACCTCCTCTTTTGTATAAAAAAATACACACTTTTCAACAAATTTTAAAACTTACTATTAATAAAAATTACACGACTCCCTCATACAAATAACCAAACTATGACTAGACTATGACTAGACTATGACTAGACTATGACTAGACTATGACTAGACTATGACTAGACTATGACTAGACTATGACTAGACTATGACTAGACTATGACTAGACTATGACTAGACTATGACTAGACTATGACTAGACTATGACTAGACTATGACTAGACTATGACTAGACTATGACTAGACTATGACTAGACTATGACTAGACTATGACTAGACTATGACTAGACTATGACTAGACTATGACTAGACTATGACTAGACTATGACTAGACTATGACTAGACTATGACTAGACTATGACTAGACTATGACTAGACTATGACTAGACTATGACTAGACTATGACTAGACTATGACTAGACTATGACTAGACTATGACTAGACTATGACTAGACTATGACTAGACTATGACTAGACTATGACTAGACTATGACTAGACTATGACTAGACTATGACTAGACTATGACTAGACTATGACTAGACTATGACTAGACTATGACTAGACTATGACTAGACTATGACTAGACTATGACTAGACTATGACTAGACTATGACTAGACTATGACTAGACTATGACTAGACTATGACTAGACTATGACTAGACTATGACTAGACTATGACTAGACTATGACTAGACTATGACTAGACTATGACTAGACTATGACTAGACTATGACTAGACTATGACTAGACTATGACTAGACTATGACTAGACTATGACTAGACTATGACTAGACTATGACTAGACTATGACTAGACTATGACTAGACTATGACTAGACTATGACTAGACTATGACTAGACTATGACTAGACTATGACTAGACTATGACTAGACTATGACTAGACTATGACTAGACTATGACTAGACTATGACTAGACTATGACTAGACTATGACTAGACTATGACTAGACTATGACTAGACTATGACTAGACTATGACTAGACTATGACTAGACTATGACTAGACTATGACTAGACTATGACTAGACTATGACTAGACTATGACTAGACTATGACTAGACTATGACTAGACTATGACTAGACTATGACTAGACTATGACTAGACTATGACTAGACTATGACTAGACTATGACTAGACTATGACTAGACTATGACTAGACTATGACTAGACTATGACTAGACTATGACTAGACTATGACTAGACTATGACTAGACTATGACTAGACTATGACTAGACTATGACTAGACTATGACTAGACTATGACTAGACTATGACTAGACTATGACTAGACTATGACTAGACTATGACTAGACTATGACTAGACTATGACTAGACTATGACTAGACTATGACTAGACTATGACTAGACTATGACTAGACTATGACTAGACTATGACTAGACTATGACTAGACTATGACTAGACTATGACTAGACTATGACTAGACTATGACTAGACTATGACTAGACTATGACTAGACTATGACTAGACTATGACTAGACTATGACTAGACTATGACTAGACTATGACTAGACTATGACTAGACTATGACTAGACTATGACTAGACTATGACTAGACTATGACTAGACTATGACTAGACTATGACTAGACTATGACTAGACTATGACTAGACTATGACTAGACTATGACTAGACTATGACTAGACTATGACTAGACTATGACTAGACTATGACTAGACTATGACTAGACTATGACTAGACTATGACTAGACTATGACTAGACTATGACTAGACTATGACTAGACTATGACTAGACTATGACTAGACTATGACTAGACTATGACTAGACTATGACTAGACTATGACTAGACTATGACTAGACTATGACTAGACTATGACTAGACTATGACTAGACTATGACTAGACTATGACTAGACTATGACTAGACTATGACTAGACTATGACTAGACTATGACTAGACTATGACTAGACTATGACTAGACTATGACTAGACTATGACTAGACTATGACTAGACTATGACTAGACTATGACTAGACTATGACTAGACTATGACTAGACTATGACTAGACTATGACTAGACTATGACTAGACTATGACTAGACTATGACTAGACTATGACTAGACTATGACTAGACTATGACTAGACTATGACTAGACTATGACTAGACTATGACTAGACTATGACTAGACTATGACTAGACTATGACTAGACTATGACTAGACTATGACTAGACTATGACTAGACTATGACTAGACTATGACTAGACTATGACTAGACTATGACTAGACTATGACTAGACTATGACTAGACTATGACTAGACTATGACTAGACTATGACTAGACTATGACTAGACTATGACTAGACTATGACTAGACTATGACTAGACTATGACTAGACTATGACTAGACTATGACTAGACTATGACTAGACTATGACTAGACTATGACTAGACTATGACTAGACTATGACTAGACTATGACTAGACTATGACTAGACTATGACTAGACTATGACTAGACTATGACTAGACTATGACTAGACTATGACTAGACTATGACTAGACTATGACTAGACTATGACTAGACTATGACTAGACTATGACTAGACTATGACTAGACTATGACTAGACTATGACTAGACTATGACTAGACTATGACTAGACTATGACTAGACTATGACTAGACTATGACTAGACTATGACTAGACTATGACTAGACTATGACTAGACTATGACTAGACTATGACTAGACTATGACTAGACTATGACTAGACTATGACTAGACTATGACTAGACTATGACTAGACTATGACTAGACTATGACTAGACTATGACTAGACTATGACTAGACTATGACTAGACTATGACTAGACTATGACTAGACTATGACTAGACTATGACTAGACTATGACTAGACTATGACTAGACTATGACTAGACTATGACTAGACTATGACTAGACTATGACTAGACTATGACTAGACTATGACTAGACTATGACTAGACTATGACTAGACTATGACTAGACTATGACTAGACTATGACTAGACTATGACTAGACTATGACTAGACTATGACTAGACTATGACTAGACTATGACTAGACTCTGACTAGACTATGACTAGACTATGACTAGACTATGACTAGACTATGACTAGACTATGACTAGACTATGACTAGACTATGACTAGACTTATACTATTTCAACTGGCCAAAATATTTTGCCTGTTTTTACTCTTTTAAAACATTTTTCAAATTAATTTCATTTGCCTAAATGTATACATTCGTTTCTGTTGCATTTGCCATTCTCTGTATAGTAAATCTTTTGAAAGTTAGTTGCAATAAAGGCTTTTTTGCCCCAATACATGTTACAAAATCCGCTGTGGTTTTCAGGGGATTATTCTGTTGTTGGATGCAATTGGCTTGAAATGTACTCAACTTTGCTGACTGTTTTGTTAATTGAATATAATTAGTTTTTAAATTTTAATTTCATTAAAATATTATTAAATTGAAGTTATTTATTAACATTGTTGGCAAGTTGAATAGTGAAAATATGCAAATTGAAATAAATTATGTGACGATTGCAAATATGAGTGTGTGGTTATTATTTGATAAACGTTTGAACGTTTCTTTGATAAAAATTGCTGTGATAATTGTATTGTTTGGAAATTACTTTAAAATTATGGGCAAACATTTGAGGATTTGGGTAACTGAAAATTTGCATTATATAACTAATTTTAGTTAGTTTTCCATTTCAACACATTTTTTATATTTATCTAAAAATATTAAAAAAAAATTTTAAATACAAACTGCCTTAATAACTTTTAGCTTTTTTCAGTTTATGCGGTAACTGCAACTTAATACTTTAATAGTTCTAAAGAAAAACTTTCTCGCTACTTGTTTCTTTATTTTAGTTTGAATTTTTTCTTGTTTATCCTTTAAGTAGCTTCATCATCCATAATGCAGCGAAAACTTATTTAAGTATCCTTTAGTTATATTGTATTTATTCTTCAAGTTCTTTTTATTTTAATGTAATAAGTGTAAAAGTGTTAACATTATTTTCTTTTAATTTTTTTTCAGTTTTGAAACATTTTTATTCTGTTTGAATGAAGTGTTTATATATTTCAGGCCGCAATATTTATTTAAAGAACTTAAAGTTGTTTTAAAGTTAAAAACAAGAAGAAGGACAATAAAGAAAACAAAAAAATATGTATATAAAATGAGAATCAGACATTTATGGTTTAAAATTTATGGTGAAATACTCTAACCCATATCGAGGAGATATTGGCACATACCACCAGATCATATATCACGATCTTTAATGAAACTCGTGAAAATGAGTGTTAAAAGCATTCAGTTGGAACTATTATTTTTATAAACATTATGAAATAAATATAACCGAATTTGGAATATTTTTCGAAACTTAAATAAATTCTAATATAAAACAATTTTATATATTTATAGAAAAATTTTTGATAACAACATGTTTCTGTGAAAATTAAAAAAAAAAATATATTTTCCAAATTAAAGTTTTCTATATATTCTATCTATTTTCGATAAAAATTTTCTATAGAAAAATAATTGATAAAAAATTTTCTATAGAAAATATTTGATAAAAAAATTTTCTATAGAAAAATTTTTGATAAAAAAATTTTCTATAGAAAAATTTTTGATAAAAAATTTTCTATAGAAAAATTTTTGATAAAAAATTTTCTATAAAAAAAATTTTGATAACAAATTTTCTATAGAAAAATTTTTGATAAAAAATTTTCTATAGAAAAATTTTTGATAAAAAATTTTCTATAGAAAAATTTTTGATAAAAAATTTTCTATAGAAAAATTTTTGATAAAAAATTTTCTATAGAAAAATTTTTGATAAAAATTTTTCTATAGAAAAATTTTTGATAAAAAATTTTCTATAGAAAAATTTTTGATAAAAAATTTTCTATAGAAAAATTTTTGATAAAAAATTTTCTATAGAAAAATTTTTGATAAAAAATTTTCTATAGAAAAATTTTTGATAAAAAATTTTCTATAGAAAAATTTTTGATAAAAAATTTTCTAAAGAAAAATTTTTGATAAAAAATTTTCTGTAGAAAAATTGTTAATAAAAGATTTTCTATAGAAAAATTTTTGATAAAAAATTTTCTATAGAAAAATTTTTGATAAAAAATTTTCTATAGAAAAATTTTTGATTAAAAAATTTTCTATAGAAAAATTTTTGATAAAAAAATTGTCTATAGAAAAATTTTTGATAAAAAATTTTCTTTAGAAAAATTTTTGATAAAAAATTTTCTTTAGAAAAATTTTTGATAAAAAATTTTTTATAGAAAAATTTTTGATAAAAAATTTTTTATAGAAAAATTTTTGATAAAAAATTTTTTATAGAAAAATTTTTGATAGAAAATTTTTGATAAAAACATTTTCTATAGAAAAATTTTTGATAAAAACATTTTCTATAGAAAAATTTTTGATAAAATATTTTCCAAAAAGAAGAGTATTCGCATTTGATCCCAAATCTGTTACATTTATTTATTAATGTAACAGACCAATTTATTGATAAAAAGCCAAAAAATGTTTGCGGAGAAACCAAAGTCCTCGACGCGTTTCTATGGTTGGTTAAGCCATCTTTTCAGGAGGATTATCCCCAATTTAGACAGATCGAAAACCTCGCATTATTACTATATTTACAAACACAACTTTTCAGAATTATGTTCATAAACCATAAGTAAAAGCGTAGATCATCGACTGAACAAAAACAAACATTTTTCAGTTTTCATCTACTATTAACCAACCATCGAAACGCGTCGAGGACTTTGGTTTCTCCGCATTCATTTTTTGGCTTTTTATCAATAAATTGATCTGTTACATTAATAAATAAATGTAACAGATTAGGGATCAAATGCGAATACTCTTCTTTTTGATTAATATTTACACCCCGACTATTTTGTTAGTTTTTGATAAAAAAAATTTTCTATAGAAAAATTTTGTATAAAAAAATTTTCTATAGAAAAATTTTTGATAAAAAAATTTTCTATAGAAAAATTTTTGATAAAAAATTTTTTAATTTTTGATAAAAAATTTTTTAATTTTTGATAAAAAATTTTTTAATTTTTGATAAAATATTTTCGATCTCCCTAATTCATAAACGAATTTATACAATTATCAAAGCTCTACTGTAGGAAATTTGTATGAAAATTTAGATTTATAAGCTTATTATATCATTATTTATTGTTTATGAATTAGGGGATTAAAATTAAAAAAAAAAATATATAATAATTTTGGCGCATTATTCTTAAATTTCTTCTACTTTGTTGTATTCTAAAACAACTTAAAGCAAACAAAATTGTCTATATTCTGTTCAATGACTAAGTAACGCGATTTGAAATACAAAAGAAACCCATTTATAGCCAACTCCCTATTAGCGCAAGTGATTTTTCTTGTTTGGTGCTCAATTTCATTGTTATTGTTTAAATCGCTTCATCTCCGGGGACGTGTCAGGAATTAAAAGTGATTTTTCCCCAACAAATGATTTATTTACATAAAAAACAAATACATATTGCATTCAGTAGAAAAAAGAACAAATCATATGCTGACAGCAAAAAAGTGACAAACTAAAGTGAGACAGAGACTCTTTTAAATATTTATGGAAATATTTATTTTTAAATTAAATTCACTTCACTTCGTTGTGAGTCTCCAAGAGTGACAGTTTGAAAACTTTTTTCCTTGGCTTTATCTTTTTATACTTACCTTTGAATGTTAATACAATATTTACCTTGAAACTTCATTTGTCCTTAACAGGATTTTAACACACTCACACAAATATAGTTAGAGATAAGGATAAATACACACATACTTATCACATCGTTAGCCTTATTTTCTACTCGCGCTTTGCTCCTGTTGGACTCATTGTACTAAAAAGTATCTACTTGTTGTTTTTGTTTCCTTAATATTCTTTATAAAAAAAAACTCACCTTTAAATCAATGTTGACAAAACTTTTATTGGATAAGTTTGTTTGCAAAATAACAAAAAACTTATAAATATAAAAAAAACTAACACCAAAGCCTGCAGCAGCACCATAATCATCAGTGTAGTCATAGTCTAGTCATAGTCTAGTCATAGTCTAGTCATAGTCTAGTCATAGTCTAGTCATAGTCTAGTCATAGTCTAGTCATAGTCTAGTCATAGTCTAGTCATAGTCTAGTCATAGTCTAGTCATAGTCTAGTCATAGTCTAGTCATAGTCTAGTCATAGTCTAGTCATAGTCTAGTCATAGTCTAGTCATAGTCTAGTCATAGTCTAGTCATAGTCTAGTCATAGTCTAGTCATAGTCTAGTCATAGTCTAGTCATAGTCTAGTCATAGTCTAGTCATAGTCTAGTCATAGTCTAGTCATAGTCTAGTCATAGTCTAGTCATAGTCTAGTCATAGTCTAGTCATAGTCTAGTCATAGTCTAGTCATAGTCTAGTCATAGTCTAGTCATAGTCTAGTCATAGTCTAGTCATAGTCTAGTCATAGTCTAGTCATAGTCTAGTCATAGTCTAGTCATAGTCTAGTCATAGTCTAGTCATAGTCTAGTCATAGTCTAGTCATAGTCTAGTCATAGTCTAGTCATAGTCTAGTCATAGTCTAGTCATAGTCTAGTCATAGTCTAGTCATAGTCTAGTCATAGTCTAGTCATAGTCTAGTCATAGTCTAGTCATAGTCTAGTCATAGTCTAGTCATAGTCTAGTCATAGTCTAGTCATAGTCTAGTCATAGTCTAGTCATAGTCTAGTCATAGTCTAGTCATAGTCTAGTCATAGTCTAGTCATAGTCTAGTCATAGTCTAGTCATAGTCTAGTCATAGTCTAGTCATAGTCTAGTCATAGTCTAGTCATAGTCTAGTCATAGTCTAGTCATAGTCTAGTCATAGTCTAGTCATAGTCTAGTCATAGTCTAGTCATAGTCTAGTCATAGTCTAGTCATAGTCTAGTCATAGTCTAGTCATAGTCTAGTCATAGTCTAGTCATAGTCTAGTCATAGTCTAGTCATAGTCTAGTCATAGTCTAGTCATAGTCTAGTCATAGTCTAGTCATAGTCTAGTCATAGTCTAGTCATAGTCTAGTCATAGTCTAGTCATAGTCTAGTCATAGTCTAGTCATAGTCTAGTCATAGTCTAGTCATAGTCTAGTCATAGTCTAGTCATAGTCTAGTCATAGTCTAGTCATAGTCTAGTCATAGTCTAGTCATAGTCTAGTCATAGTCTAGTCATAGTCTAGTCATAGTCTAGTCATAGTCTAGTCATAGTCTAGTCATAGTCTAGTCATAGTCTAGTCATAGTCTAGTCATAGTCTAGTCATAGTCTAGTCATAGTCTAGTCATAGTCTAGTCATAGTCTAGTCATAGTCTAGTCATAGTCTAGTCATAGTCTAGTCATAGTCTAGTCATAGTCTAGTCATAGTCTAGTCATAGTCTAGTCATAGTCTAGTCATAGTCTAGTCATAGTCTAGTCATAGTCTAGTCATAGTCTAGTCATAGTCTAGTCATAGTCTAGTCATAGTCTAGTCATAGTCTAGTCATAGTCTAGGCATAGTCTAGGCATAGTCTAGGCATAGTCTAGTCATAGTCTAGTCATAGTCTAGTCATAGTCTAGTCATAGTCTAGTCATAGTCTAGTCATAGTCTAGTCATAGTCTAGTCATAGTCTAGTCATAGTCTAGTCATAGTCTTAGCTTTTTATAAACTTTTTATGATATTTTAAGTATTTTTAAAACATTTTCCCTTCATAACTTGTTTTATGTATTTATGAATATTTTAATGAAAACAAGAAGATGAAATTGTTCATCATGTAATTCCGTTGGTATTGCTAATGAGGTTGATGATAATGATGATGACAATGATAATGTTTATTATATTTAAAGTGGTATTAGTGGTTGACTGTTGCGTTTGGAAAATGAAAGGAAAATGTTGGCGAAACAATTTTACCACCTTTACAAATTTATGCTGCGTAAACGAGTAGTGGTATATTTCATACAAGAATATTTTTACACGGTTAGAATGTATTTAAATTAATATGGAAATTTAGTTGAAAATTAGCATTAAAATTACTTTGGCTGTTTATTTAAACACCTTGTAAATGAGTTAATTTTCAATTTACCATCTAAAGTAAATAATTAAAAAGTTATTAAAACAAATAGAAATATAATGAGAAAAAGTATACCCAAAAGGTGTAAATAATGTAAAAGGTTTTTATTTAAAGATGAAAAGAAAGAAATGTTTTATTAGTAAAAAAAATCGAAACCATTTCTCCCATTAGTGATATTATTTTAAAAATGTTTCTTTTTATTTGTATTTGGATTCTTTTCAGCTTTAACTGAAATGGCATTTGCTTTAGTACTCGTATTTTTTTTAGACTAAACATGATTTTGCACTTTGTTGCGATTTATTTGTAAAGTAGATTTCACATTCATTTGATCAGACTAAATTGCAGACAAAGAGCTCGTGAATATGAATGTATTTTGTTATTTTTTTTTTGGCAAAGAAGAAAACAAAGGCCTTAATTTAAAATTCTTAAAAATACTTTTATGCTAAAAATACTTTTTAATATACTTAGGGTAAGGTATCAAAATAGGATTTCAGTGCATTAATGTAAAAGCTTATTTCTTTTCAAAAAGATATTTTAGGAAAAAAATAAAAAGTATCTTAATAGGTGTTTTTTTTGCTGCTTGAAAAATGTGTATTTCAAAGCCACTTTCATCAACGAAAAACTTGGTTACCTTTGTTTGGTCAAATGTGCCAAAAGTTTTAAAAGATATTTTCCATTTTGCTAATTACGAAAAATAAAGCTAATTTTATGTCTTATTTGGGGTTTTGGCTTTCATTAATAAAGACACGGGTAATTAGTTGACTATTTGAAACTATAAGGGTTAGTTTTATGATCTTTAATTAAAGTTTCCAAAAAGAAGAGTATTCGCATTTGATCCCAAATCTGTTACATTTATTTATTAATGTAACAGACCAATTTATTGATAAAAAGCCAAAAAATGTTTGCGGAGAAACCAAATTCCTCGACGCGTTTCGATGGTTGGTTTAGCCATCTCTTCAGGAGGATTATCCCCAATTTAGACAGATCGAAAATCTCGCTTTATTATTAAATTTACAAACAAAACTTTTAAGAATTATGTTCATAAACCATAAGAAAAAGCGTAGATTATCGACTGAACAAAAACAAGCATTTTTCAGTTTTCATCTACCTTCACTTCCTACATTCTTGCTGCAGCCGTCGCACAGTGGGGTGAATGGTAGAGAAAGTGGCGATTAATTCATAAAAGTCGTAATTTTAAAATATTGTTATTTTTTATTGATAAATATTAATAAAAACATCAAAGCCCAGTATTTAAAAGAAAAAATTTTGAAAAAACATAAATTGATAACATTTTATGGGCTCTTTTCTATTTTGGATAAAATGGTCTTATTTGACTATTTTTGCTGTAACTTTGCAATTAAAAACGATAAATTAATAAATTAAATTTTTAATTAGAGCATATTTTATGTCCCTTTAGAAAAAATATTTTTTTTTTTTTTTTGTTTAAATAAATAAAATAAATATAAAATATTTGTTTATGTTTAGTTTTTACAAAAAATACGTTTTTTTTTCAAAAATTCATAACTCCAAAGATTTTACTCAAAAAAGTCACATTAGAAAATATTTTTGATTTTTATTTATAAATATTTGTAAACAGAAAACATAAATTTCAGAAAATAAACATTAAAAATATATAAAGTTTCTTTATTTTCTCCATTAAGTTATTTATATTAAAAGCAATATTTACTACTTTTAAAATTTCACGAAAATGTAATTTTTTGGTCATATTTTGAGGAGGTGCTTGGTAAATTTTACTTATGTTCAAATTTAACAATATCTTAATGCATATTATTGTCCAGTATATGCTGGATTTTTTTTCGAAATTGTATGACATTAACCCTTTCTTTCCCGGGATCAAAAGTAAAAATTTAGATTTTTTAGTTTTTTATGACAAAATTAAAAAATTTAAGAATTAATTAGTGAATTTCGGAAAATCTTATAAAAATAATTATTTGTATCACTAATTTCATAAAAATAATTATTTGATTATTGTTATGATATTACCATGAAAAATAAAAAAATAAAAAATTGAGCTTTGCCACTGGAAAGAAAGGGTTAAAATTATCCAATTAAAAAAAAAGGCTCACTATACATTTTTCATATACTAAACAATGTTAGTATATTGTTAATAAATGTTAGTATATGTTAATCAATATTATTAACAGTTTTATCAAAATTCAACAGAAATAAATTTAATAAGCACTTGTAAAATAAAGACCAAAAAATTAAATTTTTCGCCGAAAATCGGTGAATTATAATCGCCGGTACGGCGAAACTATTAAAGAATTGACCTCCGTTTTTCATTAATTTGATTTTCCTGGTTGTATATTTTAAACTACCGATGAAATAATTTTTATATCCTTAAATTTTCTAACAAAAATTTTCGAAAATATAAAAAATAAGTTTTGAAACCGACCTGTCGGCAACTAGAGTTCATTCACAAAAACTTCCATAACTCAAAAATCGCACTAAAGCGCAACAAAATATTTTGGGATTTATTAGCTAAAATATTATATTTTAAGACCATAAAATAATTTTTTCCTGCACTCATCCGCAAAGTTGTTGAAACTCAATGTATATATTAAAAATACCACATTTTTAGAGCAATTTACTTTTTTTATTTTTTAAATATTTCTAAAATTTGTTTCCAAAATCAACTCAAAATCACTTTTAATCTTTTGTCGAATAATGTCGAAAACGGCCATTGTTTGGCCATATCTCTAATATTACAAAAATGCTTAAAAATCATCATATAACACTGCACAACAGTGAAAAGACTGCATGGTGGTGACTATATAGGTCCTATTCTATTATCAAATTGTAGTAAAACCGCATACTCAGTTTCGTCAATTTAGTGACCCTTTTAGTTTTAGTGAATGTTTAAAAAATGTGGCAATTGCTTCATTGAAGCAAATCAGAGCTTCGAAAGGCTTAATTAAATATTAGCTTAATTCCTAGGAATTCAAAAATGATTTAACAATACCTTAAGTTTAATTCCCATAAAACAATTAAAAAAAATGTGTTGATTTTTAATTCATAGTGAATTGATTCACATGGGAATTTAAAATCAACTTGAATGAATAAAATGTTTCTTCATTCCTCTACTCCAATTTGAATTAACATTTTTTATTCTTAATTAAAACCAGTCCAAATTGAATTAAAATATTTTTTGATAATTCATTTTGTGCAAATCATTAGGGTGGATATAAACTAAAGATACTTGATTTTAAATCAAAAACTTAAATTCTGACTTTTTCGAGGGAAAAGTTTTTTAAACTATACCACTCATTGAATAAAAGTATATCAAACCAAAAAACGAAAATTTTATTTTAGGGTATTATTGGATCAAGTGCGATATACATTGTTTGTAAAAACCCTAGATATAAAATAGAACAAAATTTATCATAACATATTAAAATATTCTTATGTTTTATCAGAAAGCATACACATTTAATAAAAGTATGCATGTATTCTTTAATGTTCGTTCAAAAAAACGGAACTACCCTAATGTGGCTATTTCACCGCAAACTTGTGTATATTTTGCATTTATTTCTTAAACTATAACTTTTAAAAGATATTTAGATATGCAGGAATATAGTAATATTAACGGGCTTTCGTTTATAATGACCTAATCTTTACCAGAAATTCAATCAGTGAAGGAATCTGCTTAATTAAAAATTTTTTCTAAAAAAATTTATAAAAATAATTTGTTTTTTGTGACATTAGTTTTTATAAATACATACATGTAAAATCTGCTGATATGTAAGAGTATATTATCTCTGGTTTTGTTGTGTTGCTGCGAAATAATGGATTTTATATGTTTTCGAATCTGGATGAGATTATAGATTATGTGTACAAAAAATCTTTAGTTTTATGTATATCTATATTTTATTTTAAATAGTTTTTCTGATCTTATGACCAATAACAAAGAATTTTTTTAAAAAGTTTTACTGTAGTGTATTGCACTAAGAATCCCAATTTAGTATAATTATTTATTATTGTAATAAATAGTTTTTTGATAAAACCAAAAAATGTTGGTGGGGAAACCTTTCCTCGAAGCGTTTCGATGGTTGGTTAGACCATCTCATCGGGAGGATTATCCCTAATTCTGGACAGAGCGAAAACCTCACATTATGTATAATTTGAGGGACTGAATAAATACGAATTATTATTATTGTGTCCAACAAATATCAACATAAAGCGAAGATTATCATCCGAACAGAAACACACAAACATTTTTCAGTTTTATCATTTCTTTATTTTTTTAAATTTCGCCTAAGTCAACTTAATAAATTTTTGAATTTTTCTACAAAAATGTTATTTGTATATGCCCTGCAGTCTCTAAAAAACATCAGTCCCTTAGCAGGAAGATATATTACATAGCTGAGATACATACACAATTATGATGGAATTAGAATAAAATTACAAAATTCAGTACAATTAGAAAATGTATATATACATATGTATATATGTCGATAATGAATAAATCACATTTTAATCATATGACTTTTCCACGGTTTTGTTAAAATCGAGATGGAAATCATCTCAGCTTAAAAACCCTTTTTTAACCCAATAACTTAAGAAAGAGTAATTTCTTTATCCACTAAAATGGGGACTTTTTTTCATGGGTATTAAATGATATTTAATCCCTAATGCAATCCTGAAACTTATTTTATGGTTAAGGACTTGTTTCGTTGAGATTTATTTTATTCGGCTCTTTTATAGGTATTATATATTTTTGAACTGTAGGGTTCGTTTGAATACATTTATTTTTGTATGCCTTTACAAAATGATTTGTTTATAAAATTTTTAATTATTTTTGTATAAGATTAAGAATTGAAATAATTTAAATTAAATCTAACTGATTTTAAATTCCCTAAGAATTAATTCTTAAAAGTTAAGGCTTATGACTTGATTCAGGTGAATGTATTATGAGAATGATATAAACACTAAAATAAATTTGATTTTAAAATATGGAATTAGGAATTGAGCCTTTCGAACCTCTGAAGCAAATGATATTTAGAAAATGCTAGGTGGAAAAAAATTACGGCTAATGATGAAGTAGTCTCATAAACGATTGTCCTGAAACTAAACACTACGGAAATAGTATTGAAAACTTTAATTGTATATTACAAATAGCAAATAAGTAAAGCTGTAGTCGGTCAAGCCCGACTATATCATACCCTTCACTACCAAGGTCAATTATGGACCAACAATTAAACATATTTTCCTTAAGTCTTAGAGACATTCATACATATACTTTGTGCTATTTAAAAATTTCGAGATTTATACCATTTCCGGTTAAGCGGAAATGGCATCCCGGGAAGGCATCCCTATTGGAGGTACCCGAAATCCGATTTCGCCAAAAAAAGTATAGGAATCGTTCTTGAACCAAAATATGAACCTGTGCCAAATTTAATCAAATTATCTTTAAATTAACGACCTGTATAATAAACAACTCAGGGAGTGATTCTAAGTCGATTGGTATCCTAAAAATTGGGTCTCAGACCAATATTTTTATGCGTTACAAACATCAGCAAAAACCCAATATACCCATTACACTTATGGTGGTGAAGGGTATAAAAACAAATTACATGAAAAAAATATTTGTGTTAATCTAATAACTTTCTAGCCCAACTGATATTTGCAAAATATTTTGATAGTTTAAAAAATTTGACTAAAAAATTTATTTATAACTAAAACATCATTTGTAATAATAGTTTTAATTTGTAAACTACAATTATTTTTTTCTTGCCTTCAAGTTAAGAGTTCAGGGAACTGAAATTTATTTGATTTACAAAAAATAGGAAAAAAAGAAAAGCTAAAACGCGTTGTAACGTTATAAATGAAAAACCGTGAAAACAAATAAATTACAAATGACAACATTAAAAGGCAGAGAAAAATAATTGTAAAAAATAAAGGAAAATCACAAGAAGAAAACATGAGTATAATGAAAAATGTCTAAATGTATGTTAGGATAAAGAAATAGTGTTTGAAGTAATAAAGTATCTACACTTGGCGAATTTAAACACATACATATACATACATTCATATGAATAAAGGCTAACATGTAAAGGATGTAAAGGATGTTTAGGACAACATCCAGTGGAAGTGAAGACACACAAACCTAGAGTTTTGTAATAGAAATAAATATACATTGAAACAATAGAGTTTGCTGTGACTGGATGAAAAACACATAGAAATTGTTATAAACCAAATGAAATGCTCCGGTTTTTTACTGGTTTCTTTTTCTAGTTTTGTTGGTGAATACAATTCCGCAATTGCTCCTTTTTTTTTATTCCGTATTTCTCTACTCCATTGTCATTGTTGTATCAATGTAACCAACATAATAAAGAAACATTCATATTCGTATGGTTCCATAGTTTTTGCCTCTAATTTTATCCTTGTCAACAACTGACTGTATTTTATAACATGAGATATGTTTTTGGTTTCTTTTTTGGTTAGAAAGGCCTATCAGGATCTTTCAGAACGGCCCTTGATTTATCTTGGTGTTTGTGACATGTGAGAAATTCTAGTTAAATGGCGTAAAGAGATCGATAAACGAGATTCTTGTTTAGAAAAGTGAATTTTTCTAGACAGCATCAATCGATGTATGTATAAATGTTAAACATTTAACCACAGATAACCGAAAAAAACTTTTATCTTCGAACCCTACCATTCCCGATAATGAAGCAATTTTTCAGCTGAATATATTTATCAATCATAATAATTTAATGAATTGCCTGTAGCTAGTAAAGCTTTCCTAAATAAAATATAAGTAGTTTCTTGCACTTCATAGCTCATTCCCCATTCGCCTCCACTCGACTACATGTGTTTTTTGTGGTCTCACTAATAACAAGTCTATACATACGGAATCACCACTAGAAACGCCGCCAAACACATTCACATGTTCCCGACAAAAGTTATGCAAATTTTCGTTAGCAAAAACAAAAAAAAAATTGTTCAACTCAAACCACAAAAAACAACAGATTTAGCGACAAAAAATTAACACAAACACTGAAGCGACAAAAAAAAGTACATATCAAACTCATAAAAAAACGACAAGAATGAAAAATAGGCAGACAATACAATGGAAACAATAATACAAATGACTGAGGAAAAACACGAATTAATAATCTTGGAAATATAACCGACTAAATGGGTGACCTATAAATATGAATAATTTTAGAAACTTTCTAGATTTCTGGCTTATAAGCATTTTGAGGTAAATTTTAAAGTTTTCAAATATTTTATTTTATAAAGTACCTACTAAAATAAACAAATATTCAGTTAATTTTGAATTATTTTATTTATTTTGCCGATCAACACAACTCGTATGTTTGCATAGTTTACAGTTTAATTCATTTTGAATAATTTTGGAAATTGGTGATACCAACAGAAACCTCCGTCGACTCATGCACTTTGCTAAAGATTATAGCCTGATCAAATGCACAGTTTACGATTTAATTCATTTTGAGTAATATTCAGTGGCGCCACCTGTCGGTCTTTGATCATACCAATTAATAAACCTTCGTTGGCTTATCCGCAACAACTTTGCTAAAGATCTTAAGATATTAAATGTACAGCTTACGATTTTACTGACTTTGAGTAAATTTCAGTGGCGCCACCTGTCGAAATTTCTTATTACCAACTTTTAAACCTTTGTCGGCTCATGTGCAACAAATTTGCTGAAGATTATATCACGATCAAGTACACAGTTTGAGACTAAACTCACTTTGAGTAATTTTCAGTAGCGCCACCTGTCGGCAATTCTTCACACCAATTAAGAAACCTTTGCCGGCTTATGCGTTACAACTTTGCTAAAGATCATAGCACTATCAAATGCGCAGTTTACGATTTAATTAATTTTTAGTAATTTTCAGTGGCGCCACCTGCCGGAAATTTGTTTTACCAAATTAAAAACCTTCGCCGGCTTATCCGCGACAACTTCTCTAAAGAGCATAACATGATCAAATGCAAAGTTTACTATTCTGTAAATAACAAACAGACATTCATTTGTTTAAAAGTTAAAACATTACTAATTGTATCCCCTAATTTCAAAAAAGTTCCATACTCATATTTGGTACTTCTTTGGTACCAATTGAATTCGGTAATTTTTTTTTTTAACGCAGTTAACATAATGTTCCTATTCATTTTACTTTTTGAGATGTTTAATTATCATTTTATCCCTTTTTTACCAATTTTGGCCCAAAATCAAAAAAAGTACCAAATACGTGTTCAATATATTGTTCACATCAATTGACTGCAGTACAAAGTTCCTTTCTATATTCTTTGGTGGCGCCACTGAAATTTACTCAAAGCCAGTAAAATCGTAAGCTATACATTTAATATCTTAAGATCTTTAATGAATTAAAAAAGTACCAAAAAAGCTATTTTCACCCTTTTTTTACTCCCTATAGGATATAGTTTCAAAACTGTACCAAACACCTTGACCGCTTGTTCAAAACGTAATTTTAATTTGGTTTCTATACCTATTACTTTAGGAGATATAACGTTTTCGATTTTCCCCTTTTACCCCTTAGCGGTAAAACTTAAAAAAGGCCCTTCATATTCGATCTATACTGCAAAAAAGGTGCCCAGTGTCTAAATTTTGTCAAAATCGTTAGAGCCGATTTCGATATAGCCTTTCTATATATATATATAGAATATAAAATCAGCCCACTTAAGCTGATTTTACCCGGCGTTGCCCGGGTTGTTATTTAAAGTATTTAACTTATTACTTTGTTAACACTTTCTTTAAAAATTAACACTTATAAAATATTTTTATTAATTTTTTTAATTGAATCCTTTATAATGTGTTTGCTGGACTATTTTACCGCCAGTCACACCTTAAAATACTGTCAAAATTTCAGAAAAATCTGTCCTCAGGGTCATTCATGTTTCTCATTTTTAGTATTTGACTTATATGGCAGGGGTCACGCCCACTTAAGATTAAAAAAGAAATTAAGTCTATTTTAAAACCTTAATATGCTGTCAAAATTTCTGAAAATCGGTCAGCTCGTCTATATTTGTCATTTTTAATATATGAGTTATATGGGAGGGTCACCGCCCACTTGAGATTTCAAAAAAAAAACCTAGCCTATTTTAACCACTGGTCACACCTTACCATATTGTCTAAGTTTCAGAAAAATCAGTCAGTTCGGTCATCCATATTTGTAATTTTTAATATTTAACTTATATGGGAGGGGTCATGTCCACTTGACATTTCAAAAAAGGACCTAACCTATTTTAACCATTGGACACACCTTACCATACTGTGAAAATTTCACAAAAATCGGTCGGCAGGGTCATCCATATTTGTCGTTTTCAATATTTCACTTATATGGGACCCCTCCCACTTGAGGTTTCAAAAAAAATCTTGCGTATTTTATCACCGGTCACACCATAACATACTGTCAAAATTTCAGAAAAATCGGGCCTCGGAGGGGTTATGTGCACTGAGATTTCAAAACAAACCATACCCCACGGTCAAAATTTCAGGAATGTTAGTATAATTTTATCTACATTTCGAAAATCATCAAAATCAATTTACCCAGTTATAGGTATTGTATTCGTAACGGGGAAGGGGCCATCTCGTGCTCCGATCCTTTTAATTTTTTCCTGAAGTACGGCCATTGGTAATAAATTTACTTTTGTTAAGTTTAAAGTTTCTAAATTTTATGGTTTACCAAATTCAATGATAAATATTAAATTTTGCACCATTTGGTCCACTATTTACCCTATTTGGGCTCTTTCTAGACTAAGTTTTGAAACAAAAAATATCCTTAAACCACCTTAAGGGAATGTTCTCTCTAATTTCAAAATTTCATCAAAATCGGTCGAACCGTTTAGGAGTCAACCTCTTTCAAACAAACAAATAAACTTACAAACACATGTATAATATATATCATACATGGGCATACTGCATTACTTTTTTACTGCAGTAAGCGTTTCAGTAACCAGTAAATGTTTACTAATTACTGAAACAAAAAATCAGTATTCAGTAAATTTTACTGATTACTGAAAAAATAAATCAGTTTTCAGTAAATTTTACTGAAAACTTTTTTCAGTATTCAGTAAATTTTACTGATTACTGAAGAAAAATATCAGTAATCAGTAAAATTTACTGATTACTGAAAAAAATGTTCAGTATTTAGTAAATTTTACTGATTACTGAAAAAAAATTTCAATATTCAGTAAATTTTACTGATAACTGAAAAAAATTCAGTAATCAGTAAATTTTACTGATTACTGCAAATAAATTCAGTAATCAGTATATTTTACTGCTTAATGATTAGATTGCAGTATCTAGAGTTTTTCAGCAAAAATTAAAAAAAAAACATTTTTATTTTAACACATAAATGTCATTGTAGACAAGCACTTAGTAAGTAATGGTCTTACAAAAAGCCCATCTATGGTACTTGCCTTATTAAGTTACAAATAGGGAGTAAAATAACCCAGCAAAACTTTTGATTACCAAGTTATAAGATAAACAGCTAAAATACTAAATAGGAACTTCTTACTCATTAGCTGTTTAAATCGTTACATTAACATGGTGACATCATTGGAGGTAAGTACTTACCAATTGCAGAAAATTTGGGACTTGAGTACATACAAAGAAAATTCCCACAACATTACAATTGGAACAAGGGGTACTTCTCTCAGACAATGAGCTGCATCCGATTCTATTTTTAGACTCATTGAGCTACGTTTTAACTCTGGTTCCTAACGGCAAATGCATTAGTTAGAAAAGTTAAATATAGGTGTGGCCGAGAATCGAACTTGGAACCTCTGTTTGTATGCACAAGGGAGTTTATGACCTTTTTTGGTATCTAAACACGTTTAGATTATGCTGGTGTGTTCACAAAAGTTGTTTAGTTTTATGGTGGCTATAATTTTACAAAATATAACGTGTGAAAAATCAGAATCTCAAAAAGTTATGATAAAAAAATTTTTTCTTGAACATTTTTTAAAAAAACATCATAAAATTTTATTAAGAAATATTTTACATGCTATTGGCTACATTTTTCCCAACATAGTAAAGCGATATTTTTAAGTGCTGATTAGCAATTTGGGAAAAACTGATTTTTTTGGCATCATGCTAATATTGGGAAATTTTGGTGGCCCATGAAAAAAAAAACGGTCACTAAACTAGACAAACTGAGTATAGGGTTTTACTACAATTCGATAGTAGAATAGGACCCATATAGTCACGGCCTTGCACTTTTCAAAATATGTTCATTTGTTGTGTAGTTTAGTTCTTGTTTTTTTAATTATATAATCAAAACCACCGGATACTGCATTCAATAATCAATATTACTGATTTTTTTCAGTATTCAGTAAAATTTCCTGATAACTGAAATTATTTTCAGTAATCAGTAAAATTTACTGAATACTGAAAATTTTTTCAGTAATCAGTAAAATTTACTGATTACTGAAATTATTTTCAGTAATCAGTAAAATTTACTGAATACTGAAAATGTTTTTCAGTAATCAGTAAAATTTACTGATTACTGAAGATGTTTTTCAGTAAACAGTAAAATTTACTGAATACTGAAATTTTTTTTAGTAATCAGTAAAATTTACTGAATACTGAAATTTTTTTTAAGTAATCAGTAAAAATTACTGAATACTGATTTTTTCTTTCAGTAATCAGTAAAAGAAAAAAAATACTGAAAAAGTACTGGTACTGCAAAGTGCCCATCTATGATATACCCAGCAAAACTTTGGTAATGGCAAGTAGTCTGATAACTGGTTACCTTGTAACGACTACAACATACCATCCGAATAAATAATAAGTTATTACAGAAGTACTTATTTGTAATTAAGATGGTAATTTAATCTGAATGGCCCCGGTTGAAATCCCACCAAGGGCAACAATTTTTTTTAGTTTTTTTTATTAGAAGAGTCTTTTTAAATGATTTTTGAATCTTTAGAACTTAAATATTATCTTCTGTAAAAAAAATTTGTAAAACTAACTCACGTTAATGAAAAAATACCATCATGAGTCAATTTTGATTATGTAGGGGATGTTGAATACCAAACACGATTCTAATTGGTCTTAACTTGGTAAGCCCAACTTATCTGGGTCATCCTTCATCTCAACTGTGGACACACACCTCCTCATGGTATCACCCGGGGAGCTAGTTTAACACCCATTAATATTGTGAGTTAACATGTTCCGAGAGTTGTCCCATAAGATCGATAAAAATGGGTTAGGATTACGGGCTAGTAACCCTCTTTTGGAAAAAAATACAATGAAGAGGATAAAATTAGAATTGAAATGTCCCACTACCTAATGTTAGAGGAGGATGTCCGAAACTTCGATAGAAAGACCAAGTAGAGGAACATTTTTCAAAGCTTGGCCTATAAAATTGGAGAATATTCGCACAAGATCGAAATCCATGGAATTCTAAAATATGCTCGGACTTTGACCTTAACAGGTTGTAACATTTAAGTAAGTAAGAGTCAATCTTATGTAAAAACTTATACACAAAAGAAGATTTAAATTGTTTAAGTTTTAAAATAATTGAAAAAAAAACTTCTTTATTGTTTATAAAATGCATTAAACATTTTCAAAAATCGTATAAAAATATTTTTCCAAAAATTACAATAAAGCAAAAAAAAACAGGGAAAAACAAAGTTATTGTCACATGATTTTGGATTTAAAAATAAAAATTGTTTATATTAATTATAAGCTGCTAAGTTTTCAACATATGAAGTAGCTCAGTGAAAGAGTCTCTGCCTAGCAGTCGGAGGGTCTGGGTTCGAGCCCCCATGGGGTCATAAAAAAAATTTGTATTTCGTTTCAAAATATGTTTTTTTAAATACAACAACAAAAAATTTGTTGTTGTTGTTGTTGTATTCCAATTGCTTACCCAAGTCATTAATTTTCTGCAATTGGTAAGTACTTGCCTCCAATGACATCCCCATGTTAATGTAATGACTTAAACAGCGAATGAGTAAGTAGTTCGTGCTCAATAGTTTCACTGTTTAACTCATTATTTGGTAATGAAAAGTTTTGCTGGGTATATATAGATTGTCTTTACTTCGATCTAACTTAGATTCCAGATAAATATGCCACAGATCGTCAATGAATATGCCCAGCTCCGTTGTACAGTAGGGGACTAAATCTAGGCTCTCATTTCTTTGAATACCTAAACAATTTGTCTTAAATATCTATTGGCCAAAATAACAGTCCAACTACCAGACTATTGCAGTTACCCAATTTAACTATGTTCATCAGATGATGCTTTTAAAAGATAACGTTTTTTCATTATTCCATTTGTTACTTTTATTTTACCTAACGAATAAAATCCTATAAATTTTCTCACAAGTGTAGGGTATTCAATAAAAACATTATAAATCCCTTAAATCCAGTGTAAATATTTGTTGTATGCATTAAATTGATAAAAACAAATCTATTGTACAAATACATATATAAATATAAATCTAGTAATAACGAAATGAATTGAAATATTCAATAATTGATTTTGATAAGTTAAATTAATACAAAATTGTGGAAGTAGAGCGAACAATGGCCCAGCAACGACTAGAGTACTTGCAGGCTATTTTATGGCAATTTATTTGGAATTATAGGCAAAACAAAAAAACTGGAACATAAATCTCAAATATATTTATGCAGGAAATGGGATTTGCATAGATGGAAAAAAATCGAAAATATAATTGAATTTACTTAAATCGTATTTGTATTATTTAAAGTAATTAAAAGAGTTAGTAAAAAATTTTGAGAATTTTAAGATACTTAAAAAAATTTAATAATTATATTAATTAACATTTTATTAAAAAGCTTAACTTATTTTATAAATTACCAAAATCCTGACATATTTTTTAAGAAAAATCCTTTAATTTTAATATTTACATTTGGGAATAAAAAATTAGTTTTAGGCGTAATCTAATAAAAATCCTTTTATACTTAAAGAAGAAAACCTTTTCTTTTTTTTTAGTTATGACTCTACTTTTCCCATGAATTTAACATAAGAAAAACCCATCCCTCGACCTCCAACCCTTAGACATGTCCTTGTCAGTTTGTGTTATGGTCTTTCAACTGTCTGTCTGTTTGTAACATAAGAGTTAAAATGTATTCATTACCTTGTTAATAACCAAACATTAATATTTAATTTTCTATAAATTCTTCCGTAACATTTAACCACATTTTAAACACATAAAAACTTTCTTTATGACCAACAAAATGTAGATTTACCCACTCATAAACGACTAACAACAATCACATAAACCCTCAAACACATGCCTTTACATTTACACACACACACAGCCACACACACTAATAGAATTAAGGAATAAAATTGGACTTTAAATCCCAAAGTTTTTACTCTCTTATGTCCTTGTAGCAATGACAATATCCTGATAGTGGTCCTTTTATATTCAAAATAAAAGGATTAAAGTACAAAAGTTCTTACACTTTTGAGGTGGATGAGGGCAGTCGGAATTGTGAGCATCTGTTGAGTTTTCCCAACATGTGTTGGTGTGTTTGTAGGATTGCTTGTAAGTAATAGTTAAAGTATTGTTAAGATCTTGTCTTGCTGCCTTTTTGTTTTAAAAAGTACTCGTATAAGAACAATAGCTAGAATTCCGGTACATATGTTTGATGATATGATTTATTTAATCTAAAGTTTGTGACATATGTATTTTCCATTAAAATTATTACAAAACCTGTCCACTAAAGTGTCCCACCTTTGTATAGAGCAAATTAAAAATTGTTATATCCCTGTAAGAAAAAATGTTTATTCTCAAATTGAGGATGATTTGAAAATAAATCTTTTTTCAAAGGTCAAACGTTTGATATTGATTTGATACTGATTTGAGAATAATAGCGTTCTCAACAAAAAGGGGACTTTATTCTCAAATTGAGAAATGCCTTTATTCTCAAATCATTATCAAACCTTATTCTCAAAGGTTTTTCAAATGTTGATATCATCTACATGTGGAACATAAATAAAATGGCGTTGTATTTTTGAGTTTATTTTGTTTTTGAAAACGGTGCATCATATTTGAATTCTTTTGCTTAGAATACATTTTTTTTTATTGTTAAGTAAAAAAAATTTTAAGAAACAAAGAAAATTTACTTATGCATATGAATATTATTGAATTTGTAATCTTGACATTTTTTAAGCAAGGTTTTATGGTCAAATATAGACCAATTTTAAAAAAATCCGAAAGAAATAACGAATTTCTTTGAAATGCAATGCCATTCCATTAAAATATCTTAAACATTAATTTTTTTAACATAAATTATTTTTTTTAATGTTTGAAAAAAGTTTGAAATAAGGTTAGATATAACACCATTTTTCAAATTATTCTCAAATCATCTTAGGGTTTGATAATGATTTGAGAATAACCTTTATTCTCAATTTGAGAAACTATCATTTGTCAAAGGTTTATTCTCAAATGAACCCTCATTTCAAAATGAATGTGAATCTCAAACATCTGTTCAGGTTTGAAAAAAGTTTGAAAAAAACGTTTGATATCAAATGTAAAAGTCATCATATTTCAAACGTTTGACACTGTTCTTACTGGGATAGAAAGACATATTCACAATTTTTTTTACATTTGACTTCAATAATCCAAATACAAAGTTTTATTCAGATCGAATACCGGGAAAGCATGCCCACTTGACTCTATAGTTTGAACATGAGATTAGATTTAGTATTTGTAAGATTGTTACGATTTAGAATTTATTTTCAAAAAAGTGTTTAACATTATGTTACAGATAACAAAATGAGCTTTCCAACGAGAAATGAAACTTTAATATCGGTCGAAAGCTTTCCTCATTATTAAGGGATTCCCAAAATATTTTACATCCTTAAAGACGTTAAATAACGGGGTTTTCAATAAGAGCGCTACAAAAGTTAAAAAAAAAAACAAAAATGGTTTTGGATATCAATGACTTTCTTTATTCCTGTAAAAGCACGTTTGATGCCATTATGTATCGAACTCGATTTATTTTGCATGGCCACCACGTTCGAGCTTGCAGAAGTCCAGACGCTGAATCCAATTTTCTACGGTTTTCAAGCATAAGTTAGCCGATAGTGCTGCAATTTCACGTTCGATATTCGCACATAGTTCATCAATCGTCGCTGGCTTGTTGGCATAGACCATAGACTTGACGTCTTCTTCTGTTATCCTTGACTCCCAGTGAAGCATAGGGCCTCATAGACTTGACGTAGCCCCCCAGAAAATAGTCTAACGGCGTCAAATCGCACGACCGAGGCGGCCAATCGACAGTACCATTTCGTGAGATAGCACGTTCTCCAAACATAGTTTTCAATAAATTGATTGTGACATTCGCGTGCGGCTTGTGGCGTCGTCCTGTTAGAACAACATGTCCTCCAAGTCCATATTGAACGGTAGCGATTACCATTCACAGCAACATGCCGGTTTTGATCATCACGAAAGAAGTACGGCCCAATGACGCCGCCGGCCCATAATCCGCACCAAACCGTAATTTTTCGAGATGCAATGATGACTCATGCAGTACTTGTGGATTGCTGTCTGCCCAACAATGCATATTATGTTTATTGACGAAGCTATCAGCCAGAAATGAGCCTCATCGCTGAAGAGGATTAGCGCTCTTAACGTTGAGGCCACTGACTCAGAATTTCGGTAGTAAATTTTAATAATTTTGACTCGTTGTTGTCTCGTATATCTTTTCATCATAAATTGGCAAACTGAAGAGAAATGTCAAAAGAACAGTAAGAAATATAGCGTCGTCTGCTGTTCCTGTCGCTGTACTTTTGTAGCGTCCCTGTTGAAAAACTCGATATTTATGACCTTTTCTTGGAATGCTTATGACCTATTTTTGGAATCTAGACACGTTCAGATTATAATGGTGTGTTCACAAAAGTTATTAAGCTTTACCGTGTCTACAATTTTAGCAAATGTAGAGTGGGAAAAACTTCTTTAAACAAAAATCTAAAATAAAATACATTTCTATCATAAAATTTTATCAAGAAATATTTGCCATACTCTTGGCTACATAGTACCCGAGACGTCCAACTTTTGGAGCCAATAGAATCTAAACAATATAAGATATGAGGCTTGTTTTTGCGTCATGGAATCCGAAGGCAAAAGGAGAACATATATTTTGAGTTTGAACGAAATCGAAGAGATTAAAATTATAAAACTCTACTTTTGTCTTGAAGAAATACTTTCGATGTTAGAGCGCCCATTAGCAAGTCTACAGTCTCTACGATACCTTTAAATTTCCTCTGCATTGAAAGGTGGCTAATCTAACGCAAATGCCTAAGACTTTCTTTTGGGCAGTGAATAAAGAAAAGTATCTCAAAAGTTATTAGATTATTATCCGATGTTCCAAATTTTCGATGACCCTGAGGCATAATGGAGGTTCTATGCCGTTAATGTGCCGAATTATCTCATCCTTTAGCTCTTGAATTGTTGCTGGCTTATCGACGTACACCTTTTCTTTCAAATAACCCCAAAGAAAAAATTCCAACGGTGTCAAATCACATGATCTTGGCGGCCAATTGACATCGCCATTACGTGAGATAATACGGCCATTGAATTTGTAGCTGTGTGGCAAGTGGCACCGTCTTGCTAAAACCACATATCGTCCACATTCATATCTTCCAATTCGGGACATAAAAAGTTCGTTATCATCTCTCGATAGCGAACACCATTCACAGTTACTGCCTGACCGGCCTCATTTCGGAAAAAATACTGCCCGATTATGCCGCCAGCCCATAAACTCTTTGTGGGTGCATTGGTTTTTCGACAATCACTTTTGGATTCTCATTCGCCCAAATGCGGCAATTCTGTTTATTGACGAATCCACTGAGGTAAAAATGTGCCTCATCACTGAAGATGATTTTCTTCGAAAATTGATCATCCACTGTTGCCATTTCTTGCCACCATTCTGCCCATTCACGACCTTTGGAATGGTCAAGAGGCTTTAGTTCTTGAGCCAATTGCATCTTGCAAGCGTATAAATGCAAGTCTTTATGCATAATGTTCATCAACGACGAGCGTGAGAGGTGCAATTGTTGGGCACGACGACGAGTTGAGGTGGACGGCTCTTCAGCCACACTATCGCGAACAGCAGCAATATTTTCTGCAGTACGAGCTGTACGAGCATGCACTGGTGTACTCACATCTTCTACAGACCCGGTTTGCTCGAATTTTGCCACGATTTTTGCGATTGTACGCACATTTGGACGATCAAATTGACCAAAAAAATCACGAAGTGCACGATATGTATTTTGATTTGAACGCCCATTTTCATAATAAGTCTGGATAACTTTAACACGTTGTTGGATTGTGTTTCTCTCCATGGTTCAAACTGAGTAAGTCTGAAATAGAGAAATGTCAAATAAAATTCGGAAAAAACTTGGCGTTTAGGTGTGGTTCACATTCAACATCGGCCCTTACAATTTAACCACCCGATATATAATTTTGATAAAAATTCGCAGCTAAATTCATAACAATTCGTTATTTTGACATTCAAAGTTAAATTTTATGACTTGACCTCGATGAAAAAAGGGTCAAGCTTATATACATTCTTCATAGACCGAGCACTAATACTCAGTATTAGTTGTATTAAAATAGACATCTACATCAATCATGATCTAAAATTTACATTTTCGTGAAATTCGACTATCAAATAGCAGGTACGGCGAAACCGTAAAAGATTTCAATCTAAACTTTTTGAATTTTGCTATTCCTTTTATCTTTTTGATGAAAAAATATCAGATTTTTAATATTTGTTTTACAAAATTTTCTAAAACTTAAATAGTTAGTTTTGAAACCGACCTTAAAAAGAAGTACCCCAGTAAAACTTTTCATTACCAAATAATGAGTTAAACAGTTAAACTATTGAACACGAACTACTTACTCATTCGCTGTTTAAGTCATTACATTAACATGGGGATGTCATTGGAGGCAAGTACTTACCAATTGCAGAAAAGTAATGACTTGGGTAAGCAATTTGAAAGCAACAACAACAACAGCAACAACTTTTTTGTTGTTGTTTTATTAAAAACATATTTTTTTAAACGAAATACAAAATTTTTTTATGATCCCATGGGGGCTCGAACCCAGACCCTCCGACTGCTAGGCAGAGACTCTTCCACTGAGCTACTTCATATGTTGAAAACTTAGCAGTTTATAATTAATATAAACAATTTTTATTTTTAGATCCAAAATCATGTGAAAATAACTTTGTTTTTCCCTGCTTTTTTGCTTTGTTGTAATTTTTGGAAAAATATTTTTATACGATTTTTTGTAATTATTTTAAAACTTTTTTAAAATTATTTTAAAACTTAAACAATTTAAATCTTCTTTTTTGTATAAGTTTTTACATAAGATTGACTCTTACTTACTTAACTGTTACAACCTGTTAAGGTCAAAGTCCGAACATATTTTAGAATTCCATGGATTTCGATCTTGTGCGAATATTCTCCAATTTTATAGGCCAAGCTTTGAAAAATGTTTCTCTACTTGGTCTTTCTATCGAAGTTTCGGACATCCTCCTCTAACATTAGGTAGTGGGACATTTCAATTCTAATTTTATCCTCTTCATTGTATTTTTTTTTAAGAGAGGGTTACTAGCCCGTAATCCTAACCCATTTTTATCGATCTTATGGGACAACTCTCGGAACATGTTAACTCACAATATTAATGGGTGTTAAACTAGCTCCCCGGGTGATACCATGAGGAGGTGTGTGTCCACAGTAGAGATGAAGGATGGCCCAGATAAGTTGGGCTTACCAAGTTAAGACCAATTAGAATCGTGTTTGGTATTCAACATCCCCTACATAATCAAAATTGACTCATGATGGTATTTTTTCATTAACGTGAGTTAGTTTTACAAATTTTTTTTACAGAAGATAATATTCTTAAAATTCAAAAATCATTTAAAAAGACTCTTTTAATAAAAAAAAAACTAAAAAAAATTGTTGCCCTTGGTGGGATTTGAACCGGGTTCAGTTTAAATTATCATCTTAATTACAAATATGTACTTCTGTAATAACTTATTATTTATTCGGATGGTATGTTGTAGTCGTTACAAGGTAACCAGTTATCAGAGTGCTTGTCATTACCAAAGTTTTGCTGGGACCATTTTCTAGTATAAAGCAAGTAAGAAAGTGCTATAGTCGGTCAAGCCCGACCATACGATACCCTTCACCACTAAGGTCAAAGGTGTTATTTTTACTATACTCAAAACTTATATATTTAAGCTGTTTCATTTTGACTTATATGAGAGGTAGGGTCAAATGTGGACCGATTATCTCGAGATATGGCAAATTGATGAGTTGTTACAAAAATTATGTATGCAAAAAATAAAATTGAAATTCTCATTATCTTTAGATTTACGAGCGTTTTAGTGATTTTTTTTTTTTTTCATTTAGTGCGTCAAATGTGGACCGATTTCAACGAAATTTGCTACAGTGATTTTAGTTTACATAAGCAGTATTTGTTTTAAATTTCTTGAAAAAATATTTATATTTGTGGCCAATATATCAATTCCGGGAAGTGGAATCTATGGGAGATATCATAAATAATGGACCGATTTTGACGAATTAAGCATATAGCCATGGTCCCATTATCAAAAAAATGCTCTGAGCCAAATTTCATCAAATTATCTTTAGAATTGTGACCTGTAATTTGATTAGAAGGTTTACATGGGGGTCCAGCCAGCCAGCCGTCCAGCCAGACGGACGGACATCGCTAAATCGACTCAGAAAATGATTCTAAGCCTATTGGTATACTAAAAGGTGGATCTAAGAAAAAATATTTCTATGCGTTACATACATTAGCACAAACCTTTCCACCTATGGTGGTGAAGGGTATAAAAAACTAGATAACTTTAATTATATTTAAACAAAACTAAACTATTTGGTACTTCCAAGTTTGAAAATGGTTTAATCATGTCCTACTTTGTAATTTATCCATGTATTCTGCTGCATATCCTTAGGCTTTTTGAAAAGTACACAAATTATCTGGGGAAATTGCTATAACTCCAAAACTATTGCATGGATTTTTGATTTTTATGACTCTAAGGAAAGTAATCTTTTTGTAAAAATTTTACCTTTTTGTAAAAATTTTTATTTGTCTAAAACGAAATAAAAATCTGCTCACACTTATGTAAAATTGTCTTTGCAAAGTCGGTTCTGCCAGATTGGAATTTTTGCTCAATTATATAGAGAATGCTCGAATATTTGAAGAAAAATGTAAATCTGGCCGTAAGAGCTTTCAAAGCTGTTTACCACAAACGCAAATTAGTGTGTATTTTTTGACAGGTCTGCTCTAATTTCATTAAAAGTGATTTTATCATAAGAGTTTTTAAGTTTTGGCACTTTTTAACGAAGAATGTAAATAGGATAGTTAATCTCTAAAATTGATTCCGAAGCTTAGCAATTACTTAAAACTGTAGGGTATTGTTAAAACTTAGCTTGCCAACTAAAATTTCTTTAATTGTTTTTTATTATACTATTTTGTTTATGCAGTTGCCTTTTGTTTCTTGAGAATGTATTTATTATAGTTTTTCCAGTTTTTTAATACTTTCTGGACATTACACACACTTTTATACAATTACCTTCATACCAAAAAGTACAAGGGGAAAATATTAAGGCTTTTACTTAAAAGAGCCTTATTTTAAGAACAAAAAATGTTATTCCCCCTTTCTCCAAAAAGATCTACGTTATAATAAAAATAATTATATTACAACAAAAAAATATAATTTTCAAACAATATAAACAATTTTGATAAATGCCACGCCTACCTCGTTACATTTTTACATTTTAAGGTTCCTAATTCGGCAAGATTGCATAGATTTTTAATGATAGAATGAATTCCAGTAGAACGCTAAAATTCAGTACCAAGTGTTTATAGTCAATTTTGATGAATGCCAAGTCTTTGGAGATCTAGGAAAAATTGCCTAGATCTTTAAAGAAATAAGAGTCGACTGTTAGTATCACACTATATAACAAGGTAGGTCAAATTCAAAGTAAATATTTAATGTATTCCTCCTCTTCGTCATCACAGCTTCTGTAAAAGTTACAAGTTCCAATATAACCGAGTATCTTTTAATCAGAAAGTGTCCTGTTAAAACACTCCCTACTTAACAGTAGGAGCTTTCAAGTGGATTAAAGAATGTTAACAAATTATAATAAATATAGAATCTGTACGACACTAAAAGACCCGTGTTTCCCAGTTTTACCCAAGCTCATCTTTACTTTTTTACGGACCTCGGTGTCATTTTTGCAAAAAAGTGACCATTTCCTCAGGCTCATATCTTGCAAACCGTTAGGAATTTCAATTCACTCTTTTAAGCAAAGTTATAGCCCTTATCATAGAGAACACAAATTTTGAACACATAAAATCAAAAAACTTCATCTTGAAGATCAAACTTGCAAAAAAGTAAAAAATAAAATATTTTTTACTTTTTTCCCATATTTATGTTCATAGGAAGCAAACCCTTCGAAATTCAAGAAAATGATCAACTACAAAAATGTAACCAAGATGTCATTAAACAACTCAAGAACATAAAAATATCCTATGAATGATTCTTAAGACCGTTTAGGTAGCGCTTATGTAGACGCAAGAGTGATAAATTTTCCAAACATTTTTTCATTCCATTTGCTACACCCTTCACCACCATAGGTGGAAAGGGTATTATAAGTTTGTGCTGATGTATGTAACGTATAGAAATATTTGTCTTAGACCCACCTTTTAGTATACCAATAAGGTTTAGAATCACTTTCTGAGTCGATTAAGCGATGTCAGGCCGTCGGTCCGTCTGGACGGCTGGCTGGCTGTAATCAAAGTACAGGTCGCAATTCTAAAGATAATTTGATGAAATTTGGCACAGATCATTTTTTTCATAATGGGAACATGGCTATTGAAATTCGTCAAAATCGGTCCATTATTTATGGTACCTCTCATAGGTCCCACTTCCCCGAATTAATATATTGGCCACAAATATCAATATTTTTTTATGAAATTCAAAACAATTACTGCTTATGAAAACCAAAATTACGGTACCAATTTTCATTGAAATCAGTCCACATTTAACCATAGCTCCCATACAAACTCTTCTGTCAAAACGCACTAAATGAGACAAAAATCATTAAAACGCTTGTAAATCTGAAGATAATGGGAATTTTAAGTATATTTTTTATACATAATTTTTGTAACAATTGTAATCAATTTGCTAAATTTCGGTCCACATTTGAGCCTAGCTCTTATATAAGTCTTAATGGCGGAAACAGCTTAAATATATAAGTTTTGAGAAAATGTATCATACAAAAATGTTTGTATCATACAAAATTTATCAAATATTTATCTTTATACAGGAAAAAGAACAAATTTGACCTTAGTGGTGAAGGGTATCATATGGTCGGGCTTGATCGACTTTAGCACTTTCTTACTTGTTTTTTTCTTTAGAAAGAAAGATGAAGTTTTTTATGATTTTATACGTTAACAATTTATGTTCTTTAGGGTAAGGGCTACAACTTTGCCTCAAAGAGTGAATCAAAATTCCAAATGGTTTGCAAGATATGAGCCTTAGAAAATTATAAATTTTTTGAAAAAATTACACCTACGACCCAAATCTTTGAAGGCCCCTAAAAAGAAACGAGCTGGAGTTTGGGAAAAACTGGGAGCCTTTTCACTTAGTGGTGTATCGTAATATAAGGACATCAAAGGTTAGGCCCTAATAATTTCCCACTAAGCAGGAACAGACATAATTCGGATACATGCTTTCCATAACATGTGTACGTGTAATTGTGACATCAAGAAAGAAATTTCTTGTAGTTTAACCCTTTTTTATGGTGCGTACGAGTCGAAAAGCAATAAAAGATTTCTTCTAAAAAGAAAATTCTATAGCTCGAGTCCACTGAGAAGTGAGTGTGTATCAAGATGTCGAGGGGATTGGTTTTTATCTGTCAAGAGTACATTTGCCTTGGTTACACCACAAATTTGTATTATTCTTTCATTTTGTCTGTTAAAGAACATGAAATGACAACATCAGCAGAAATTTTGCTAGAAACTCTTAAATATTTTTGTAACTCATAGATACAACACTTACAAGACATACAAACAGACAAATAAAATTTCTTTAAAATATGACTCTGAAGTTAAATAGTAGAAAGTTAAAGGGCGGTGTTGGCTTGTTATTACCTCACATCCCACCCCTTCCCCATTTTTCTTACCAGGAATTCTCAGATCAACCAAAGTATTTACCCACTTTTTGACAGCATCACAAGAAGTTGTAGATATCATCAGCATCATCCCTTTAGCTCGTAAATGAAAACATCTAATTTGGTTTGTGTGGGTTTGAGTTGAGCTGAGTTGTATGAGTTTGATGTATGAAAAGGACTTTTTCCCTTTTGGCATTTTTGTTTTGTTTTCATTTGTGGCCGTTGATGAATCTTTAATGACACGCAACAAATGCTTCAAAATAACAATAACACAAAAATCTTTTTTCTAAACAATTTAATCGGAGTTTTTTCTTTGCTGTTGTTGTTTTATTTTTTTCAATTATTGTTTTTTTATTATTTCTTTGTGTCACTTACTTCTCTAGTTCCTACCTTCCCTTGTGCTTTATTAAGGGGTAAGTGTTGCTTCTGTTTGAAGCGAAAATTAATGCAAATTTTGTTTTCATTTCGTCAAAGTGATAAAGAAATTCTTGTTTCCGTTTCCTGTTGAGCATAAAATTCTATTGGCTTCTTTTTTGTGTTTTAGTGGAAACTCAAGGGAAAAAATACAATTTTCTTTTCTTTGTAATTTTTAATGTTTTTTTATAATCTATTTTCTTGATTATTTTTCTTGTAACCATAATATTTTAGGAATTTTAAATAGTATTTTAATGAACGTTAATATTTTTCTACAGAAAAATTTTTGATAAAAATTTCTTCTATAGAAAAATTTTTGATCAAAAATTCTTCTATAGAAAAATTTTTCTATAGAAAAATTTTTTATAAAAAAAAATATTTTTATAAAAAAATTTTCTTTAGAAAAATATTTTGATCAAAAATTTTTCTATAGAAAAATTATTTTTAAAAAAATTTTTCTATAGAAAAACTTTTATATCAAAAATTTTTCTATAGAAAAATTTTTTTTCAAAAATTTTTCTATAGAAATTTTTTTCTATCAAAAATGCTTCTATATTGAAAAATTTTTTTTATCAAAAATTTTTCTATAGAAAATTTTTTTTTTATCAAAAATTTTTCTATAGAAAAATTTTTTCTATAGAAAAATTTTTGATAAAAAATTTTTCCATAGAAAAATTTTTCTATGGAAAAATTTTTTTATCAAAAATTTTTCTATAGAAAAATTTTTGATAAAAAAAGTTTTGCTATAGAAAAATTTTTGATAAAAAAATTTTGCTATAGAAAAATTTTTGATAAAAAAATTTTGCTATAGAAAAATTTTTGATAAAAAAATTTTGCTATAGAAAAATTTTTAATAACAAACTTTTTCTATAGAAAAATTTTTGTTAATAATATTTTTCTATAGAAAAATTTTTGATAAAAATATTTTTCTATAGAAAAATTTAGTATGTATAGAAATTTATCATAAATTTTTCTATAGAAAACCTTCTGATAAAAAAATTTTTCTATGGAAAAATTTTTGATAAAAAAATCTTTCTATGGAAACGTTTTTCTATAGAAAAATTTTTTATAAAAAAAATTTCTATAGAAAATTTTTTGATAAAAAAATTTTTCTATAGAAAAATTTTTGATAAAAATAATTTTCCAAAGAAAAATTTTTGATAAAAATATTTTTCCAAAGAAAAATTGTTGATAAAAATATTTTTCCAAAGAAAAATTGTTGATAAAAATATTTTTCTATAGAAAAATTTTTGATAAAAATATTATTCCAAAGAAAAATTTTTGATAAAAATATATTTCCAAAGAAAAATTGTTGATAAAAATATTTTTCTATGGAAAAATTTTTGATAAAAATATTTTTCTATAGAAAAATTTTTGATAACAATATTTTTCTATAGAAAAATTTTTGGTAAAAACATTTTTCTATAGAAAAATTTTTGATAAAAATATTTTTCTATAGAAAAATTTTTGATAAAAATATTTTTCCAAAGAAAAATTTTTGATAAAAATATTTTTCTATAGAAAAATTTTTGATAAAAATATTTTTCTATAGAAAAATTTTTGATAAAAATATTTTTCTATAGAAAAATTTTTGATAAAAATATTTTTCTATAGAAAAATTTTTGATAAAAATATTTTTCTATAGAAAAATTTTTTAGAAAAATATTTTTTGATAAAAAAATTTTTCTACAGAAAAATTTTTCTATTGAAAAATTTTTGATAAAAAAATTTTTCTATAGAAAAATTTTGATAAAAATATTTTTCTATAGAAAAATTTTTGGTAAAAATATTTTTCTTTAGAACAATTTTTGATAAAAAAATTTTTTTGTAGAAAAATTTTTGATAAAAGTATTTTTGAAACATCTACTGGATAATAACTTTTTTTATGACTATCCCATGTCATAAAGAAGATGACATTGCCAATATATGAATCGGAGAAAATCTTGACAATAACAAATGACAAGACAATTGTAAATTCAATTTGATAGATATAACATTTTCGAGATAACTTTAATGAGTGATTTACTTAAGTAAATTTTTAATAAAACTTAAATATAAATCTAACTTATTGCAACCTCCTTCTAAGACCAATTTGTATACCATTCGTTGAACGCATTACAATATTCAATTCCGGCTTCACCGGCTCACCCATTGGCAGGATTTGATATTCGTGAAGAATTTTCACTAAAATCACTTTCATTTCCAACATGGCAAACTTTTGACCAATACAGTTACGGGGACCAGCACTAAAGGGTATAAAATAATTATTATCCATTGAATCGGCATTCAGATGACGTTCGGGCACAAAATCTTCCGTGTTTTCGAAAGTTTTATTGAAGGTAAACATAGCGAAAAAGGGTATTAAAATTTCAGTACCGGCGGGTAAAATGCCATCACCCAAGACAGAATGGGCTGTAAAGAATAAATGAATAGTAGAATGAATTAAACAGTTTTTTTTTAGAATAAATTATAAACTTACTATATTCAAAATCCTCTTTTATTTGTCTTCCTATAATCGGTACCGAGGGATATATTCTCAATGATTCCTTGATAACACATTCCAAATATTTTAGATCACTTAAATCTTGAATTGTCAGGGATTTGCTATGATCATTTCCCACTAATAAATTGATTTCTTCGAGAGCCTTATTTTGAACTTGAGGATGTCGAGATAATAGATAGAGTGCAAAACTTATGGCTGAGGCCGTTGTATCATGTCCCTCAAACATAAAGGTATTAACTTCATCTCGTATGTCCACATCGCTTAAAGGTTCACCCTCAATGGTGGACTGCAAGAGAACATCCAATAGAGCCATGCGCTTTTTATCGCCTATTTCTAGATCTTCATTCTGTGACTTTTTGTTAGTGTTTTCTAGAGTCTCTTTCAGGGTTTGACGTCTTTCCTCTATAACCTTTGAGGTGAATTCTTGAACTGTGCGTATCAGTTGAGTTTGACGGAGTTTTTTAAATGGATATAGAACGGAGAAGATAAGTTCGTTGTTAAGTGGTAAGCGCATAAAACGCCAGGACATCAATTTTGTAAGTCTGAAAAGGTAAAAATAAGGTTTAATTAAGTTTTCTTTTCCTTCATAACTTCAACTTATGATAACTTTCATAAAAAAGTACCAAATTACCCCTTTTCATCCAAATTTTTAAAAGAATCATGTATATTTATACCCTTCACCACAATAGGTATATATGTAGCGCATAGAAATATTTGTCTTAGATCCACCTTTTAGTATACCAATAGCTTTAGAATCACTTTCTGAGTCGATTTAGCGATGTCAGTCCGTCCGTCCGTCTGGGTGAACCCCTTTGTAAACCATATAATTTTAATACAGGTCGCAATTCTTAAGATAATTTGATGAAATTTGGCACAGATCATTTTTTTGATAGTGGCACCATGGCTATTGAAATCAGTCAAAATCGGTCCATTATTTATGGTACCTCCGATAGGTCGCACTTCTCGGAATTGATATTTTGGCCACAAATATCAATATTTGTTCAAGAAATTTAAAACAAATATTGCTTATGTAAACAAAAATCACCGTACCACATTTCGTTCAAATCGGAGCACATTTCACCATAGCTCCCATACAAACTCTTCTGTCAAAACGCACTAAATGAGACAAAAATCACTAAAACGCTCGTAAATCTGAAGATAATAAGAATTTTGAGTTGTCGTAAAAACTGTAAGCAATTTGCCAAATTTCGAAATAATCAGTTCACATTTGACCCTAGCTCTCATATAAGTCCAAATGACGGAAACAGCAAAAAACAATATTTAAGTTTTGAGAAAATGTTTGTATGATGGCAATATTTAGCAAATATTTGTCTTTATACAGGAAACAGAACACCCTTGACCTTAATGGTGTAGGTTATCGTTAGTCGGTCAAGCCCGACTATAGCACTTTCTTACTAGTTTTATTTGTATATTTGATCAAAATGCAATTAAAATATTATTTGTATTCCTAATAGTTTCAGAGATAAGTTTTTTCTGGGTTTATTATTTAGTTCGACATCTTTGCCCCTTTCAACTTTTCCCAATTCTACCAAATTTGTAAGCAATTTGAATCTTCTTCCCAATTTTACCCCCTAAATATTCGAATTTTCAAAAATCCCTTCTTTATCCCAAATTTAGTTCCCAGTCAGTCATTATTTAAAAAAATATTTTACCCCAAAAAGCAATCGATTGCGATATAAAATTTTGTCTTCATGGGATAAAAACTAATTTTTTCCGCTATTTCCACCAAGCCCCTAACTTTCCGATTCTGATCTAAACTCAATTTAATTATGTTACTATTCGCTTTAGTTTCAGAGATATAATGTTGCAGATGCTTTCCCGTTTTGCCTTTTTAGAGAATTCCAAAATCAGCTCTCTGGTATTTGTCGATCGGGCTGGATCAGTCCTTCGGTCAGTAACTCCAGATTTTTATAAAAGAAAGAATTTAAAAATAATATTCCAAACCAGTATATTTTTCTCCCGATTTTGAACCATTTTTATCTCAAAAAATCCATTTTTACCCTTTTACCTCTAATTCGGTAGCTTTTGTAAATATATTAATTGACATTTGACTGTTTATGAGTTAGTCATAGGATGGAAACAAATTTTTAAAGGTAAGAAAGTAATGTTGGTCAAAGATGATCATAAGATAAGGTACACCTTAAAACTATGATCATTTTTGAGATAACTTTCGGGCTTGCTTTTTAATGGGATGTACTATATGGAAACCGCTCTTTTACTA
The DNA here is from genome assembly GCA_933228675.1 of Stomorhina lunata. NCBI lineage: Eukaryota > Metazoa > Arthropoda > Insecta > Diptera > Rhiniidae > Stomorhina > Stomorhina lunata. The sequence goes on from OW121742.1 coordinate 60,606,137, forward strand.
CAGTTTTAATCTTACATTTATTAGCATTTCACTTTTTGTAATACTTTGAATGAAAAAACCCTGATGGGTGGATAGCCTTTGCAACCCAATGGGTCTCAATAAATAATTGGCTAAAGCGGTTGAATTTAGTGCCGTCGACAAACTACGGACCACAACTTTCCTCATCGGCTAATCTGAAGATATCACGATTCAGCTGGACAATCCTTAGATCGTGAAGGTTAGTGCTGTGAATTGCATCATGAACCAGCGCTTTTGTCGGGAAGTATGACCTCACTACCTGTATTGTATAAAGTGAGTTTCTACTTCCTCTCTGCTCCGTGCATTCTTCTGTTATCCTTGACTCCCAGTGGAGCATAGGGCCTCAACCATCCTTTTATATCGAACTCTATTGCGAGATGTTAGGCATACATCATTCCATGAATAGTTTGCTGCTTGTAACTCCGCTTCAATTGACCTTCTCCACGTTCTAACAGGTGCACCAACACGACGGCCGCTTCCTTGTGGATTCCAACGAAGCGCTTGTCGAGCAATGTTGGTATTTGGCCTTCGAAGTGTGTGGCCTATCCACAGCCATTTCCGTTGACATACCTCTATAGAAGAAGGGATTTGGTTTGTAGCGTTTAGTAGATCTTCATTTCTTATGCGATAATTACATGGTGGAGTGTAATTATAGGTCCCCTAAGTGGCGATCAGTGAATTTTTCGAAGCCATTCTCGGCTTTCATCTAAATGATATATATTTAGACGCGATAAAAATATTAGGTCACTCTTAATATTATGGGTAGGTATTCTGATGCTAAAAAATTAGGTCACTCTTAATATTATGGGTAGGTATTCTGATGCTAAAAACACAACTGCTGAATTTATACTCGTCTTTCTATTCCGACAACGTCACACCTCTTAGATCTTCCCCTAGAAATTACTGTAAGTGATCATATATAAGGGCTTTGATGTCAGGACGTTAACCAGTTGGACAACTTGCTACATGCGGAGTATAGGCATTAAAGATTCTTCATTTGACAGCAGTACCCTAAGATTATAGATATTAGTCTCAGATCATGAGATAAAACTCTATAACTCTATTAAAGATTCTAGATATTGGTCTCAGATCATGAGATATAACTCTATACTGCACTGAGTTTTGGACGATAAAGGCTATGCTTCTACTTACTTCTTTTGCCGTTTTTTTCGGAAAATGTTGTACCCGTTAAAACTTTTCAGACTGGAGTTGTTGATCTGTTTTTTCCCCTAGATCACTATGATATTCTGTTGGTGAATTGATATCATCCCAGCGATTTGGACTGCTATCGATGGTGTTGTTATTTTTCTGTTATCCTTGACTCTATTCCAGACGTTGGGCATACGTCATTCCATGAGCAGTTTGCTATTTGCAACTCCGTATCAGTTAACCTTCCCCACGTTCTAGCAGCTGCACTAACACGATTTCCTCTTCCCTGTGGATACCAACGAAGCGCTTGTCGAACAATGTTGGTATTTGGAGTTCGAAGTGTGTGCCCTATCCACCGTCATTTCAGTTGACATACCTTTAAAGAAGCCGGGATTTAGTTTGTCTCGTTTAGTAGAGTTTCATTTCTATTTGGCCACCATATATTAATGATTTGACTAAGCATTTGTTTTCAAAGCTTTGCAGGCGCTTATCGATGGCATTTAAATTTCGCAGCCGTAACAGAGGATGATCTTGACATTCGAGTTGTATATTCGTAATTTAGTTGTTGCTGATATTTGCGAAGATTTCCAAACATCTCGAAAAATGCCAAATGCAATTTTTGCCTTATTATTTCCAGCCCAGCTACCCGAGATTAAAAAACAGTAATAGCGTTAGTATTTTCTTGAAGGTGAACTAATCTTTGGCTTAGAAGACATAAATATGTCATCAGCGAATTTCATTTAATCGAGTTGTTTAAAGGATGTTAATTGGATACCGTGTCTACCATTTAAAGCAGTGCTCATTATGTTGTCTGTTTAATCGCACCTTCAGAGGTGATGAAATTCTTGGGTCACTTCAATCTTAAGATTATAATTAGGTAGTTTGAGTTGAGTCTAGAGACACAACAGTCGAAAGTGGACTCATCTATTTGTTTCGACAACATCGCACCTCTGTCGTCATCCCATAAAGATAAGTGGAAAACCAGCCGTGTCTCTCTCTCTCTATAAGAGTTCTGATGTTGGAACTGTAACTGATTGAACAACTTGTTATATGGTTAATGAAGACATTATATAAGTAGTTCTAACTTCGTGTCTCCTGATCTGTTTGTGCAGAGAATATTGTTCTCATTACAACTTTGTTCAGTTTTGTCTCCTGGTAAATTGATATCACGCTACAAATTCGGACTGCAATCGATGATATAATCGGCAATGGACTATGCCGGTGATGCTGACATTTTTGTGGTGATTGCTGGTCAGAGGATGGGAAAGTTGCTTATTCTGATGACGAGCTCGAAAAAGACGATGAATTTTGTCGCTGTTGATAGCAGGGCACAGAAATGTTCTCCGACAATTCCCTGCTCAAACAAGAGTCACAATTTAGCTGTATTTGCATATTGTGCAAGCGATTCTAGAACATTGTGTAGCTGCATAGTCCAGGATTTGTTCCAACTACAGATTGGACCAAGAAAATGCGAAGTTGCACTAATGGAATATGTTGCTCCGAAATTAAAAATTGTATTTATGTTTTTGCTGGATATAGCCCTTGGCATACAAGCTATTCTACCATCGATCATGCGGAGAAAAACTCCATTTATTATGTAGCTGTCTCCTACTACTAAAAACTTCAAGGGCGACTTCGCCCAACCTCCCAATTGCCTTAAAGTCACCTAAAGCCCTACTTAAAGGCTCGCGCGGTATCGAATGTCCCTAAAGTCAACTAAGCATCAGTCGTTACATCGTTAGGTCCCTGCCAACGCCCACATGACGGAATCTCGCGCTGTCTCTGGAGTAATATATGATAGAGCTATATCCCATTAATACAAAGCCCAAATTTAAGCCGAAGCTAAATTAACCCAACCTTTGTCAGTCAGTCATGTTGCTCATTCAAGAGCTCTTTGATCTGTCTACGATCTCTTCTTATAACAACCCGCAAAAGTGTTATCGGTAATATTTTTTGTTATTATAAAAGAATAATTCCTTATCTTAAACTTACTCATTAACAGCCGCCGTATATTTCATTGAAGCATTAGTCTGAGCATTTACTTTGGTACCCATGGCAGTCTCTATATTCCAAAATATATATATAAAAGATTATAACATGACAACTGATTCGTTGGCCAACTTACCCGCTATAATATCCAATGTTGCCGAACACACAAGTGGGAAAACATCAAAAGCCATCTTTTCATCAGCCCTTGACGACAAACATTTTACCAATACCGCCGCCTGTTGATTAAAGACCTCTACAAATTGCTGCAAGATTTGAAAGTGAAAAGTGGGTGTGATAATCTTACGACGTCTATGCCATTTTTTGCCATCGCTTATGAGCAAACCTCGGCCCAGCCACTGTTCTAAAATATTATAACTTGGATGTTTGCTTATATGCGTAGGACTGGACAGTATCTGTTGGGTTAACTCAGTATCACCGATAAAAACAAGTAGACGATTAAAGGCAAATAAACGCATAATTGTGCCATATTTTAAATGCATTTTAAAAGCTTCCTCAAAAACGGCTTAAAGAAATAAATAAAAATTATTTTTGAATTTTAATAAAAATTTTAGTTTGTAGAACTTACATTTTGGATCCAATTTTACAGCCAGATATATAGCACCCAAGACAGGCAAACAATAGGGTCCGGGTATATTGTGGACCGCATCTCGCATATGCTTAGTGGAATTATGAAGTATTAAACCTATTAAGAATAGGGAAATTAAAGCAAATACCAGCCAAAACATTGTCTAGAGTAAACGGAGTACAAAATCTAACTGAATGGTCAAGAACTCAAAACATTTTATACAAAAGAAAACAGTTTTATTATCTCGAAAGTTATTTTAAGAAATCTGCACTTACTTATTTCTGTAAAGTGTACTAAGTGCAATTAAACAATATTTATATCGTCAACTGAAATTCAAGTGTCCAACAAAATTTTATAATTTATGTTAAAAATTTTAGTTTAATAACATAATTAAGTCGTTTCTATTATTAGTATAACAAACAAGTAAGATAAGCTATGGTCGGTCAAGCCCGACTATATAATACTCTTCACTACTAAGGTCAAATATGGACCAACAATTAAACAAGTTTTCCTTAAGTCTTATTTACATGCATACATACATACATACATACATACATACATACATACATACATACATACATACATACATACATACATACATACATACATACATACATACATACATACATACATACATACATACATACATACATACATACATACATACATACATACATACATACATACATACATACATACATATTCTATGTGCTATTTTTTCAAAATTTCGAGATTTATATCATTTCCGGCTAAGGGCCTGATATGGGAGCTAGGGTCAATTGTGGACCGATTGTTACCAAATTTTGATTATTTTTTTACATACAAAATATTTATCTGTGCAAAGTTTCAGTAATTAAATGCATTTATCTTTAGAGTTATTAACGTTTTTGTGCTTTTACGTGTATATTAGGGCGTCTCGAAAAAAAAAAGTGTGAAATTGTGAACCGGGTCAAAAAAGTAAACGATATTTTCTATGGGCAGACGAAGCATTTGTCGAACGTCGTCCGGCAATTGACGAAACCAAGATATATCATCTATTAGAATTGCTTGAGGTTGGATTTCACAAGAACCAGAATGGCGGATAAAATAAAAGCGGAGAGTTCGGGAGGCTGTTGTTTATTTAAATTAATTTTTAATAGTTTATAATTAAAATAGACACAACACGATTAAATGTTATACAGACACAATTAATTATTTCGTGGATAAAACGAATAGCAAGACAAACTAAGAGACTGTTTGGGTATTTACACTGTGAATTTTTACATGATATTTTTTCATAATTTTAAATAAATACTAGAACGGATATCTGAGATCAATGATTATTATCAAAAAAAAAAAGTACTAGAAGAATGTACTTGAGGTCAATGATTATAAAACTAAACTTAATTATTTTCACAGCTTATCGATGCCTTTAACAAAACACTGAACGTTTTGTTCATGTAGTTCATTAATCTGCCATGGCGGTCACTGGTGAGCAACGCATGGGCCACATTTTTTCAGAACTTGAGTATTTTCAAAACATAATTGATTAAAAGATTTTAAATTTTTATAAATCTTGTTGTATGAGTTAAGATATCTTGGGTAGGTACTATGTCGAAGAATGTCAATGATTAATATCGCAAAACATTGGCCTTCGTTAGACAAAAACATCGATATATTACACTTTAAGATCCGACAGTAAATGGCGAAGATATAACGAAAAATGTATTTTGGCGATCCCTATGTGCGGCAAAAGAAGAAATTCCTTGTTTGTAATAGATCGGTTTGAAAAATCGAAAAACTTCCCTAGTAAAAGTTTAACGATTTTTTAAGAGCTTTAATTTTCTGATATTAGGGTGGTATATTAGGGTGGTAGGAAGAGGGGTCTGATAGATAAATACTAGAACCGGATACCTAAGAATAATGACTATTAAAGAAAAATGTTGGCCTCCTCGGCACAAAAACATCGATAAATCACATTTCGAGATCCGATTGTAAATGCCGACGATATAACGAAAAATGTATTTTGGCGACCCCAATGTACAACGAAAAAAATTAAAAAATTTTTTTTCGAAACTACCTCATAGAAATGCTTTATATACGATGGTGTACGGCGAACTTTCTTTTTTCCCCATATAAGTCGAGACGCTCTAGTGTATATAAACGTCTTTTGACAATGAGTCTTGTATGGGAGGTATGGTCAAATATGGACCGATTTCTACAAAATTAGGAACACTGTTTAAGGTTATGATAAGCAATATTTGTGCTGAGTATTATTAAAATACAACTAAATTTGTGGCTGTAAATGACCAAAAACTCTATTCCGGGAAGGCATACCTATGGGAGGTACCCGAAATAGTAATCCGATTTCGTCCAAAAAGTATAGAGATCGTCTTTGGACTAAAATGTAAACCTGTGCCAAATGTCATCAAATTATTTTCAAAATTACAACCTGTAGAGTGATAACAAGCTTATATGGATAATCGGCCAGCCGGACGGACATCGTTAAGACAACTCAGGGAGTGATTCTAAGTCGATTGGTATACTAAAAGGTCTCAGACCAATATTTCTATGCGTTACAAACATCAGCACAAACCCAATATACCCTTTCCACCAATTGTGATGAAGGGTATAAAAACTAGTCATAAGGGGCTTAAAGGGGCTTTTTCTGTTTGTTTACATTTAGTTCAAAATTTACGACAACTTTCTTGATAACAGATTATTCATATGTATGTACATTGTATGGATTATACTTAGTATAATCTCTATTATGGTTGCATTTAACACATATTTTTTATTAATTGATTAAGTAATTTCGATTAAAAAACAAGTAAGAAAGTGCTATAGTCGGTGAAGCCCGACCATACGATACCCTTCAACACTAAGATCAAAGTTGTTATTTTTTCTGCATGAAGACAAATATTTGCTTAATTTTGCCATCGTACAAACATTTTCTCAAAACTTATATATTTAAGCTGTTTCCGTCATTTGGACTTATATGAGAGCTAGGGTCAAATGTGGACCGATTATCTCGATATTTGGAAAATTGATTACAGTTGTTACAAAAATTATATATGCAATAAATAAAGTCAAAATTCTTATTATCTTTAGATTTACGAGAGTTTTAATGATTTTTGTCTCATTTGGTACATTTTTAAAGAAAAGTTTGTATGTGAGCTTTGGTCAAATGTGGAACGATTTCTTTGAAATTTGGATTTAAGTTTACATAAGCAGTATTTCTTTTAAATTTCATGAAAAAATATTGATATTTGTGGCCAATATATCAATTCCGGGAAGTGGGACCTATGGGAGGTACCATAAATAATGGACCGATTTTGACGAATTTCAATAGCCATGGCCCCATTTAAAAAAAATGATCTGTGCCGAATTTCTTCAAATTATCTTTAGAACTGCAACCTGTAGTTTGATTACAAGGTTTATATGGGGGTCCAGGCAGTCAGCCATCCAGCCAGACGGACGGACGGAATGACATCGCTATATCGACTCAGAAAGTAATTCTAAGCCTATTGGTATACTAAAAGGTGGGTCTAAGACAAATATTTCTATGCGTTACATACATCAGCACAAACTTATAATACCCTATGGTGGTGAAGGGTATAATGATAAACGAGTGTTTGATAAGAGTTTGAACAAATAAAACGAAATACTAAATTTGTGTCTTTATTATTGTTGCCATGACAAAACAATTGTAACCAAATTTTCACAGAAAAATAGCCAAATTTGGGAAAAAGTAACCATAATTTGGTGGAGACAACCTTTTCGGATGAAATATCTCTAATTCTATACAGATACAAAACCGCACATTAATGCAGTTTGTGAGACAAAATAAATACGAATTATCTATCGGGTGTTTTTTATTGAGGTATAGAACTTTAAGTTGGCATCACTTTTTTAACTGGCGGCCATTTTGTCAGCTGTCAAGTGATTAATATTTAGTTTGGTTTGCCATTTCATCATGAACAGGTTGACAAAAGAACAACGCTTGCAAATCGTGCAAATTTATTTCGAAAATAATGGTTCAGTTCCCGAAGTTTACCGCAAGCTCCGTCCATTTTATTGTCGACATAATCGTCCATCAGAGCAATTAATTCGGTTAACCATGGATCGTTTTCGCACTACGTTTACTCTATGTGATAATACGCATCCGCAGCGACGTCGAACAGTGCGCACCGAAGAAACAATTGCCGCTGTAGAGCAAAGTGTTGAAGAGGACCCGAATGAATCGATTCGACACCGTGCACAGCAATTGGAGCTTTGTCCATCAACTTTATGTAAGATTTTGCGCAAAGATCTTGGCTTGCGACCTTACAAGATCCAGCTTGTGCAAGAATTAAAGCCGCGAGACCATACTTCTTCCGAAATAATGCTGGAGAGTCAGTTACCATAAATGGAGACCGGTATAGAGCCATGATAACCGACTATTTTGTTCCCCAATTGGATGGCATGAATGTGGATGAGTTGTGGTTCCAACAAGACGGCGCTACATGCCACACAGCGCACATCACAGTTGATTTATTGAAGGAAACATTCGATGAGCGCATAATTTCGCGGAATGGACCTGTCAATTGACCACCAAGATCGTGCGATTTGACACCACTGGATTATTTTCTTTTGGGATATGTGAAGTCGCTCGTCTACGCCAACAAACCAGAAACGTTAGGGGACTTGGAAGCCAACATTCGTGGCGTTATTGCCAACATACGGCCCCATATGCTCGAAAAAGTAGTTGAAAATTGGACCTGTAGAATTGGATTTATTCGAGCCAGCCGCGGCGGCCACATGCCCGAAATCATATTTAAATATTAATGGCATAAAATTATCCTTCCAATAAAGCCAAATTGATGGACATTAAAACGATTTTCTTGTGTTTTATTTCAATTCGAAGTTCTATACCTCTAAAAAAAACACCCATTATATATATATATATATATATATATATATATATATCATATATATATATGTATATATATATATATATATATATATTATATATATATATATATATATATATATATATATATATATATATATATATATATATATATATATATATATATATATATATATATATATATATATATATATATATATATATATATATATATATATATATATATTATATATATATATATATATATATATATATCTATATACATATATATATATATATATTATATATATATATATATATATATATATATATATATATATTGGATTAAATTTTCCCTTAAGGTGGCTATAGGATATGTTTTGTTTGGCCTTATTTATCTAGTAATCAAGAATATTAATTTAATTATTATACCCACCATCAAAAAAAAATGGGGGGTATATTGAGATTGTCATTCCGTTTGTAATTTCCTTAATATTGGCCCAAAAATCAAAAACGATATATATTCTGAATCCTTATGAAATTCTAAAACGATTAAGCGATGTCCGTCTGTCTGTCCGTCTGTCTATCCGTCTGTCTGTCTGTCTGTTGAAATCACGATAACGCCTAAACGGAAGGAGCTAGCTCATCTCTGAGAAAATTTTGGTATTGAAATTGGGCAAAATCGGTTCACATTTGACTATAGCTCCCGTATAACCTCGTCTAGGCTAATCGCTTATATGTTATTAAATAACAAATTATAGCAGCTATGATGATAAAATTTGGTATATAGAAGTTTTACATTAGCCCTAGGCAGCGTATAAAATTTCATCAAAATCGGTTCACATTTAGCCATAGCTCCCATACAAAAAACCTACGAAAACAGCCTAAATTTCACCTAAAATACACTTAAATGACAATAAATCTAAAATTATAATAGATATAATCACTAAATTTGGCACAAGAAAGTCATATATCAATGCCAGCCAGTGTGCAAAATTTTGTCACAATCGGTCACTATTTGACCTAGCTCCCATATAAAAAACTTACGAAAATACAAAAATTCAAAAAGAAAAGGGGATTTATGTCTGTCCGTCCGTCAGATAAAATCGTGATAGCTCCATAACTACAAGAGCTAGTAAGACTAAATTAAGCACAAGGAAGTTTTATGTCAATACCAGCCAGTGTGCAAAATTTTGTCACAATCGGTTACCATTTGACCATAGCTCCCATATTAAAAAACTTATGGAAACACAAAAATACATAAAGAAAAGGTTGTTTATGTCCGTCTGTCCGTTAGATAAAAGCGCGATAGCGCCTTAACTAAAAGGGTTACAGCAATAAAATTTTACAAAAGGAAGTTTTATGTGAATACCAGCCAGTGTGCACAATTTTGTTACAATTGGTCAATATTTGACCATAGCTTCCATATAAAAAACCTACAGAAATACAAAAGGGAAAGGAGATTTATGTCCGTCTGTCCGTCAGATAAAAGCGCGATAGCTCCTTAACTACAAAAGCTAGAGAAACAAAATTTTACAAAAGTATTTTTGATATGTAGTAAAAGTTGTGTACTAAAAACGGTCGAAATCGGTTCACATTTAGTTAGAGCTCCCATATAACCCCGCCCCGGGAAGCACATGAATGCTGATAAATTGAATACAATTGTAATAGCTATGACGACTAAATTTAGAATAGAGAAGTTTTATGCAACTATTGGTCAGTATATTAAATTTTATAGGAATCGGTCCATATTTGACTATAGCTTTCATATAAAAAACACTCCCGGAAACCAAAAAAAAATGTAGGAAAGGCCAGTTAAAAGCTATTTAACTAGAATCTTTGACAGCTATGGCCACTAAATATTGCAAGAATAAGCTTTGTATAAATACCAGCCAGTGTGTAAAATTTTGTTACAATAGGTCAACATTTGGCTATAAATCTTATATATATATATATATATATATATATATAACATTCCCTTTTTATATCTACAATCAAAAAGATTCGGAGGTGCAAGCAGCATATTAAGATTGCACCAATGTTCAGACTTTATATACGGTGGATGCATTAGGAACTCTTAACATAATATATGAACCTGTCATATTACTATCAATATATAATATATGTTTCTAAATTTAACACAACTTGATGGTGGGTATATAAGATTCGGCACAGCCGAATATAACACTCTTAGAGCCACTTTTTGAGTTCGAGATCGGAGATTAAATTAATGTTAATCTCCAAATTTTGTTTTTGAGTGGTCGATTATCTTATTTTGTTCTCTAGTTTAAGCGGTCAATGTTGGTGGTTTAATCTTCAATGAGAACTCTCAAAACACACATGCATAATAAACAGCTGTTAAAAATACGTAAACAAACAGAAATTTATAGGTATTTTTTGGAAGTGCAGATGAAGATTTTATCGACTCCGAAATTTATGAAAATTTAAATAAAACAATTATAAGAAAGTTAAGAACTATTAGAACACGGCCAAATCATTTTTATTTTTATAATAACTATGAAATTTGCGAAATGTCTTCTTCTTCTACAAAAAAAGTTTTCATTTTGATAACACATTTGACACTTGCAAAAAAAGGTTGCCATTTCTTGTTGATCGATATGGCCACACCATGAAGTTTAAACCACCACCCAAAAAAATCAAATGCAAATAATATTCACTTTTAGATTAGTTAATTAGAGAATAAATTTAATTTTGATCTCAAACTCAAAAAGTGGCCCTTACTTGTTAAAATTGTTTTCAGCTTTATCATGCAATATTTATAGTTTCATAGTTGATTGCAGAATGTGTGTCAAAAAATGTAATCTGAATAAGAAACGAGTTACGTAAACATTGAAAGTACCCAGTAAAACTTTTCATTACCAAATAATGAGTTAAACAGTTAAACTATTGAACACGAACTACTTACTCATTCGCTGTTTAAGTCATTACATTAACATGGGGATGTCATTGGAGGCAAGTACTTACCAATTGCAGAAAAGTAGTGACTTGGGTAAGCAATATGAAAGCAACAACAACAATAGCAACAACTTTTTTGTTGTTGTTTTATTAAAAACATATATTTTTAAACGAAATACAAAATTTTTTGTATGATCCCATGGGGGCTCGAACCCAGACCCTCCGACTGCTAGGCAGAGACTCTTCCACTGAGCTACTTCATATGTTGAAAACTTAGCAGCTTATAATTAATATAAGCAATTTTTATTTTTACATCCAAAATCATGTGAAAATAACTTTGTTTTTCGCTGCTTTTTTTTGCTTTGTTGTAATTTTTGGAAAAATATTTATACGATTTTTTGTAATTATTTTAAAACTTTTTTAAAATTATTTTAAAACTTAAACAATTTAAATGTTCTTTTTTGTATAAGTTTTTACATAAGATTGACTCTTACTTACTTAAATGTTACAACCTGTCAAGGTCAAAGTCCGAGCATATTTTAGAATTCCATGGATTTCGATCTTGTGCGAATATTCCATGGATTTCGATCTTGTGCGAATATTCTCCAATTTTATAGGCCAAGCTTTGAAAAATGTTTCTCTACTTGGTCTTTCTATTGAAGTTTCGGACATCCTTCTCTAACATTAGGTAGTGGGACATTTCAATTCTAATTTTATCCTCTTCATTGTATTTTTTTCAACAGAGGGTTACTAACCCATTTTTATCGATCTTATGGGACAACTTTCGGAACATGTTAACTCACAATATTAATGGGTGTTAAACTATCTCCCCGGGTGATACCATGAGGAGGTGTGAGTCCACAGTTGAGATGAAGGATGACCCAGATAAGTTGGGCTTACAAAGTTAAGACCAATTAGAATCGTGTTTGGTATTCAACATCCCCTACATAATCAAAATTGAATCATGATGGTATTTTTTTTTCATTAACGTGAGTTAGTTTTACAATTTTTTTTACAGAAAATAATATTTAAGTTCTTAAAATTCAAAAATCATTTAAAAAGACTCTTTTAATAAAAAAAAAAACTAACAAAAATTGTTGCCCTTGGTGGGATTTGAACCGGGGCCAACCATCTTAATTACAAATAAGTACTTCTGTAATAACTTATTATTTATTCGGATGGTATGTTGTAGTCGTTACAAGGTAACCAGTTATCAGAGTACTTGCCATTACCAAAGTTTTGCTGGGTACTCACAAATTGCCCAGTAAGAAAAAAGGTTTATTCTCAAATTGAGGATGATTTCAAAATAAATCTTTTTTCAAAGGTCAAACGTTTGATACTGATTTAATACTGATTTAAGTATAATGGCGTTCTCAACAAAAAGGGGACTTTATTCTCAAATTGAGAAATACCTTTATTCTCAATTCATTATCAAACCTCATTCTCAAAGGTTTTTCAAATGTGGATATCGTCTACATGTGGAACATAAATAAAATGGCGTTTTATTTTTGATATTTTTGAGTTTGTTTATTTTGTTTTTGAAAACGGTATATTATACTTAAATTCTTTTGCTTAAAATATATATTTTTTTTAATGTTAGGTAAAAAAAAACTTTTAAGAAACAAAGAAAATTTACTTATGCAGATGAATATTATTGAAATTTTAATTAAAATAATTTAATGTAGGGACTATCACAATTAAAATTGACGATTGGTCCATAATTTTGGGTGACTTTTTAAGTAAGATTCTATGGTCAAATATGGATCAATTTAAAAAAATCCGAAAGAAAAAACGAATTTCTTTGAGATGCTATGCCATTCCATTAAAATGTCTTCAACATTAAATTTTTTTAACACAATCAGGGGTGTCATAGAAACCAAGTCAGTTTTTAAATTTCTCGGTTTTGAAAACCAATACTGGTTATATTTGGTGTCATGAAACCAAGTCGGTTTTGTTATTATTGGTTTTAAATCAAACACAATGTTCGAATCAATTGTTTATTAGTTCATTTGAAACATTTTTGAAACATCAAAAATCAAATAAAAAAATGAAATAAAAATTATTAAAGAAAATTATTTGAAGAAAAACTTTCAGTTTTTTGCGATGTTTGTGGTATAGGTATAAAGAAAACGCTGCTATTTGGACAAATGAAGCTTGTATACCCCAACATCATGAAATGACCGAATTGCGGACTGGAGAAAATGTAATCTACCTACACCAAGAAACAAACCACAGCCAATCAAAGGACGATTGTCACTTACATGCGATATTCATTAAATTGCAAAAAATATGTTGATATGCATTTGCTTCGCCAGTACCTCCACACAAAGAATATTCTAGCCTTACAATTTTCCCATTTTTGATATTTTTTATGTTTGTCGATACGATTTATTGATTCCAAAGTCAAAAGACAAAAAGTACCTAAACTTGGTTTTATCTTATTACATGATACAAAATGCTGTGTAAACTTTTCACCCATCTCTTTTTATTTGAAAGTTAAAGCTAAAAAGTACCAATAATATTTTTTCACTTTTTCTCCCCTTTTTTCGAAAAGTACTTACCACTTGTACTGTTATTTTTTATTATTTTTGTAACTGATCCAAACTCGATTTCAATTTTGGTTCTATTGTTTTTAGTTTGGGAATTATTGAATTTTCACTTTTTTATCCTCCATAGGGCCAAATTTTCAAAAATCTGTTCTTAGTGGATCTTTAAATCGAAAAAGGCACCAGTTGGCCAGTAACGCCCTTGTTTTAAATTGATAGACCAATTTTGAAATGAAATCTGTTAACTGTAAGTTGCTTGGCTTATTTCCAATACTAAACCAATAATAATATTTTCTGTGACACATAAAACCAATAGAAAATGTAGCTCGAACATTAATATTGGAATTCATGACACCAAACTAATTTTTTTGTCGTTTCAAAACCAATACCAATGAAATTGGTTTCTATGACACCCCTGAATTATTTTTTTTTAAAGTTTGAGAAAAGTTGAAAATAAGGTTTGATAATAAATTTATTCAAATTATTCTCAAATCATCTTAGGGTTTGATAATTATTTGAGAATAACCTTTATTCTTAATTTGAGAAACTATAATTTTTCAAACGTTTCAAACGTTCTCAAATGAACCTTCATTTGAAAATAAATGTGAATCTCAAACATCTGTTCAGGTTTGATAAAAGTTTGAAAAAACATTTGATATCAAATGTTAATGTCATCATATTTCAAACGTTTGACACTGTTCTTACTGGGTGATGAAGTTTGTCTCCCTGTCTGTGTCTCCCTGTCATAAAAAAATCATATAAGATACAATTTTTTTTTTATTCATAAAAATTTTCGCTCTTGGCCTTATTTATCTAGTAATCAAGAATATTAATTTAATTATTTTATTTTATTCTCCAGAAATAGTCATGATAAAAAAGAATTATGTGTTAATTAGATTTTAAAACTGCCTCTGGCGATTGTGAGTGATAATAGCAAATATTCGTATTCTATATTTCAGTATTTTTTTTTCGCTTTGCCCTTTTTTGATTACGAGTACATTTTTGTTGTTGAGTTTTCATTATCTGAAAATGTAACAAGTCTTTAATTTCCGTAATCAAGAAACAAGGGAAATGAAAAATTATTTATGATTTTTTTTGTTTTGTTGGTGTAATAAAAGGTATCCATAAATTGTTAGGGTTTTTTTATGAAATGTAAATTAAATGAAGTTTTGAAAATGAAGTTTGAAATGAATAAGAATTGAAAAGTGTTTAATGAGACTTGATGAATTTTCAAAGAAGGTGTTTCTACAGACACTTTTAATAAGGTATGTAATTTTTTTAATTTAGTATTTAAACGTTGTTTAAACTTTCATAGGAGCATTAAGTTTTTTGGTTACTTAAGAAATTAGTACCTGGTTGACCGAGCCTTGCTCGGACTTTATGATAAGCATTTTGTGCAAATATTCAGTTAATTTCGAATTATTTTATTTATTTTTTCCGATCAACACATAGTTTGCATAGTTTACAGATTAACTCATTTTGAAAAATTTTGGAAATTGGTCATACCAACAGAAACCTCTGTCGACTCATGCGCAACAACTTTGCTAAATATTATAGCCTGATCAAATGCACAGTTTACGATTTATTTAATTTTGAGTAATTTTTAGTGGCGCCACCTGAAGTTGTTCATACCAACTAAGAAAAATTCGTCTGCTTATGCGTAACAACTTTTCTAATGATTATAACATGATCAAATGCACAGTTTACGATTTAATTCATTTTGAGTAATTTTCAGTGGCGCCTCCCGTTAGACTTTGGTCATTCCAATTAATAAACCTTCGTCGGCTTATCTGCAACAACTTTGCTAAAGATTATAGCATGATTAAATGTACAGCTTACGATTAAATTGACTTTGAGTAAATTTCAGTGGCGCCACCTGTCGAAATTTCTTCATACCAATTAAGAAATCTTCGTCGGCTCATGTGCAACAACTTTGCTAAAGATTATAGCATGATTAAATGTACAGCTTACGATAAAATTGACTTTGTGTAATTTTCAGTAGTGCCACCTGTCAGAAATTATTGACACCACCTAAAAAACCTTTGCCGGCTCATGAGCTATAACTTTGCTAAAGATCATAGCATGATCAAATGTACAGTTTACGATTTAATTAATTTTTAGTAATTTTCAGTGGCGCCATCTGTCGGAAATTAGTCTTATCAGCTTAAAAACCTTCTTCGGCTTATCCGCAACATCTTCGGTAAAGAGCATAACACAATCAAATTCACAGTTTACTATTCTATAAAGAACATACATACAGACAAACATTCATTTGTTTAAAATAATACTAATTTTTAACCCATTTTATTCCCTAATTTCTAAAAGTTACATATGCATATTTGGTACTTTTTTGGTGCCAATTGAATTCGGTACATTTTATTAATTATGTATAATGTTCCTATTTATATTACTTTGGAGATGTTAAGTTATCATTTTATCCCTTTTTTACCCATTTTGGCCCCAAAATCAAAAAAGTACCAAATACGTGTTTCATGTTTCTTTTACATCTATTGATTGCAGTACCAAGTTTCTTTCTATATTCTTTAGTTTAAAATATAGGAGTGGGTTCAAAAGGTACCAAAAAACTAATTTTACCCTTTTTTACCCCCTATCGGACATAGTTTTAAAAAACTACCAAACACCTGTCCGCTTATTTTCATAGCTGTTTAAAACGTAATTTTAATTTTGTTTCTATACCTATTACTTTAGGAGATATAGTGTTTTCGATTTTTTTCCCTTTTTACCCTCTTAGAGGCAAAAGCTCCAAAAGTGACTTCTTCTTCGACCTATACATCAAAAAGGATACCCACTGTCCAAATTTTATCAAAATCGTTAGTGCCGTTTTCGAGATAGCCATTCTATATATATATATATACAGTGGTGGTCACGTATTTAGCACAAATGGTACCTGTTATCTCTTATAGGAAATATTAAGTCCTAATTCAATTTTTTTCACTACTTTATTTGTGTAATGTATTACACGTGATGCGAAGATGAAGTCGTATTCCTTTTATATGCATATTTTTTAAAAATTATATTTATTTTTGCAATTATTTAAAACTAACCCATAAAAATACTGGACATATTTTTAGCACAAATTAAAAACAATATTTATTAAAAATCAAAAACAAGTTATTAATTAAAATTTCTTGAAAAAAACCTAATATTTTGTAGGATATCCTTTATTTTGTATAACTGCCGCACATCTTTTAGGCGTACTCTTCACAAGAGCCAGGTATCGCTCATTTGGTGCGTGCCATATTTTTTGGATTTCGGTCCATAAATCTTTTAAGTTGTTAGGTTTTACGCTTGTTATATGCTTCTCTATATCATTCCAAAGATTCTCAATAGGATTGAGATCCGGAGATTGAGCTGGCCATTTCAAAACATCTATTTGACTCTCCTCCAAGCAACACTTCACATTACGTAAAGAGTGTTTAGGGTCATTGTCATGCATGAAGCGCCAGCTAGGTGGCATCTTTGCCTCTTATGGTATAATGATATCGGCTAGAATATTTTTATAAACGTGTTGATCCATACGTGTGTCAATTTTGTGTATTGAACCAACTCCATGCCCTGAGAATGCAAGCCACACCATCACATTTCCTCCACCATGTTTTACAGTCTTTGACGTATACTTTGGGTTGTGCTGCATGTTCCGAAGATACCATACATATCTCTTTCCATCAGATCCAAATCTGCAAAACTTTGATTCGTCGCTCCAAAGTATGTTTTTCCAAAAATCTAATGGCTTTCCAAATGTTAGCGGGCGAAAGAAATTCGTGATTTCAAATTCTTTTTTGACCAGCTTGTGTTGCACAATACAGCCACTCGATTTTTTTTTTCATTAAGGTGTCTTTGTATCGTCCTGTCGGAGACATCAATATCGTATTTTGATGACACTTCACTATTTATTTCACTTGAGCTCTAAAAAGGGTCGGCCACCGACATTCTATGTATTAAATAATCCTCTTTTGTTATCGTTTTTCTTGGTCTAGGTTCCTGTGAAGCATTATATACCATCTTTCTGGAGCAATTTAAAATACTTGCTATTTCACTTACAGGACATCCTCTCGAATTTATTTCACAAATCACCTGTCGTTGCGTATCTGTGCACCATTTATTTTTGGCCATGTCTAATAAATATTTTATTTCTGAAAAATCTTCAACTGTACACAATATGATGAAAAACTTACCATAAATTAATTAAAAATTCAAAAAATAACAGAAATGTAAAATGTTTAATATTTGTGCTAAATTTGTGTCCAGCTCCAATTACGTATTGCCAACAAATAAATTATATATGAAGCAATTGAAGAAAGAGAATAACAAAAAGAGTAACGGGACTTGTCGATCACACCATAAGCTACAAATCGTGGCAAACAAAAAAAATTATTACTCCAACAGAAAAATATACGGTTTTGAAAAAAACGCATAACTAGTGTGCTAAATATGTGACCACCACTGTATATATAAATACATACAATTATTGCTCGTTTAAGAATATAAGATTATATTCTATAACGAATACTTATTGCTAATGCAGTCCTATCACAGGTTTAAAGAATCGTACTTTTCCTCTGAAAGTAATACATTACATGAGACCTGGGTCTGCAAACTGGCTGACTACAACAGAATAAAGACAGAGCCTCTCCGCAAGCTCAAAATATGTCTGAGTTCTAAGTAAGCCTAATAACCAAGCTGTCACTCTAACCCAATACAACTTGTCTTAAAGGTTTACTAAAGTTATAATATTTTTCATAGAAAGCTTTAAGTAAATTGTAGTACCAAAAAAGAAACAGTTTTATAAAAAATAACTTTAAGCTATTTGTGGTAGAAAATTATATCAAGGCTCCTTCCTTCTTACTACTCATATCCTTGGACATATTATGCAAAAACTATTCCTTTTAAAAATGTAGATGATGGTGGCAAGTAATAAGTTAAAATGTCAGCAAAGAAAAACCATGAATATAGAATGAATTATTATGTTGTTGCCATAAACTCAACTCCACTGGACTCGAAGGAACAGTAACAAACAAAACTCAAGGAAAGCAAAAAAAAAGGGGCTCAATGTTAATGAAAGGATTGAGGGATAAGAAAAATAAATGTTTATAAACATAATTACATTTTTAATGGCTTTTTAAACCACAACAACTGAAGAAGTTTGAAAAATTGTTAAACTGAAAAAAAGACCAAGGCTTTAATAGTGAAGTTATAAAGAAAATAGTTGAAGCTTTAAGGTTCAAAATTTTTTAAGCAGTTCTTTAATATCGTAATACACATAACCTCACAAAGACTACTGAAAAATTCAGTTTCAATAATGTTTTTATATCTCAGTAGGCTTTAAGTTTTATACTACAACTATTTTTATAACCACTTATCATTTACTCATTCATGAGTTCAATATCATTTAATATTTTCTTTTTCATTTTGCCTGGATATAATCATTATTATTATCGACCCAGCAAAACTTTGGTAATGGCAAGTACTCTGATAACTGGTTACCTTGTAACGACTACAACATATCATCCGAATAAATAATAAGTTATTACAGAAGTACTTATTTGTAATTAAGATGGTAATTTAAACTGAATGGCCCCGGTTCAAATCCCACCAAGGGCAACAATTTTTTTTAGTTTTTTTTTTTATAAAGAGTCTTTTTAAATGATTTTTGAATTTTAAGAACTTAAATATTATCTTCTGTAAAAAAAATTTGTAAAACTAACTCACGTTAATGAAAAAATACCATCATGAGTCAATTTTGATAATGTAGGGGATGTTGAATACCAAACACGATTCTAATTGGTCTTAACTTGGTAAGCCCAACTTATCTGGGTCATCCTTCGTCTCAACTGTGGACACACACCTCCTCATGGTATCACCCGGGGAGCTAGTTTAACACCCATTAATATTGTGAGTTAACATGTTTCGAGAGTTGTCCCATAAGATCGATAAAAATGGGTTAGGATTACGGGCTAGTAACCCTCTCTTGAAAAAAAATACAATGAAGAGGATAAAATTAGAATTGAAATGTCCCACTACCTAATGTTAGAGGAGGATGTCCGAAACTTCGATAGAAAGACCAAGTAGAGGAACATTTTTCAAAGCTTGGCCTATAAAATTGGAGAATATTCGCACAAGATCGAAATCCATGGAATTCTAAAATATGCTCGGACTTTGACATTAACAGGTTGTAACATTTAAGTAAGTAAGAGTCAATCTTATGTAAAAACTTATACAAAAAAGAAGTTTTAAATTGCTAAAGTTTTAAAATAATTTTAAAATAATTACAAAAAATCGTATACAAATATTTTTCCAAAAATTACAACAAAGCAAAAAAAAGCAGGGAAAAACAAAGTTATTTTCACATGATTTTGGATCTAAAAATAAAAATTGTTTATATTAATTATAAGCTGCTAAGTTTTCAACATATGAAGTAGCTCAGTGGAAGAGTCTCTGCCTAGCAGTCGGAGGGTCTGGGTTCGAGCCCGCATGGGATCATAAAAAAAATTTTGTATTTCGTTTAAAAATATATGTTTTTAATAAAACAACAACAAAAAAGTTGTTGCTGTTGTTGTTGTTGCTTTCAAATTGCTTACCCAAGTCATTACTTTTCTGCAATTGGTAAGTACTTGCCTCCAATGACATCCCCATGTTAATGTAATGACTTAAACAGCGAATGAGTAAGTAGTTCGTGTTCAATAGTTTAACTGTTTAACTCATTATTTGGTAATGAAAAGTTTTACTGGGAAGTTGTACTACGAGTACAATGTAATGTGATAAACTGATAAAATTTGTATTATTTTTACAAACAAATCCCTTCATGAGTTCGATATATGTATGAATTTAATACTTTGCTTTTTCGTGATTCCCTCATAATTTCTTTATGGAATATGAACTTATAAAACATATTTTCTATATTTAACTAAAGAAAAATGTTTTAAAATCAAACTTTTAAAAAGGATACTTAAAGTAGAATATTTGTTAACTGAAGGAAATAAAAGGAAATCCTATATTATGTAACGGCCCTGAGGTATTAAATTTTGAAGAAACAATTAGTACCACACTCCTACAATCGAAGATTCCTGGGAGGCATCAAAGTTTGCAATAGTCCCTTTTCTCGAAACTCATATATTTTATTTTATAAAGTACTCAAATAAATTTAGATTAAAGCCTTACACAAATATCCAATTAATTTTGAATCATTTTATTCATTTTGTACGATCAAAACATGATTAAATGCATAGTTTACAGTTTATTTCATTTTGAATAATTTTGGAAATTAGTCATACCAACTAAAAAAACCTTCGTTTGCTCATTCGTAACAACGTTGCTAATGATATTAGCATGATCCAATGCACAGTTTACGATTTAATTCACTTTGAGTAATTTTAAGTGGCGTCACCTGTTAGAATTTGGTCATATCAACTAAAAAACCTTCATCGGCTTATCCACAACAACTTTTCTAAAGATCTTAGCATGATCAAGTGCACAACTTACGATTTAATTCACTTTGAGTAAATTTCAGTGGCGCCCCCTATCGGAAATAGTTAATATCAACCAAGAAGCCTTCGTCGCCTCATGTTCAACAACTTTTCTAAAGATCATAGCATGATCAAATGCACAGTTTACGTTTTAATTAATTTTGAGTAATTTTCAGTGGCGCAACCTGTCGGAAATAAGTCTTACCAACTTAAAAACCTTCGCCGGCTTATCCGCAACAACTTCGGTGAAGAGTATAACATAATCAAATGCATAGTCTACTATTCTATAAAGAACAAACAGACAGACAAACATTCATCTGTTTAAAAGTTATAACATTACTAATTTTGTCCCCTTTTTTCCCCTAATTTCAAAAAAGTTTCATATGCACATTTGGCACTTTTTTAGACCAATTGAATTCGGTACATTTTATAAAAAAAACAGTTAAGATATTGTTCCTATTCATATTACTTCGTGCGGTGTAAGGTTATAATTTTATATAGTGTTTACCCATTTTGGCCCCCGAAATCAAAAAAGTATCAAATACGTGTTGAATATATTTTTCACATCTAATAATTGCAGTACAAGGTTCTTTTCTATATTCTTTGGTTCAAAAAATGTACCAAAAAATCTATGTTCACCCTTTTTTACTCCAAACACCTATTCGCTTATTTTTATAGCTGTTCAAAATGTAACTTAAATTTTGTTTCTATACCTATTACTTTAGTAATTACAACGTTTAAGATTTTTTCCCCTTTTTCCCGTTTTTACCCCCTTTGCAACAAAATTTCCCAAAAATCCTTCTTACTCGATATATACGGTAAAAAAGGTACCTTCCAAATTTTTCGAAATAGTTAGAGCCGAAATTTTTGAAAATTTTAATATAAAAATAGGAAATTTTCGAAAAATTTCCTATAAAAATAGGAAATTTTTGAAAAATTTCTTATAAAAATAGGAAATGTTTGAAAATTTTTTTATTAGAAGTCAATTTTCGAAAAATTTCCTATAAATAGTCAATTTTAAAAAATTTCTTATAAATAGTCAATTTTCGCAAAATTTCCTATAAATAGTCAATATTCGTAAAATTTCCTATTAATAGTCAATTTTCGCAAAATTTCCTATAAATAGTCAATATTCGTAAAATTTCCTATTAATAGTCAATTTTCGCAAAATTTCCTATAAATAGTCAATTTTTGAAAAATTTCCTATAAAAGTCAATTTTCGAAAAATTTCCTATAAAAAGTCAATTTTCGAAAAATTTCCTATAAATAGTAAATTTTCGAAAAATTTCCTATAATTAGTCAATTTTCGAAAAATTTCCTATAGATTGTCAGTTTTCAAAAAATTACCTTTAAATAGTCAGTTTTCAAAAAATTTCCTTTTAATAGTCAATTTTTTAAAAATTTCCTATAAATAGTTAATTTTCGAAAAATTTCCTATAATAGTCAATTTTCGAAAAATTTCCTATAAATTTCCAATTTTCAAAAAATTGCCTATAAATAGTATATTTCGAAAAATTTCCTATAAATAGTCAATTTTCGAAAAATTTCCTTTAAAAAGTCAATTTACCAAAAATTATTAATAGTCAATTTTCGAAAAATTTCCTATTAATAGTCAATTTTCGAAAAATTTCCTATTAATAGTCAATTTTCGAAAAATTTCCTATAAATAGTCAATTTTCGAAAAATTTCCTGTAAATAGTCAATTTTCAAAAAATTTCCTATTAAATGTCAATTTTCGAAAAATTTCCTATAAATAGTCAATTTTCGAAAAATTTCCTATTAATTGTCAATTTTTGAAAAATTTCCTATAAATTGTCAATTTTCGAAAAATATCCTATAAATAGTTACTTTTTGAAAAATTTCCTATTAATTGTCAATTTTTGAAAAATTTCCTATAAATCGTCAATTTTCGAAAAATTTCCTTTAAAAAGTAAATTTTCGAAAAATTTCCTTTAAAAAGTAAATTTTCGAAATATTTCCTTTAAAAAGTAAATTTTCGAAATATTTCCTTTAAAAAGTAAAATTTCGAAAAATTTCCTTTAAAAAGTCAATTTTCGAAAAATTTCCTATAAATAGTCAATTTTCGAAAAATTTCCTATATATAGCCATTTAACAAACCATAGACTATCATAAAATAAGTGCTTTTGCAAATAACTTTATAAGTGCTCGATGTTAAATCGTTTATGCTCCTAATAAAACGAATAAAGTCATTTTCAAGCCCTTTAAAAAAAAGAACATCAAAAAATCGAATATTTTTTCTACAAGTTTTTCTTTCGTTTTAAAGGATATAATGGAGCAACAAGAACATCATCAAATCAAAAACAAACAACCAAGAAGGGAAAATGGAAAAATTACGTGATTTTAGCGATAACATTTTCCAAAATGTAGAAAAAAAAAAATCTCAGAAAAAAATAAGTAAAATTGTCGGACATGAACTAAAAAATAACGTGATTCGAATGATTTTTTAGCATTTTACAAAAACTATTACAATGATGAAGAAGCTGTTCGTCCAACATCATGGAAAGAAATTACAAGATTTAAAATTGTATATATTTACAGTGATTTCTTTCTGGGAGTAACAAAAAAAAGGAATTTCTTATTGCACTTGAATTCCTTTTCTCGATTTTTTGCCATTTCAGATTTAATTTCAAAGATATTAAATGGCTTTCCGATGGAAAAGTTATTAGAACTGATGTCATAAATTATCCTACATGATTTTTATTTGAATTTCTTTTTAAACGAGTCTTCCTTTGCCATTTCTATAAGAAACTTATAATTTATGTCTATTTTATCACAACCATTCAATTCCGATATTTAAATCTTATAAAAAGTAGAAAGCAAAATGGTCATTAACGCAATGTCGTAATTCATAGAAATTGTCATATCTCTAAGATTCATTACATTACCATCGATTTTATTATATTAGACCGAAAAGGTGAGTATAAATTATGAAATGCTAATAAATACATTTAAAAAATTTTTCGTTTGTCAAAGATTTTTATCTCGTTTAATGGGAAATCAATGAGTTTTTAAATTTCAAATACGTTACTACTACTACTTTAACCAATAAATTTTCTTCTTTTTCAATATTTTTTTAAAATATTTAAACACTATAAAGAATTTCGCTGGTATTTTTTGGTTATTTATCTTCTTTACGGGTAACAACTACCCTTAAACAAAAAATTGTAAATTTATTTTATTTTTGTTAGTTTCATAAGAACCCTTAAGTGTTCACATTTTTTACGATATCAATTTGTGGCTTTTCAACATTGTTTTATGTGTTATTTTTATGGCGCTTCTTAAGGTGACCAACCTAGTCGCAGAAGTAATAATAACTGCTCTTAGTAGTCATAGCGTCCAATCATAGATCATAATCTCTAGTTATAGGCTTTATTAATTCAGTCATCGTCTCTTGCCATAATCTATTAATACAGTCTCTAAAATTGTACTTTATAATCATAGTTTTAGTCATACCTCAATCATAGCTAGGAGTAGGCAGCCCATACCACCAGAAGCCGATGAATTTTTTTAATTTTCGTAAATACCACGATCATTAATAAAACTCGTGAAAATGAGTATTCAAATTATTCAGTTGGAATTTGGATGTTAACAGAGTTGGTTGGTGTCGCTTTGTATAAGAAAAGGCAAACATAAAATAGGAAAGAAACTAATCAAAACCCAATTTATAGCAACAAAACACATGGTTCGAGAGAACAAAGAAATATAATCTCGAACATTGTTGCCACGACGCTAATATTTTTGTATTTTTCAAAACAGAAATAAATTCTAATACTAAACAATTTCCTTCAAAAAGAAGTGTATTTGCATTTGATCCCAAATCTGTTACATTTATTTATTAATGTAACAGACCAATTTATTGATAAAAAGCCAAAAAATGTTTGCTGAGAAACCAAATTCCTCGACGCGTTTCGATGGTTAGATTTTTATATTTTTAAGATATTTTCGATCCAAAAATTTTTTTATAGGAAAATTTTTACTAACAATATTTTTCTTTGGAAATTTGTTCAATCAAAATTATATTTTAAACAAAATTTTTCGATTAAAATATTTTTCTGTAAAAATTTACAATACAAATATTTTTAAATCAAAACATTTTCAAATTTTCTATAGAAAAATTTTTGATAGAAAAAATTTTCTATAGAAAAATTTTTGATAAAAAAATCTTCTTTAGAAAAATTGTTGATAAAAAAAAAATTTTCTTTAGAAAAATACAAAAATTTTTATATCAAAAAATTTTCAAATCTTCTATAGATAAATTTTTGATAAAAAAAAATGTCTATAGAAAAATTGTTGATAAAAAATTGTCTATAGAAAAATTTTTGATAAAAAAAAATTTCTTTAAAAAAATGTTTGATAAAAAAATATTCTATAGAAAAATTTTTGATAAAAATTTTTTCTATAATAAAATGTTTTATAGAAAAATTTTGGATAAAAAAATTTTCCATAGAAAAATTTTTGATAAAATGTTTTTCTATAGAAAAATTTTTGATAAAATGTTTTTCTATAGAAAAATTTTTGATAAAAATTTTTTCTATCGAAAAATTTTTGATAAAAATTTTTTCTATCGAAAAATTTTTGATAAAAATTTTTTCTATCGAAAAATTTTTGATAAAAAAATTTTCTATAGGAAAATTTTTGATAAAAAATTTTCTATAGAAAATTTTTGATAAAATATTTTCTATAGAAAATTTTTGATAAAAAATTTTTATAGAAAAATTTTTGATAAAAAATTTTTATAGACAAATTTTTGATAAAAAATTTTTATAGAAAAATTTTTGATAAAAAATTTTTATAGACAAATTTTTGATAAAAAATTTTTATAGACAAATTTTTGATAAAAACACTTTTATAGACAAATTTTTGATAAAAAAAATTTTTATAAAAAAATTTTCTATAGAAACATTTTTTATCTAAAAAAATGTTCTATAGAAAAATTTTTGATAAAAATTTTTTCTGTAGAAAAGTTTTTGATAAAAATCTTTTCTATAGAAAAATTTTTGTTTAAAATTTTTTGTATAGAAAAATTTTTGAAAAAATTTTTTTGTATAGAAAATTTTTGATAAAAATTTTTTCTATAAAATTTTCTATAGAAAAAATTTTTATCAAAAATTTTTCTATAGAAAAAATTTTTATCAAAAATTTTTCTATAGAAAAAATTTTTATCAAAAATTTTTCTATAGAAAAAATTTTTATCAAAAATTTTTCTATAGAAAATTTTTTTTTCAAAAATTTTTCTATAGAAAAAATTTTTTTCTAAAATTTTTCAATACAAAAAATTTTAAACAAAAATTCTGTAGAAAAATTTTTGATAAAAAAAAATTTCTAAAGAAAAATTTCTATACAAATATTTTTGATAAAACAATTTTCTATAGAAAAAAATTTTTTAAAGAAAAATGTTTGATAAAAAATTTTTTTCTATAGAAAAATTTCTTCTATAGAAAAATTTTTGATAAACATTTTTTCTATAGAAATATTTTTGATAAAACTTTTTTCTATAGAAAAATTTTTGGTAAAAAAATTTTTTCTAAAAAAATTTTTGATAAAATAATTTTTGATTTTTGATAAAAAAATTTTCTTTAGAAAAATTTTGATAAAAATTTTTTCTATAGAAAAATTTTTGATAACAATTTTTTCTATAGAAAAATTTTTGATAAAAAAATTTTCTATAGAAAAATTTTTAATACATTTCTTTGAAAAAATGTTTGATAAAAAAATTTCTTTTGGAAAAATTTTTAAAAAAATTTTTTCAATAGAAAAATTTTTGATAAAAATTTTTTCTATAGAAAAATTATTGTTAAAAATTTTTTCTATAGAAAAATTTTTGATAAAAATTTTTTCTATAGAAATATTTTTGATAAAACAATTTTCTATGATAAAAAAATTTTCTATAGAAAATTGTTTGATCATAGAAAAAACTTTTGATAAAAATTTTTTCTATAGAAAAATTTTTGATAAAAATTTTTTCTATAGAAAAATTTTTGAGAAAAATTTTTGATAAAAATTTTTTCTATAGAAAAATTTTTGATAACAATTTTTTCTATAGAAAAATTTTTGATAAAAATTTTTTCTATAGAAAAATTTTTGATAAAAATTTTTTCTATAGAAAAATTTTTGATAAAAATTTTTTCTATAGAAAAATTTTTGATCAAAAAAATTTTCTATACAAAAATTTTTTATCAAAAATTTTTTTATAGAAATATTTTTGATAAAAATTTTTTCTATAGAAAAATTTTTGATAAAAATTTTTTCTATAGAAATATTTTTGATAAAAATTTTTTCTATAGAAAAATTTTTGATAAAAATTTTTTCTATAGAAATATTTTTGATAAAACAATTTTCTATGATAAAAAAATTTTCTATAGAAAATTGTTTGATCATAGAAAAAACTTTTGATAAAAAATTTTTCTATGGAAAAATTTTTGATAAAAATTTTTTCTGTAGAAAAATTTTTGATAAAAATTTTTTCTATAGAAAAATTTTTGATAAAAATTTTTTCTATAGAAAAATTTTTGATAAAAATTTTTTCTATAGAAAAATTTTTGATAAAAATTTTTTCTATAGAAAAATTTTTGATAAAAATTTTTTCTATAAAAAAATTTTTGATAAAAATTTTTTCTATAGAAAAATTTTTGATCAAAAAAATTTTCTATAGAAAAATTTTTTATCAAAAATTTTTTTATAGAAATATTTTTGATAAAAATTTTTTCTATAGAAAAATTTTTGATAAAAATTTTTTCTATAGAAATATTTTTGATAAAAATTTTTTCTATAGAAATATTTTTGATAAAAATTTTTTCTATAGAAAAAATTTTCTATGATAAAAAAATTTTCTATAGAAAAAAATATTCTATGATAAAAAAATTTTCTATAGAAAAAGTTTTGATAAAAATTTTTTCTATAGAAAAAGTTTTAATAAAAAAACTTTCTGTAGGACAATTTTTTAGAAAAATTTTTTATAGAAAAATTTTTAATAAAAAAATAAACAAATTTTTTATAAAAAAATTTTTGAAAAAAACATTTATAGAAAGATTTTTGATGAAAATATTTAAAAAATGAAGTAGAAAACTTTTTCTTTTTAAGACGTAAGAACTGCACATTGAAAAAACCCCTATTTTAGTTAAAAGTATAAAAAAACGGCAACTCTGCCGACTATTTTTTTGTTCTCTAAAGATGCTGCACTTCCATACATTGTTTTGCCGTATGGTCGTTTTAAAAAGTCCCATAAAAATAGAGTATACCGCTTTTACTCTAATTCGGAAACAACTAATGGAGACGATTAACCAATGAGAGAAAGATAAGGCACACACACGTGCTCATGAAATGTATGTTTTTTTTGTGAGTTTATGTACTTTTCAAAAATGTATGAAGTGCAATATCGTTATATTATAGAGTCTTTGCTACAAATATACAATATTTTAAACAATTTTTAATGATTGCAATATCAAAAAGTCTGGTCACCTTTTAAATAAGAATATATTGTAGAAAAACCTTTACAATTTTCCGGCAAATACGTAACTATACAATTTACAATTGAAGAAGACAAGTCAAAGTACTTGTAATTGTATAGACAGAACATTGGCAGGTTGAATTTTCCCAACTTTTTTTCTTTGCGTTTATTTCACACATAAACTTTAACGCTTTCCTTTGTAAATTTCTATAAATTTTTTCTCAAAGGTGTGTAAATTTTGTTTTTATTGCAGAAATTAAAGCTAGAATTTGTAGAGGTAAAATAAGTAGATTCTGTTTTTTTTGTAATAATATAACAAAGGATAAGGGAAATGATAAAATAATATAAAACAACTGCTTGGATAAAAACAATATTAAGGAATATGTATTTAAAATTATAAAGATACATTATCAATTTTCTGGGTATTAAAGTCTTATATGAATGAGAGCTTTGTTAGTCCTTTGGGCAGAGGGCGAAGCCGAGCGGCTCGAAGCCGGCGCTGAGTCGCCGCCGGGAGAATTTTTCGATAGTCAGCCGCCGCCGAAAAAACCGGCTCATGTCGGCTTAAATTTTAAGCCGAAGTATTTTTTGAAATACACGTGGTGGCAGCTTTAATGGATCCATGACAAAAAAATTTGCCAGCTTTGGAGAAGTAAATTAAAATGATTCTACAAAACTCGTCAAATTTATTTCAAATCTTGGATGTATCCTATAATTCAGTTTCTAAATCAAAGTTAATTTTAGAAGAAATAAAAAATTAGAGAATATTGATATCAATCGTCCATCTACCAGCAAATGTTCAAATTAACCATCAAAAATATGAAAGTATAATGTCCTGATTTTTTTATAATTTTATATATATACATATATATATATATATATATATATATATATATATATATATATATATATATATATATATATATATATATTTACTGTAAAATTTCAAATACAAGACAACAAATGCTAGAATTCATGGGAACAATAATGCCTAATCTGAACAATAATATAGACTCTCAATTCAAAAATATCTTGATAGCGAAGTTATCCCAATATTGCAAAACTAGCAAATTTATGTTTCAGGATACCAGCTACGTCAGCATCGTCAAAACAAGCCTTTTCATTCGCTGACAACTGTGTAAACCAAAAAAGAAGTTCCCTAAATCCTAACACAATAAAAAAGCAATTGTTTGTGCATGACAATATGGGATTGATGAAACCAAAATAAGAAAAATATGTATTTTGGTTTAAAAAAATATGATTTTTTCTTTTTGTATTCGGCTTAAAGCCGGCGCACAGCCGCCGCTGGTCCATTTTTATCCAGCCACCGCCGCCTCTGCCTTTGGGTGGTCTGTCGCTCAAACTGTGTCTTTACGCATACAAATCAATCAACTAAATGGGAATTATGTGGCTCGAAAATCAACTAATCAAACAAAATGTTCACTTAATATTAATACGGTTAATATAATTATCATTTACAATAGACTAAAAACTCAACGAATAAATGTTAGGAATCACTTTTTCAAGAATATCGATACAAAATTTTCTGAATAAAGCTTTTCCCTTATGTCTGCGATTAATAGAGCATATCCACTTCTAGAACTATTAATCTTCTTCTCAAATACTTAACTTAAAATCCACCACAATGAAGAAAATACAATAATTAAATACTTATTGTTGCAAAACTCATGATTTTTATACCCTTTACCACTATAGGTGGAAAGGGTATTATAAGTTTGTGCTGATGTATGTAACGCATGGAAATATTTGTCTAAGACCCACCTTTTAGTATACCAATAGGCTTAGAATAACTTTAGCGATGTCCGTCCGTCTGGCTGGATGGACCCCCATGTAAACCTTGTAATCAAACTACAGGTCGCAATTCTAAAGAAATTTGATTAAATTTGGTACAGATCATTTTTTTGATAATGGGACCTTGGATTTTAAATCGTCAAAATTGGTCCATTATTTATGGTACCTCCCATAGGTCCTACTTCCCGGAATTAATATAATGGCCACAAATATAAATATTTTTGCATGAAATTTAAAACAAATACTGTTTATGTAAGCTAAAATCCTGCACCAAATTTCGTTGAAATCGGTCCACATTTGACCATAGCTCTCATATAAGTCCAAATGCCGGAAACAGCTTAAATATATAAGTTTTGGAAAAATGTTTGTATGATGGCAAAATTTAGCAAATATTTGTCTGTATACAGGAAAAATAAGACCTTTGATCTTAGTGGTGAAGGGTATCGTATGATCGGTCTTGACCGATTATAGCACTTTCTTACTTGTTTTTATATACCCACCATCAAAAAGAATGGGGGGTATATTGAGATTGTCATTCCGTTTGTAATTTCCTTAATATTGGCCCAAAAATAAAAAAACGATATATATTCTGAATCGTTATGGAATTCTAAGACGATTGGGCGATGTCCGTCTGTCTGTCCGTCTGTCTGTTGAAATCACGATAAAGCCTAAACGAAAGGAGCTAGCTCACTAAAACTTAGTAAAAACATTCTTCATCTATGAGAAAATTTTGGTATTGAAATTGGGTAAAATCGGTTAACATTTGACCACAGCTCCCGTATAACCTCGTCTAGGCTAATCGCTTATTTGTTAATAAATGACAAACTATAATAGCTATGATGACAAAATTTGGTATCTAGAAGTTCTACATAAGCGCTAGGCAGTATATAGAATTTCATCAAAATCGGTTCACATTTAACCATAGCTCCCATACAAAAAACTTACGGAAACAGCCTAAATTCCACCTAAAATGCACTTAAATGCCAATAAATGATAAACTGTAATAGCTTTGGCCACTATATCTAGCACAAGGAAGTCTTATGTGAATGCCAGCCAGTGTGTAAAATTTTGTCACAATCGGTCGCCATTTGACCAAAGCTCCCATATAAAAAACTTACGGAAACACAAAAATGCGAAAAGAAACGGGGGTTTATGTCCGTCTGTCCGTCAGATAAAAGCGCGACAGCTCCTTAACTACAAAAGCTAGCGAGACAAACTTTTACAAAAGAATTTTTGATATGTAGCAAAAGTTGTGTACTGAAAATGGGCGAAATCGGTTCACATTTAGTTAGAGCTCCCATATAACCCCACCCCGGGAAACACATGAATGCTGATAAATTGAGTACAATTGTAATAGCTATGACGACTTAATTTCGAATAGAGAAGTTTTATGCAACTATTGGTCAGTATATCAAATTTTATAGGAATCGGTCCATATTTGACTATAGCTTTCATATAAAAAACACTCCCGAAAACCAAAAAAAAATATAGCAAAGTCCAGTTAAAAGCTATTAAATAAGAAACTACGACAGCTATGGCCACTAAATTTTGCAAAAACAAGCTTTGTATAAACACCAGCCAGTGTGTAAAATTTTGTTACAATCGGTCAACATTTGGCTATGATTCTTATATATCGGATGGTTAAATTTCAAGGGCCGATGTTGATTTTGAATAAAACACAAACTATTTAGGAAATTATTGTAATCTTATTTTATTATGATATATTGGTATTACTCAATTATGTATGGAACAAAATATCGGCCAAATGGGTGCCGCGACCACGGCGGCACACCTCCATCCGATGGTCCAAATTTTCAATGACCCTAAGGCATAATGGAGGTTCTATGCCGTTAATGTGCCGAATTATCTCATCCTTTAGCTCTTGAATTGTTGCTGGCTTATCGACGTACACCTTTTCTTTCAAATAACCCCAAAGAAAAAAGTCCAACGGTGTCAAATCACATGATCTTGGCGGCCAATTGACATCGCCATTATGTGAGATAACACGGCCATTGAATTTGTTGCGTAAAAGAGCCATTGTTTCGTTATCCGTGTGGCAAGTGGCACCATCCTGCTGAAACCACATATTGTCCACATCCATATCTTCCAATTCGGGCCATAAAAAGTTCGTTATCATCTCACGATAGCGAACACCATTCACAGTAACTGCCTGACCGTCCTCATTTTGGATAAAATACGGCCCGATGATGCCGCCAGCCCATAAACCGCACCAAACAGTCACTCTTTGTGGGTGCATTGGTTTTTCGACAATCACTTTTGGATTCTCATTCGCCCAAATGCGGCAATTCTGTTTATTGACGAATCCACTGAAGTGAAAATGTGCCTCATCACTGAAGATGATTTTCTTCGAAAATTGATCATCCAATGTTGCCATTTCTTGCCACCATTCTGCCCATTCACGACCTTTGGAATGGTCAAGAGGCTTTAGTTCTTGAGCCAATTGCACCTTGCAAGCGTATAAATGCAAGTCTTTATGCATAATGTTCATCAACGACGAGCGTGAGAGGTGTAATTGTGGGGCACGACGACGAGTTAAGGTGGACGGCTCTTCAGCCACACCATCGCGAACAGCAGCAATATTTTCTGCAGTACGAGCTGTACGAGCATGCACTGGTGTTCTCACATCTTCTACAGACCCGGTTTGCTCAAAATTTTCCACGATTTTTGCGATTGTACGCACATTTGGACGATCAAATTGACCAAAAAAATCACGAAGTGCACGATATGCATTTTGATTTGAACGCCCATTTTCATAATAAGTCTGGATAACTTTAACACGTTGTTGGATTGTTTATCTCTCCATGGTTCAAATTGAGTAAGTCTGAAATAGAGAAATGTCAAATAAAATTCGGAAAAAAAACTTGGCGTTTAGGTGTGGTTCACATTCAACATCGGCCCTTACAATTTAACCACCCTGATATTTCTAAATTTAACACATTTTCACATTTTGATGGTGAGTATATAAAATTCGGCACCGCCGAATATAACACTCTTACTTGTTTTTTTTTTTTTTTTTCTTTTTGTACTGACCTATAACTAATTGGTATTGAAACATAAATTAAAAGTCGGAAACAGAAACATGTGAAATATTTAGTCACTATGGCAGCGCAGCAAGTGAAGACTATAAAATCGCATTGCACGAGTAGTTTCAATATTAAGAAAAAAACTGAAATGAAAATGTATTGCATTATTCAGTTGCTGGTTTGGTAAAGGTTTAATAACCCAAAAGTAAAATATTTTCACGATTTCGGTTTCTTTTTCGTTTCCTTAAAAACTTAATGTCTTGGCATAAGTTTAAGCTATAAAGAGATTAAGAGAGTAGCAGGTATGGCCTTAAAAATAATAATGGAGGACCTAAATGTTTAAAAAACTGTACAAATTTGGATCAATTATTTTAAGAATTTTTTTTTCTAAACAACCAAGATTAACTTTTCCAGACTCACGTTAACATTTTTGTTAACTTTGTATTC
The DNA here is from genome assembly GCA_933228675.1 of Stomorhina lunata. Taxonomy (NCBI): domain Eukaryota; kingdom Metazoa; phylum Arthropoda; class Insecta; order Diptera; family Rhiniidae; genus Stomorhina; species Stomorhina lunata. The sequence goes on from OW121742.1 coordinate 60,640,466, forward strand.
ATATGAATGTTAAGTTTCGGGGTCCTTTAAAATCCAAGATTGACCACTTCGGTTGCAATGTACTCAAATAATAAAGACCATGACTTTTAAGCATCTGATTGTTTGCAAGTATTGTAATAAATACTTAGATATGTTCATAGTTGCCCGACAAACTCCCTTAAAGAACCACTTGGTAATGTCAGAAGATTAACTGTTGGTAATAAGTTTTCTTAGTAACACTTTTACACTTTTGGTTGATGTATTAGGAAGGCTCACAAATGAAGAGAGGTAACAAGGAATGTTGTTGTCCTAGGATCCTACTATGATTATCATGGATAGTATATTTAGTTATCACTAGAAACAGCATGGCATCACAAAGAATCAAATCGACCATATTTTAATAAATTCTAAGTGGCGATCATCTTTACTTGATGTACGCTCAAGACGCAGATGTGTAAAATTAGACTAAAGGTTGCTGCTCTGAGGTCTGATACGGCGAAAGCAGATCGGAAAATAGATGTAGGGAAACTGGAATCCGAAAGTCATCGGAATGCCTTTATTACTTCCATAAGGAATCGGCTTCCAGATGTAATAAACAGCAACGGTGCCAGTATTAATGAAATTTGCAGGTGTGTCACACAAACATACAATGAAGTTGGTCCTAGGATTTAAATAATACAAAAGAAAAATTTGAATAACACAGGCAACATGGGACTTGGTAGATCAACGCAGATCCCTAAAAAATACAATGCTAAATGAAAATGGAGACGATGGAGCCCTCAATGCAACATATCGTGATATATCCAATAAAATAAAGAAGTCTGCAAGAAGGCACAAGAGAATGTAGATAGATGATCAAAGGAGCCAAGCTGAATCAACTGCAAACAACGGCGATATGAAGACCTTATATATAACATATTAAGGGCGTTGTGTGGCAAACCTACTTACAGTAACAGTCCTATCTTGAGTAGTAGTGGCACACTCCTTTCAACTGAGGATGAACAACTAATACGCTGGATGGAGCACTTCAAGTCAACACTTAACAGCCCTATTGGATTTATACCACGGAAAATAGATGTAGGGAAACTGGAATCCGAAAGTCATCGGAATGCCTTTATTACTTCCATAAGGAATCGGCTTCCAGATGTAATAAACAGCAACGGTGCCAGTATTAATGAAATTTCCAGGTGTGTCACACAAACATACAATGAAGTTGGTCAACAAATCCTAGGATTTAAATAACACAAAAGGAAAATTTGAATAACACAGGCAAAATGGGACTTGGTAGATCAACGCAGATCCCTAAAAAATACAATGCTAAATGAAAACGGAGACTATGGAGCCCTCAATGCAACATATCGTGATATATCCAATAAAATAAAGAAGTCTGCAAGAAGGCACAAGAGAATGTAGATAGATGATCAAAGGAGCCAAGCTGAATCAACTGCAAACAACGGCGATATGAAGACCTTATATATAACATATTAAGGGCGTTGTGTGGCAAACCTACTTACAGTAACAGTCCTATCTTGAGTAGTAGTGGCACACTCCTTTCAACTGAGGATGAACAACTAATACGCTGGATGGAGCACTTCAAGTCAACACTTAACAGCCCTATTGGATTTATACCACGGAAAATAGATGTAGGGAAACTGGAATCCGAAAGTCATCGGAATGCCTTTATTACTTCCATAAGGAATCGGCTTCCAGATGTAATAAACAGCAACGGTGCCAGTATTAATGAAATTTCCAGGTGTGTCACACAAACATACAATGAAGTTGGTCAACAAATCCTAGGATTTAAATAACACAAAAGAAAAATTTGAATAACACAGGCAACATGGGACTTGGTAGAACAACGCAGATCCCTAAAAAATACACTGCTAAATGAAAACGGAGACGATGGAGCCCTCAATGCAGCATATCGTGATCTATATATATATATATATATATATAATTCCCCGACAACATTCCAATTGGACAATGAGCTGCATCCGATTCTATTTTTAGACTCATTGAAAGGGACCTACGTTTTAACGCCGTCTCCGAACGGCAAATGCATTAGTTAAAGAAGTTTTACATAGCCTAATACTCAATAACCAGTGGCTAGCTGAGTTATGAGGTAAACCGCCGCTTCTTTAAAAATTTATTTTTTCAAGTGAGTCTGGCCAGGGATCGAACTTGGGCCTCTGGTATCCTAGGCGGATGACTAACCTGCTATACCACGGCGGTTCACATATCGTGATCTATTCAATAAAATAAAGAAGTCTGCAAGAAGGGACAAGAGAATGTGGATAGACGAGCAAGCGAGCCAAGCTGAATCAGCTGCAAGCAAAGGCAATATTAAGACCTTACATAACATATCAAGGGCGTTGTGTGGCAAACCTACTTACTTTAACAGTCCTATCTTGAGTAGTAGTGGCATACTCCTTTCAACTGCGGATGAACAACTAATACGCTGGATGGAGCACTTCAAGTCAGCACTTAACAGCCCTATTGGATTTATACCACGGAAAATAGATGTAGGGAAACTGGAATCCGAAAGTCATCAGAATGCCTTTATTACTTCCATAAGGAATTGGCTTCCAGATGTAATAAACAGCAACGGTGCCAGTATTATTGAAATTTCCAGGTGCGTCACACAAACATACAATGAATTTGGTCAACAAATCCTAGGATTTAAAGATCACAAAAGAAAAATTTGAATAACACAGGCAACATGGGACTTGGTAGAACAACGCAGATCCCTAAAAAATACAATGCTAAATGAAAACGGAGACGATGGAGCCCTCAATGCAACATATCGTGATATATCCAATAAAATAAAGAAGTCTGCAAGAAGGCACAAGAGAATGTAGATAGACGATCAAAGGAGCCAAGCTGAATCAACTGCAAACAACGGCGATATGAAGACCTTATATATAATATACTAAGGGCGTTGTGTGGCAAACCTACTTACAGTAACAGTCCCATCTTGAGTAGTAGTGGTACACTCCTTTCAACTGCGGATGAACAACTAATACGCTGGATGGAGCACTTCAAGTCAACACTTAACAGCCCTATTGGATTTATACCACGGAAAATAGATGTAGGGAAACTGGAATCCGAAAGTCATCGGAATGCCTTTATTACTTCCATAAGGAATCGGCTTCCAGATGTAATAAACAGCAACGGTGCCAGTATTAATGAAATTTCCAGGTGCGTCACACAAACATACAATGAAGTTGGTCAACAAATCCTAGGATTTAAAGATCACAAAAGAAAAATTTGAATAACACAGGCAACATGGGACTTGGTAGAACAACGCAGATCCCTAAAAAATACAATGCTAAATGAAAACGGAGACGATGGAGCCCTCAATGCAACATATCGTGATCTATATATATATATATATAATTCCCCGACAACATTCCAATTGGACAATGAGCTGCATCCGATTCTATTTTTAGACTCATTGAAAGGGACCTACGTTTTAACGCCGTCTCCGAACGGCAAATGCATTAGTTAAAGAAGTTTTACATAGCCTAATACTCAATAACCAGTGGCTAGCTGAGCTATGAGGTGAACCGCCGCTTCTTTAAAAATTTATTTTTTCAAGTGAGTCTGGCCAGGGATCGAACTTGGGCCTCTGGTATCCTAGGCGGATGACTAACCTGCTATACCACGGCGGTTCACATATCGTGATCTATTCAATAAAATAAAGAAGTCTGCAAGAAGGGACAAGAGAATGTGGATAGACGAGCAAGCGAGCCAAGCTGAATCAGCTGCAAGCAAAGGCGATATGAAGACCTTGTATAACATATCAAGAGCGTTGTATGGCAAACCTACTTACAGTAACAGTCCCATCTTGAGTAGTAGTGGTACACTCCTTTCAACTGCGGATGAACAACTAATACGCTGGATGGAGCACTTCAAGTCAACACTAAACAGCCCTATTGGATTTATACCACTGGCTGAAGTACATAATGAAACCAACCATGATAGTATATTCAGAGGAATTTCCGAAAGTCCGCCAACAATACAAGAAGTGAAGAACGCTATTGAAATCCTAAAACGCAACACGGCGGAGATGCTTTTATGTGATGCTGAAGGATTGTCGAGATTGTCACATCTATTTGTGCATAAAATATGGGAAGAAGAAGCTCTGCCAACCTCTTGGAGTGAAGGTATACTAGTCAAAATACCAAAAAAGGGTGACCCCAAAGACTGCAATAACTACAGGGGTATAACACTTCTCCCAATACCTAGCAAAATACTAAGTCGTGTGATTATGAACAGAATATCCGACGCAGTTTCCAGTTTGGGCTTAGAGAAAATCGTTCTTGTGTTGATCTAATCAACACAGTAAGAATGGTATTAGAGCAATGTAATGAATTCCGCACTCCTATTTACCTAGCGTTTATCGACCTTATGAAGGCCTTCGACAGTGTCAATAGAAGCTATCTATCGAGAATTTTAGAAAATCGTAACATGCCGACGAAAATTCTCAACTTAATCCGGGCAATGTACATTAATTTTAAATGTCCAGTCCTACCCAAGGGTAAACTATCAGATCCGTTCGATGTTACTACTGGAGTAAGGCAAGGATGTATATTATCACCTATACTTTTTATCCTCGTCATCGACAACATAATGCGCACGGCTCTAAATGGTAGACACGGTATCCAATGGACATCCTTTAAACAACTTGAGGACTTGGAATATGCCGATGACGAATGTCTTCTAAGCCAAAGCTCGGGCCACTTTTAAGAGAATACTAAAGCTATTACTGCTGAATCTTGTACAGCTGGTCTTGAAATTAATATTTCCAAGACAAAGATTATGCCTGGAGGCTATGGCGCCAACCCGTTGATACACATCAATGTGAATAACGAGGTTATTGGGCGTGTAGATACCTTCAATTATCTGGGAAGTTTAGTAACTACAAAAGGTGGCGCAGACGAGGATATTAAATCGCGTATTAATAAGGCAAAATCTGCATTCGGCATTCTTCGAGCTATCTGGAAATCTCGGCAAATATCAACAACAACTAAATTACGAATATACAATTCGAATATCAAGTCCATCCTGTATTACGGCTGCGAAACATGGAAACGCACAAATACCATCGATAAACGAGTGCAAACCTTTAAAAATAAATGCTTAAGACAAATTCTTAATATATGGTGGCCGAATCGCATAAGAAATGAAGATCTACTTAATGCAAAAAACCAAATCCCTGCTTCCACAGAGGTATGTCAATGGAAATGGCGATGGATAGGCCACACACTTCGAAGGCCAAATACCAACATTGCTCGACAAGCGCTTCGTTGGAATCCATAAGGAAGCGGCCGTCGTGTTGGTGCACCTGCTAAAACGTGGTGAAGATCAATTGAGGCGGAGTTACAAGCAGCAAACTATTCATGGAATGATATATGCCTAACAGAGAAGAGACTGAATACATTCACAAATGTTGACAGCAACGTATGCATATTGCTTTTGCATTGCCTACAAAGGCAATAACTTTTTATATAGATGCCTTCATTCATTCACACATTTTCGTTGATTGTCTTTTTACACTCTATTTTATTATTGCACTGCACGTTAATCAACGAAATAGTTTGATGTCACACTTTAAGTTAGAAAAAATTCGTACGACTCTCTCATTTTTCGTTCTATTCGCAAAGTATTCGTATAATATGTCTGCGTTGTTATCAGTGCTGCCATATGTTTTTCTACGCTTTCATGCTGAATCATAGGGCCAAAATTTTTTTATTAAAACAATTTTTCGATAAAAATATTTTTCTATAGAACAATTTTTGATAAAAATATTTTTCTAAGAAATATTTTGTTAAAAAAAATGTTCGATAAAATGTTTTTCTATAGAAACATTTTCAATAAAATTTCTTTCTATAGAACAATTTTCAATAAAAATATTTTTCAATAGACAAATTTTCGATAAAAATAGTTTTCGATAGTAAAAATGTTCAATAAAAATATTTTTCTATAGAAAATTGTTGGATAAAAATATATATTTATATTGAAAAGTTTTTGATAAAAATATTTTTCTGTAGAAAGATTTTTGAAAAAAATATTTTTCTATAGAAAATATTTTTGTATAGAAAATATTTTTGTATAGAAAGATTTTTTTAATAAAAACAAGTAAGAAAGCGCTATAGTCGGTCGAGCCGACCATACGATACCCTTCACCACTAAGGTCAAAGGTGTTATTTTTCCTGTATAAAGACAAATATTTGCTAAATTTTGCCATCATACAAAAATTTTCTCAAAGCGTACCCAGCAAAACTTTTCATTACCAAATAATGAGTTAAACAGTTAAACTATTGAACACGAACTACTTACTCATTCGCTGTTTAAGTCATTACATTAACATAGGGATGTCATTGGAGGCAAGTACTTACCAATTGCAGAAAATTAATGACTTGGGTAAGCAATTTGAAAGCAACAACAACAACAACTTTTTTGTTGTTGTTTTATTAAAAACATATATTTTTAAACGAAATTCAAAATTTTTTTTATGATCCCATGGGGGCTCGAACCCAGACCCTCCGACTGCTAGGCAGAGACTCTTCCACTGAGCTACTTCATATGTTGAAAACTTAGCAACTTATAATTAATATAAACAATTTTTATTTTTAGATCCAAAATCATGTGAAAATAACTTTGTTTTTCCCTGCTTTTTTTTTGCTTTGTTGTAATTTTTGGAAAAATATTTTTATACGATTTTTTGTAATTATTTAAATCTTCTTTTTTGTATAAGTTTTTACATAAGATTGACTCTTACTTACTTAAATGTTACAACCTGTTAATGTCAAAGTCCGAGCATATTTTAGAATTCCATGGTTTTCGATCTTATGCGAATATTCTCCAATTTTATAGGCCAAACTTTGAAAAATGTTCCTCTACTTGGTCTTTCTATCGAAGTTTCGGACATCCTCCTCTAACATTAGGTAGTGGGACATTTCAGTTCTAATTTTATCCTCTTCATTGTATTTTTTTTCAAGAGAGGGTTACTAGCCCGTAATCCTAACCCATTTTTATCGATCTTATGGGACAACTCTAGGAAGATGTTAACTCACAATATTAATGGGTGTTAAACTAGCTCCCCGGGTGATACCATGAGGAGGTGTGTGTCCACAGTTGAGATTAAGAATGACCCAGATAAGTTAAGACCAATTAGAATCGTGTTTGGTATTCAACATCCCCTAGATAATCAAAATTGACTCATGATGGTATTTTTTCATTAACATGAGTTAGTTTTACAAATTTTTTTTACAGAAGATAATATTTAAGTTCTTAAAATTCAAAAATCATTTGAAAAGACTCTTTTAATAAAAAAAAAACTAAAAAAAATTTGTTGCCCTTGGTGGGATTTGAACCGGGGCCATTCAGTTTAAATTACCATCTTAATTACAAATAAGTACTTCTGTAATAACTTATTATTTATTCGGGTGGTATGATGTAGTCGTTACAAGGTAACCAGTTATCAGAGTACTTGCCATTACCAAAGTTTTGCTGGGTATATATTCAGCCTGTTTCCGTCATTTGGAGAGCTAGGGTCAAATGTGGACCGATTATCTTGAAATTTGGCAAATTGATTACAGTTGTTACAAAAATTATGTATGCAAAAAATAAACTCAAAATTTTCATTATCTTTAGATTTACGAGCGTTTTAGTGATTTTTTGTCTCAATTAGTGCGTTTTTGAAGAAGAGTTTGTATGGGAGCTATGGTCAAATGTGGACCGATTTCAACGAAATTTGGTACAGTGATTTAAGTTTACATAAGCAGTATCTGTTTTAAATTTCATGAAAAAATATTGATTTTTGTGGCCAATATAGCAATTCCGGGAAGTGGGACCTATGGGAGGTACCATAAATAATGGACCGATTTTGACCAATTTCAATAGCCATGGTCCCATTATCAAATTATCTGTGCCAAATTTCAACAAAATATTCTTTAGAATTGCGACCTGTAGTTTGATTACAAGGCTTACATGGGGTTCCAGCCAGCCAGCCAGACGGAAGAAAAAAAAAGCAAGAAAACCGCCATTCAATCTCTTCTCTGATGCCTAACATCTCGCAATAGAGTCCTGGTTGAGGATGGTTGAGGCCCACTGGGAGTCAAGGATAACAGGAGAAGAAGAAACAGCATTTATATATATATATATATATATATATATATATCTATATATATATATAGATATATTTAGGTTCTTTAATTCCTTGTGGAACATAGGCCCTCAACTCTCATAACTCGTTCTCAGTTTGCCGCCTCCACGTCTTTGCAGGCCACCTGGAACCTTGAGTAGCTGCCTTTCAAAGTGCATGTCCAAGCCAACCATATTTCCGAGTACGAATAGTAGTTTGTAATGGTTCTTGATTGGACCATAAATCTTGATTTCAAATTGTAACGGGCCAGAATGCATCTGAGGAATCGATTGATAAATACTTGTAGTCCACTTAACGAAATATTCCATGTCTCACAGCCATATAAGAGCACGGGTTTGATATTAGTGTTAAAAACTTTGAGTTTGGTAATAGTCAAGATATTTTGAGATCTCCAGTACTTATTGATAATACCAAAAACTTGCTTTGCTTTGTATAATCTATTTTTGATATCTTCTCTGCTGCCACCGGTTTAAGAGATTATACTTCCTAGGTAGCGAAAATTTTCAATCTCGTCAAGATATTGCACATCAAGATAAAATTTGGACTCATTAAGTGAGTTTAATCGCAATGACAGATGTACATAACTTAATGTGTTTTTTATTTTGAATCACCCTAATGTTCATATATAGTTCGTTAGAATATTAATACAACATCCTAACGTGCATGTGAAAGCTATAAATAGTTTTATAGCGAACTCAGTGATTCATGGCCTTCTTGGTGGTAAACTTTAAGCCTTTGATTGTTTTCAATATGTTCTACTTATAAAAAGCAAATAGTTTTTAAGGTTTTTGGCATATAAAATTAAAAACTTTTCTTGTAAGCTTTATACGACCTCGCAATATCCCAGCAAACAAAAGGGTGATGCAAAAAGTTCTGGATAATCCAGTTTTTGCAAATCGGAAAGTTGTGGAAATATCGTAATAATTATATTGTTTGTGGTGTAATGAAATTTTTAAAAATTTTCTTGATTGTTTCCTGTTTTTTTACTGGGTTGCTTAACTAATTAGTTCATATGGGAAAATCCGAAAAACATTAAACCAAAGGCATCATTTTAAAACTGTCACAATCATGTATTTGTGTTTATGAAAAAATTTACCAAATTTAAGAATATATAATGGATATAATTTTGAATTGGTCTCTTCGTGAATGGCTGATCTTTATTTGCACCCATCTCGAATTTTTATAAATTTTTTAAAATAATGGTTTTTTTAAAAGTTCATAAGAATCGCAAAAACATCCATTTTGGTATCAAGTTTCAGTAGGGGCTCAAAGTCTGCTTAATTTTATACAATTATATGTAAAAGACCCCATCAAAGGTAGTTGGAGTGATATAAATAACGTCAAGTAAAAAAGGGCTTATAGTGTTTAGCGTCCGTCACAGAAATAAAGATTTTTTTTTTTAATTTGACTAGTGCAATTTTTCTGTTTTCTCCATTTGAACTTGGTTCGTATAGTATGCTTTACATTAGGCTAAAAATATATAGATGTTAATATAGCATTTTACAGAATAATATGTATAGGAAAGTGTGTAGCGTCCGTCACAGTATATATTTTTTACAAAATGATATTTATTAAATACAAAATTTACGTTTAATCTGTAGATAAAACACTAACACTGTCTATATCCACAGATTAAACTTAAGGTATTAGGTGTTAAAAAAAAAACATACATGCTTTTAAAATTTTATTTTTATTTTTTTTATTATTTTTTTCTTTTATTTTTGGGACACTCTAACAGTTTCCTTTCGACTAAAAATAAGATGTTAAAATTGTAAAACTTTAAATAAATATATGTATGTAGCCGTTTTGTCAAACATTAAATTGTGCCCAAAAATCGCGTTTTAACCGCGAACATAAAAAGAAAGTTGATGAAATTCGTGAGCAAATAAAACCAATATTTTTGCTGATTAACGAATCCTTAAAAAAAATAAGAAATATGAATTTTTTCCTAATAAACAACATTCAAGTAAAAACTGTATCGTCCGTCACATAGCGTCCGCAACAGTTCATTTATGGATTTTTGGTGAAACTGGAAACTTTCAAATATTTTTAAAAGCTCTTTTCTAATCCTCTTATTTTCCTCTATCTTTAATGCATTTACAATTTTTTTTTTATTATTATGACCGATTTGATGAAAATTACAGAAACATGTGTTGAAAAAAAAAGTCACTTCCATTTTTTGTAGCGTCCGTCACAGCACTTTAAAAGCGAATATATTTTTCCTCCAAAACAAATATGTAAATTCGATAGCACAATCGACGGCCTAATATTCTCTGAAATCTGTGCAGAGATATCTAGTGTAGAACTAAAATGGGATACATTTAGGTTCAACAAAATCCGTACAAATGTATCGTCCGTCTCGCTGGATTTGCCCATATGACAGTTAAAATTGTTAAGATTTTTCTTGGTGCATAAGACGCATTCAATGAAATACATCACAAAACAAATCAAGTTTCTGTAACGCACAGAAATATTGTTACGTGACGTGTTTCCACTAATCACAGTAAAACTTTTCATTACCAAATAATGAGTTAAACAGTTAAACTATTGAACACGAACTACTTACTCATTCACTGTTTAAGTCATTACATTAACATGGGGATGTCATTGGAGGCAAGTACTTACCAATTGCAGAAAAGTAATGACTTGGGTAAAGCAATTTGAAAGCAACAACAACAACAGCAACAACTTTTTTGTTGTTGTTTTATTAAAAACATATATTTTTAAACGAAATACAAAATTTTTTTTATGATTCCATGGGGGCTCGAACCCGGACCCTTCGACTGCTAGGCAGAGACTCTTCCACTGAGCTACTTCATATGTTGAAAACTTAGCAGCTTATAATTAATATAAACAATTTTTATTTTTAGATCCAAAATCATGTGAAAACAACTTTGTTTTTCCCTGCTTTTTTTTGCTTTGTTGTAATTTTTGGAAAAATATTTTTATACAATTTTTTTTAAGTATTTTAAAACTTTTTTAAAATTATTTTAAAACTTAAACAATTTAAATCTTCTTTTTTGTATAAGTTTTTGCATAAGATTGACTCTTACTTACTTAAATGTTACAACCTGTTAAAGTCAAAATCCGAGCATATTTTAGAATTCCATGAATTTCGATCTTGTGCGAATATTCTCCAATTTTATAGGCCAAGCTTTAAAAAATGTTCCTCTACTTGGTCTTTCTATCGAAGTGTCGGACATCCTCCTCTAACATTAGGTAGTGGGACATTTCAATTCTAATTTTATCCTCTTCATTGTATTTTTTTTTCAAGAGAGGGTTACTAGCCCGTAATCCTAACCCATTTTTATCGATCTTATGGGGCAACTCTCGGAACATGTTAACTCACAATATTAATGGGTGTTAAACTAGCTCCCCGGGTGATACCATGAGGAGGTGTGTGTTCACAGTTGAGATGAAGGATGACCCTGATAAGTTGGGCTTACCAAGTTAAGACCAATAAGAATCGTGTTTGGTATTCAACATCCCCTACATAATCAAAATTGACTCATGATGGCATTTTTTCATTAACGTGAGTTAGTTTTACAAATTTTTTTACAGAAGATAATATTTAAGTTCTTAAAATTCAAAAATCATTTAAAAAGACTCTTTTAATAAAAAAAAAAAACTGAAAAAAATTGTTGCCCTTGGTGGGATTTGAACCGGGGCCATTCAGTTTAAATTACCATTTTAATTACAAATAAGTACTTCTGTAATAACTTATTATTTATTCGGATGGTATGTTGTAGTCGTTACAAGGTAACCAGTTATCAGAGTACTTGCCATTACCAAAGTTTTGCTGGGAATAGACAAGGAAGCACGTCCTGAGTCGATTAAACGATGTCAGTCCGTCCGTCCGTCTTGACGGATAAAGATAATTACTAACTTTTTTTTTTAATAGTAGGACCATGGCTATTGAAATTCGTCCGTTTTTTATGGTACCTCCCATAGGTCCCATTTGCCGGAATTGATCTTTTGGCCACAAATATCAATATATTTCATGAAATTAAAATAAATACTGCTTATGTAAGGCAAAACAAAAGAAGTTTGTATGGTTGAAAATACAAATAACTTTTATTTCTGTTCGAAAAAATAAACGTCAAAAAATAACTTTTATTCATGCTCGAAAAAAGAAAAATCAAAAATAACTGTTATCTTTGCTAGAAAAATTAAAAGTCAAAAATAACTGTTATTTTTTATCAAAAAAATAAAAGTAAAAAAAAAACCTTTTATTTCTGCTCGAAAAAATAAAAGTCAAAAAATAACTTTCATTTTCTGACTTTTACGATATAACAGTTACAGTCCCTGATCGGATCATATGATTACATGAGACCTGTACCGAAGACAATGGATTTGCAAGAAGAAATTAATAAGAAACAAAATATTCTACCAGACACGATGCCATAACATTCCATTTTGACAACGCTCGGGCACATGATCAGCTTATTTTTGATAGAAACAGCAAGCGTCTCCTTCCGCTTATATAAAAACATTATAAATATATTATTAATATAGCTAAAGCGAAATATATATATACATTCCCTAATCTAAACTAAATTTATTTACTTTATAACAAATTATCTTTTAAATCCCCCAGAAAACCTTATCAATCTTTGTTTCGATTCTTCCCAATACACAATCAAATTATTGTATTTGAAAATAACATTATTATCTACTTATCGTACCTTCATCGTCAATTATATAGACGAAAATACTTGTTCTAATAGATAAAGTTTTCTTTTACAAACGGATATCAAATCAAAATCTTTATTGTACTTGACTACAATCATAAAATCATCAATTTTTTTTATGTCATTTTTGTTTGAAGTGAAACAAAATTAGATATTTACTAACATTAACTTTAGTTTTCTTTTAGAAATTATTATTTTGTCAAACAATTGTGACTGTTACGATATGGATTTGTTGTTGTTGATTTGTCTCCAATTCAATTTCAATTGGTCAGTCATTCAATAATAATACAATTTTCTACTTTAGCAGTTAGTGTTTGGTAAAAGAACATATGGGAGGTATGTTTTGTAAGTCATATAACTTGTGACGTTGGCGGAAAAGAATCAAATACCATATAAAATTGGTGAAAACAGTTTAATAGAATTTCACTTTAAGTAATTCTATGTGCATAAATTTGCATTTATGGAAGATTTGAAGACATTTTCATTGTATACAAATAGAAATTTCTGTCAAGATTTTTTTTTTAATTTTTAGGTATTTTAATAAGGGAATTATAAATTCGTTATAGTCTTGATATTATATTTGATGTTTCAAATACCTATGACCAAACACATAGATATAACACAATTTATCTATGCCCCTCCTTCCAACATCACACAAATGCAATCAAAATATATTTGATTATGTTTGAAAGCAGTAAAATCACACTACGAAACAATGACCAAATATAGTTTTTTTTTTCTTCAAACTCAATAAAATTATTTCATTTTTGATTTTTTTATTGCCCTTTGTCGAAAGTGGACACTCGTTGCCATTATCGATGTCTATGTAGTAGCAGAAAGTTCAAGTCTAATGTTATGTGTTGTTGTACTCCATAAGTTATTTTACAACTTGAAAATGTTTTCCTGTTTTTGAACAATTGAAAAAAATTGCACTTTAAACATTTATTGGAAAAACTGCAAATAAACTTTATTATAAAGAGTGTTCTAAAAAAAATATGCATTTACTATTTTAGACAAAATTTATCCATAGTGCAAGAAATAATTTATTTTTTGATCAAGTTAGATTCTATAGATATGTCAGATACTATTATTTTAGAAATTATTAATTTTCAATAGTTATTTCAATCAAAATGGACTGCGAAAAAAAAGTTCGTGAAAATATAATTAAAACTTTTCAAAAAAATCCGTCATGGACTTTTAAAAAAATAGCTAAAAATTTGAAAGTTGACCCTCGAACGGTTTCTAATGCCATCAGACGGTATAAGGAAAACCTGAGCATTGAAAGAAAACCTGGATCAGGGAGGAAAAAAGGTCCTACAGATATTGGTAAGGCAAAAGAAGTCGAGCGACTCTTTCGAAGAGCGCCTAACACTTCTTTAAGAAAAGCAGCTCGTACGGTGAAATGTTCTACGAATTTTGCACATAGAGTCAAAGCTTATGCTGGACTGAAAACATACAAAGTCCAAAAGGTTCCAGATCGCAATGCTATAAAGAACTTAGAAGCAAAAAAACGAGCGAAAAAATTGAAGTCTGATTTTATAAAAAAATACACCTGTTGTGTGATGGATGATGAAACATGCGTACTGGCAGAATTTTCTCAACTTCCTGGTCAAGATTTTTATGTTGCTGATAAACAGGGCAATGTTCGGCAAGAGTTTCGCACAAAAAAAGCAAACAAAATTCCCTAAGAAGTTTCTCGTGTGGCAAGCTATTTGCAGTTGTGGCAAAAGAAGTAAAGTATTTGTGGCATCTGGCACAATAAACACAGAAATTTATATAAAGGAGTGCCTACAAAAACGGTTGCTACCCTTTTTAAGAGAGCACAGAGTGACTTTTGGCCCGATTTGGCATCATGCCATTATGGAAAAAAGGCACTTGAGTAGTACTTAAAGAATAATGTCATTTTTGTACCACGAGAGGCAAATCCACCTAACTATCCAGAACTTCGGCCTGTGGAAAGGTATTGGGCTCTGGTAAAAAAGGAATTGAAGAACACAGGAAAGATTTCCAAGAACATGTCCGATTTTAAGCGCAGGTGGAACACATGCTCCAAAAAGGTATCAGAAGCAACTGTAAAATCTTTAATCGAAGGGTTTCCGAAAAAAGTCGATAATTTTGCAAAACCCGAGTACTAAGTAAACGTTTTAATGCTAAATGATTTTGTATAATATGTCATTATATTTGCGTATTTTGTAGAGTTTTTATATTAAAAGGTTTGATTTTTATTTAAGAAAATCCAACTACAAATTTTATTTAGAGCACTCTTTATTACAGGTTATCGAATAATTTTATTATTCAATTGGACAATGCCCTTATTTGCTTCACAGTGCAGGAAGGCAACACAAAAGAAGCAATAGACCATCACAAGGTTATAATATGTGAACAGTCCTTAAATGGACTATATAACCGAACTGTAACCTGGATATAACAAGACAACTATAACTGGGATGTCACCAGCTTAATAGCAGACATAACAACATAATAACTAGACTATGACTAGACTATGACTAGACTATGACTAGACTATGACTAGACTATGACTAGACTATGACTAGACTATGACTAGACTATGACTAGACTATGACTAGACTATGACTAGACTATGACTAGACTATGACTAGACTATGACTAGACTATGACTAGACTATGACTAGACTATGACTAGACTATGACTAGACTATGACTAGACTATGACTAGACTATGACTAGACTATGACTAGACTATGACTAGACTATGACTAGACTATGACTAGACTATGACTAGACTATGACTAGACTATGACTAGACTATGACTAGACTATGACTAGACTATGACTAGACTATGACTAGACTATGACTAGACTATGACTAGACTATGACTAGACTATGACTAGACTATGACTAGACTATGACTAGACTATGACTAGACTATGACTAGACTATGACTAGACTATGACTAGACTATGACTAGACTATGACTAGACTATGACTAGACTATGACTAGACTATGACTAGACTATGACTAGACTATGACTAGACTATGACTAGACTATGACTAGACTATGACTAGACTATGACTAGACTATGACTAGACTATGACTAGACTATGACTAGACTATGACTAGACTATGACTAGACTATGACTAGACTATGACTAGACTATGACTAGACTATGACTAGACTATGACTAGACTATGACTAGACTATGACTAGACTATGACTAGACTATGACTAGACTATGACTAGACTATGACTAGACTATGACTAGACTATGACTAGACTATGACTAGACTATGACTAGACTATGACTAGACTATGACTAGACTATGACTAGACTATGACTAGACTATGACTAGACTATGACTAGACTATGACTAGACTATGACTAGACTATGACTAGACTATGACTAGACTATGACTAGACTATGACTAGACTATGACTAGACTATGACTAGACTATGACTAGACTATGACTAGACTATGACTAGACTATGACTAGACTATGACTAGACTATGACTAGACTATGACTAGACTATGACTAGACTATGACTAGACTATGACTAGACTATGACTAGACTATGACTAGACTATGACTAGACTATGACTAGACTATGACTAGACTATGACTAGACTATGACTAGACTATGACTAGACTATGACTAGACTATGACTAGACTATGACTAGACTATGACTAGACTATGACTAGACTATGACTAGACTATGACTAGACTATGACTAGACTATGACTAGACTATGACTAGACTATGACTAGACTATGACTAGACTATGACTAGACTATGACTAGACTATGACTAGACTATGACTAGACTATGACTAGACTATGACTAGACTATGACTAGACTATGACTAGACTATGACTAGACTATGACTAGACTATGACTAGACTATGACTAGACTATGACTAGACTATGACTAGACTATGACTAGACTATGACTAGACTATGACTAGACTATGACTAGACTATGACTAGACTATGACTAGACTATGACTAGACTATGACTAGACTATGACTAGACTATGACTAGACTATGACTAGACTATGACTAGACTATGACTAGACTATGACTAGACTATGACTAGACTATGACTAGACTATGACTAGACTATGACTAGACTATGACTAGACTATGACTAGACTATGACTAGACTATGACTAGACTATGACTAGACTATGACTAGACTATGACTAGACTATGACTAGACTATGACTAGACTATGACTAGACTATGACTAGACTATGACTAGACTATGACTAGACTATGACTAGACTATGACTAGACTATGACTAGACTATGACTAGACTATGACTAGACTATGACTAGACTATGACTAGACTATGACTAGACTATGACTAGACTATGACTAGACTATGACTAGACTATGACTAGACTATGACTAGACTATGACTAGACTATGACTAGACTATGACTAGACTATGACTAGACTATGACTAGACTATGACTAGACTATGACTAGACTATGACTAGACTATGACTAGACTATGACTAGACTATGACTAGACTATGACTAGACTATGACTAGACTATGACTAGACTATGACTAGACTATGACTAGACTATGACTAGACTATGACTAGACTATGACTAGACTATGACTAGACTATGACTAGACTATGACTAGACTATGACTAGACTATGACTAGACTATGACTAGACTATGACTAGACTATGACTAGACTATGACTAGACTATGACTAGACTATGACTAGACTATGACTAGACTATGACTAGACTATGACTAGACTATGACTAGACTATGACTAGACTATGACTAGACTATGACTAGACTATGACTAGACTATGACTAGACTATGACTAGACTATGACTAGACTATGACTAGACTATGACTAGACTATGACTAGACTATGACTAGACTATGACTAGACTATGACTAGACTATGACTAGACTATGACTAGACTATGACTAGACTATGACTAGACTATGACTAGACTATGACTAGACTATGACTAGACTATGACTAGACTATGACTAGACTATGACTAGACTATGACTAGACTATGACTAGACTATGACTAGACTATGACTAGACTATGACTAGACTATGACTAGACTATGACTAGACTATGACTAGACTATGACTAGACTATGACTAGACTATGACTAGACTATGACTAGACTATGACTAGACTATGACTAGACTATGACTAGACTATGACTAGACTATGACTAGACTATGACTAGACTATGACTAGACTATGACTAGACTATGACTAGACTATGACTAGACTATGACTAGACTATGACTAGACTATGACTAGACTATGACTAGACTATGACTAGACTATGACTAGACTATGACTAGACTATGACTAGACTATGACTAGACTATGACTAGACTATGACTAGACTATGACTAGACTATGACTAGACTATGACTAGACTATGACTAGACTATGACTAGACTATGACTAGACTATGACTAGACTATGACTAGACTATGACTAGACTATGACTAGACTATGACTAGACTATGACTAGACTATGACTAGACTATGACTAGACTATGACTAGACTATGACTAGACTATGACTAGACTATGACTAGACTATGACTAGACTATGACTAGACTATGACTAGACTATGACTAGACTATGACTAGACTATGACTAGACTATGACTAGACTATGACTAGACTATGACTAGACTATGACTAGACTATGACTAGACTATGACTAGACTATGACTAGACTATGACTAGACTATGACTAGACTATGACTAGACTATGACTAGACTATGACTAGACTATGACTAGACTATGACTAGACTATGACTAGACTATGACTAGACTATGACTAGACTATGACTAGACTATGACTAGACTATGACTAGACTATGACTAGACTATGACTAGACTATGACTAGACTATGACTAGACTATGACTAGACTATGACTAGACTATGACTAGACTATGACTAGACTATGACTAGACTATGACTAGACTATGACTAGACTATGACTAGACTATGACTAGACTATGACTAGACTATGACTAGACTATGACTAGACTATGACTAGACTATGACTAGACTATGACTAGACTATGACTAGACTATGACTAGACTATGACTAGACTATGACTAGACTATGACTAGACTATGACTAGACTATGACTAGACTATGACTAGACTATGACTAGACTATGACTAGACTATGACTAGACTATGACTAGACTATGACTAGACTATGACTAGACTATGACTAGACTATGACTAGACTATGACTAGACTATGACTAGACTATGACTAGACTATGACTAGACTATGACTAGACTATGACTAGACTATGACTAGACTATGACTAGACTATGACTAGACTATGACTAGACTATGACTAGACTATGACTAGACTATGACTAGACTATGACTAGACTATGACTAGACTATGACTAGACTATGACTAGACTATGACTAGACTATGACTAGACTATGACTAGACTATGACTAGACTATGACTAGACTATGACTAGACTATGACTAGACTATGACTAGACTATGACTAGACTATGACTAGACTATGACTAGACTATGACTAGACTATGACTAGACTATGACTAGACTATGACTAGACTATGACTAGACTATGACTAGACTATGACTAGACTATGACTAGACTATGACTAGACTATGACTAGACTATGACTAGACTATGACTAGACTATGACTAGACTATGACTAGACTATGACTAGACTATGACTAGACTATGACTAGACTATGACTAGACTATGACTAGACTATGACTAGACTATGACTAGACTATGACTAGACTATGACTAGACTATGACTAGACTATGACTAGACTATGACTAGACTATGACTAGACTATGACTAGACTATGACTAGACTATGACTAGACTATGACTAGACTATGACTAGACTATGACTAGACTATGACTAGACTATGACTAGACTATGACTAGACTATGACTAGACTATGACTAGACTATGACTAGACTATGACTAGACTATGACTAGACTATGACTAGACTATGACTAGACTATGACTAGACTATGACTAGACTATGACTAGACTATGACTAGACTATGACTAGACTATGACTAGACTATGACTAGACTATGACTAGACTATGACTAGACTATGACTATGACTAGACTATGACTAGACTATGACTAGACTATGACTAGACTATGACTAGACTATGACTAGACTATGACTAGACTATGACTAGACTATGACTAGACTATGACTAGACTATGACTAGACTATGACTAGACTATGACTAGACTATGACTAGACTATGACTAGACTATGACTAGACTATGACTAGACTATGACTAGACTATGACTAGACTATGACTAGACTATGACTAGACTATGACTAGACTATGACTAGACTATGACTAGACTATGACTAGACTATGACTAGACTATGACTAGACTATGACTAGACTATGACTAGACTATGACTAGACTATGACTAGACTATGACTAGACTATGACTAGACTATGACTAGACTATGACTAGACTATGACTAGACTATGACTAGACTATGACTAGACTATGACTAGACTATGACTAGACTATGACTAGACTATGACTAGACTATGACTAGACTATGACTAGACTATGACTAGACTATGACTAGACTATGACTAGACTATGACTAGACTATGACTAGACTATGACTAGACTATGACTAGACTATGACTAGACTATGACTAGACTATGACTAGACTATGACTAGACTATGACTAGACTATGACTAGACTATGACTAGACTATGACTAGACTATGACTAGACTATGACTAGACTATGACTAGACTATGACTAGACTATGACTAGACTATGACTAGACTATGACTAGACTATGACTAGACTATGACTAGACTATGACTAGACTATGACTAGACTATGACTAGACTATGACTAGACTATGACTAGACTATGACTAGACTATGACTAGACTATGACTAGACTATGACTAGACTATGACTAGACTATGACTAGACTATGACTAGACTATGACTAGACTATGACTAGACTATGACTAGACTATGACTAGACTATGACTAGACTATGACTAGACTATGACTAGACTATGACTAGACTATGACTAGACTATGACTAGACTATGACTAGACTATGACTAGACTATGACTAGACTATGACTAGACTATGACTAGACTATGACTAGACTATGACTAGACTATGACTAGACTATGACTAGACTATGACTAGACTATGACTAGACTATGACTAGACTATGACTAGACTATGACTAGACTATGACTAGACTATGACTAGACTATGACTAGACTATGACTAGACTATGACTAGACTATGACTAGACTATGACTAGACTATGACTAGACTATGACTAGACTATGACTAGACTATGACTAGACTATGACTAGACTATGACTAGACTATGACTAGACTATGACTAGACTATGACTAGACTATGACTAGACTATGACTAGACTATGACTAGACTATGACTAGACTATGACTAGACTATGACTAGACTATGACTAGACTATGACTAGACTATGACTAGACTATGACTAGACTATGACTAGACTATGACTAGACTATGACTAGACTATGACTAGACTATGACTAGACTATGACTAGACTATGACTAGACTATGACTAGACTATGACTAGACTATGACTAGACTATGACTAGACTATGACTAGACTATGACTAGACTATGACTAGACTATGACTAGACTATGACTAGACTATGACTAGACTATGACTAGACTATGACTAGACTATGACTAGACTATGACTAGACTATGACTAGACTATGACTAGACTATGACTAGACTATGACTAGACTATGACTAGACTATGACTAGACTATGACTAGACTATGACTAGACTATGACTAGACTATGACTAGACTATGACTAGACTATGACTAGACTATGACTAGACTATGACTAGACTATGACTAGACTATGACTAGACTATGACTAGACTATGACTAGACTATGACTAGACTATGACTAGACTATGACTAGACTATGACTAGACTATGACTAGACTATGACTAGACTATGACTAGACTATGACTAGACTATGACTAGACTATGACTAGACTATGACTAGACTATGACTAGACTATGACTAGACTATGACTAGACTATGACTAGACTATGACTAGACTATGACTAGACTATGACTAGACTATGACTAGACTATGACTAGACTATGACTAGACTATGACTAGACTATGACTAGACTATGACTAGACTATGACTAGACTATGACTAGACTATGACTAGACTATGACTAGACTATGACTAGACTATGACTAGACTATGACTAGACTATGACTAGACTATGACTAGACTATGACTAGACTATGACTATACTATGACTAGACTATTACTAGACTATGACTAGACACCTTCGAATAGAGCTATAACAGCACTGCCTTCAAAATGTCACTAATTCGGTTACATATTTCATTATATCTATAGATGACTTCAAACACCTTTTAAACCCCTTGCACTTATTCAATTACGTTCTTATAAAGAAAATAATTTCGCCTCGGAAAAAGTGACTAAAAGCAATAATGTTTTGATGGTAACGTGTTGCAAGTTACTCATGATAGCTTTTGTTATGTGTGTATTTTGTGAACCCCAATCACAGTTTCTTTGTTGGCTGGTGGATGATGTTGCTACCGGTTAATGGTAGCTGTGGCACGTTATCAATTTACTTATTGTTTCTATAACACGCTCATGCCATCTCATACTTGCAACATTATACCACATGGTCATATCTGTGTGTTAGGGTCTTCATTAAATATTGGCATGTTTTCAGGGTTTTTTATGGGACAAAAGGGAGTAGTAGCCAAACAAAACCAATCTTCAATTCTATTGCATTAGTCTACTTGATTTAATTTGATGGGAGAATTGCGTCAAGTCTTTGTTGGCCCTAAACATTATACGCATGTTGCAGCAACTAAAATAAATTGGATTTGGTCTTCTTAAATGAAATGAAAAGTAAAAATCTAAAAATTAAGAACAACAACAAATGCTATATAGGGAAAATATAAAATAACAAGAAAATCTAATAAAGTTTTTCTAAATTAAACGAAGAATTAGAGAAATTATTGTTTTGTCGGTTAAATAGAACTTAGTAGCAAAAAAAAAACAAAAATTAATTAATTTATTTGTATTGTTAACATTAAGTTATGTTTTTGAATTTCTATAAAGTTAAGTTTCCACTTAATGTACTAAGTACTAAATACTGGGGTTGTTGGGGGTAACACTGTGCGGAATGTCCATTAAAAGTTTGATTGTTAAATTTTATAATAATTACTTGTTTATTTCAAAACTTTTATTTTACAAGCAAAAAACAATGTTGTCAATTTAGTGATTTTAGAGCTCTTGTGATTTTTCTTTTTTTTTTTTTGGTTTGATCGATACTCAGGGGATGACTCCTACGTTTTCATTGCATTGTGATGGAACTTTTTGCCATTTTTACGTAAAAAATATATTTTTTTCTTAAGTTTTTTATTATAACTCCGATACTATTGATCCGATTGAAACGCGATATATAGACGAATTAAAGGCTATGTAAATTTTAATTTTTCTGATTTTATTTTAATAATATCGGACTAGTAGTTTTTGAGTTATCATTAATTATTTGAAGAAACGTCTAAAAAAATTGCAATTTAAAAAAAAAAAATTTTTTTTTAAAATCTTGCCATAGAATTTCAAAATTTTACCATTTTTGTACAAAGGTGGTCATGATACATCAAAATTGTATAGTGGTTTTAAGAGCACATGCAATTTTTTTTATTTTGTTGTGATGTGTAATCGGTATCTTCCCACTAATTATACCCTTCACCACCATGGGTGGAAAGGGTATTATAAGTTTGTGCTGATGTATGTAACGCATAGAAATATTTGCCTTAGACCCACCTTTTAGCATACTAATAGGCTTAGAATCACTTTCTGAGTCGATTTAGCGATGTCCGTCCGTCCGTCTGGCTGGCTGGCTGGACCCCCATGCAAACCTTGTAATCAAACTACAGGTCGCAATTCTAAAGATAATTTGATGATCATTTTTTTGATAGTGGGACCATGGGTATTGAAATTCGTCAAAATCGGTCCATTATTTATGGTACCTCAGATAGGTCCGACTTCCCGGAATGGATATATTGGCCACAAATATAAATATTTTTTCATGAAATTTAAAACAAATACTTCTTAATCACTGTACCAAATTTCGTTGAAATCGGTCCACATTTGGCCATAGCTCCCATACAAACTCTTCTGTCAAAACGCACTAAATGAGAGGAAAACCAATCAAAAAAGGCTCATAAATCTGAAGATAATGAGAATTTTGAGTTTATTTTTCGCATATGTAATTTTTGTATAGACTGTAATAAATTTGCTAAATTTCAAGATAATCGGTCCACATTTGACCCTAGCCCCCACATAAGTCAAAATGACAAAAACAGTTTAAATATATAAGTTTTGAGAAAATGTTTGTATGATGGCAAAATTTAGCAAATATTTGTCTTTATAAAGAAAAAGAACACCTTTTACCATAGTGATGAAGGGTATCGTATGGTCGGGCTTGGGCAAATATTTGTCTTTATAAAGAAAAAGAACACCTTTTACCATAGTGATGAAGGGTATCGTATGGTCGGGCTTGGGCGACTATAGCACTTTTTTACTTCTTTTAAAATTCAGTCGTTTCCACTAAGAGAAAGGTATTAAGAGAAAATCAGACAGTTTGGAAACATCGCAAGACGGTGTTCTTTTGATATAAAGGTTATAACATGCACATATCATGTAGCATTAAGGTTAAAGAGAAGTTTCTGAGTACACTCAGAGATATCTTTCGTTAGGACCTTTTGACTATAACGAAGTAGACTGAACGATATCGAATTAGTTCTGTTCTCTAGGAGGTAATAGATCATTAATACTAGATAAACCTATCTCCAAGTATATATCAAAATTTACTTCGGTTGTTATATTAAACATGCACAGTCCATATTAAATATAACTACCGTAGCTTGATGCCCGACATTCCATCACAATTGACTGCTATATATTGCACGAAGACCACCTGACCACTTTATGGTCTTCGGGCCGAAATTCTAATTGTGAAGACATTGCATTTCTGAATTCTCATTCTTTCTGGATCTCGCTTACCAAAAGTGTACAGCGGACGAAATAGAAAGACTTGGAACTACTTTACAAATTACAGATTAACTGGAATATGTTGAGATAATACTTAGGTGTAAATTTGTAGATCGGAAACGTCGCAATGATTGCAGTCATACCTGAAGTATACTTATACATTTCAAGCTCCTAAAATACACGTCTCTCCATATCTTTCTTTTCTCTGCGGAATAGTCATTTTTCTTCCCTCTTTTTCTTTAGATATCTTTCTAAAGATCCACGAGTAGCTGCTGACTGTAAAGTTGCCCTATAGGCAGCATTTTTCTCAGCAGTGGCGTTGACGGACTTCTCGTCGTACCAAGAGTTTTCAGAATGAGGGATTTGGTACCCTATTAAAGATTTTGCAGCAGACTTCATGGAGTTGGCAATATGTTGCTCTGGCGTGCAAATGTCGTTTGAGCCAGAGTTCTTCACTCTTAGTAATTGGGTTGCTCGTTTCGAGTAATCAGTGGCAATTTTCTGAGATTGGAGTTTTTTTACGTCATACTTCCTGCTTGTACGCTCCTCGGCACATTTAGACGTGTTCTCACCTTGGCTGCAACAAGGTAATGATCGGAGTTCATGTTAGCTCGTCGCATGGAACGCACATCCAACATAACTAGTGTGTTTCATCAACTACAATATGGTCTATTTGGTTTTTCGTTATTTAATCAGAAGACACCTGGCTTTGTGGATATTAAGGTGTGAAAACCTGGTGCTGCTCACGACGATATTGCGAGGCGTCGTAAAAGAGATTAACCACATACCATTTTTAGTTGTTTAGCTGTGCAGACCAAACTTATCAACAGTAAGCTGCGTTTAAATCACAAAGTATTATTTTAACGTCGTGATTGGGGCAGCTATCGTAAACATAGTCGGGATAAACCCGTATTTTTATCGTTCCTATGGGAGAACATTTTTTCGCTTACTACTTTAATGCCTGTTGACGTACCATGCCAACGAAAATTCTGAACTTAATTCAGGCAATGTACGCGGACTTTAAATGTCGGGTTCTACATAAAGGTAAATTGTCTGATCCGTTCGAAGTTACTACTGGAGTAATACAAGGATGTATCTTATCACCCATACTTTTTATCCTTGTCATCGACAATATAATGCGCGCGGCACTGAATGGTAGACGTGGTATCCAATGGACACCCTTTAAACAACTCGAGGACTAGGAATACGCCGATGACGTATGTCTTCTAAGCCAAAGCTCAGGCCACCTTCAAGAAAACACTAGCGCTATTACTGTTGAATATTTCCAAGACAAAGATTATGCCTGGAGGCTATGGCGCAAGCCCGTCGCCACACATCAATGTGGAAAACAAGGTTATTAGATGTGTAGGTACCTTTAATTTTCTTGGTAGTTTGGTATCTACAGAAGGTGGCGCCGACGAGGATATTGAATCGCGTATTAATAAGGCAAAATCTGCATTCGGCATTCTCCGAGCTATTTGGAAATCTCGGCAAATATCAACAACAACTAAGTTACGAATATATAACTCAAATGTCAAGTCCATCTTGTATTACGGCTGCGAAACTTGGAAATGCACAAATGTCATCGATAAGCGCCTACAAACCTTTGCAAACAAATGCTTGCGGCAAATCGGTGGCCAAATCGCATAAGAAATGAAGATCTACTAAACGCTACAAACCAAATCCCTTCTTCTATAGAGGTATGTCAACGGAAATGGCGGTGGATAGGCCACACACTACGAAGGCCAAATACCAACATTGCTCGACAAACGCTTCGTTGGAATCCACAAGGAAGCGACCGTCGTGTTGGTGCACCAGCTAGAACGTGGAGAAGGTCAATTGATGCGGAGTTACAAGCAGCAAACTATTCATGATGTATGATGATGTATGCCTAACATCTCGCAATAGAGTTCGATATAAAAGGATGATTGAGGCCCTATGCTCCACTGGGAGTCAAGGATAACAGAAGAAGAAGAAGAACGTACCAGGCGACACCACGAATAGGTAAGTGTCCACAGTTGAGATGAAGGATAGAACAAGATAAGTCTGGATTTACCAAGTTAAACCAATCAGAACAGTTGCTTGGTATCCAACATCCCCTGCATCAGATTTAGACTCGTTGATACTAAATTAGCGAAATTTTAAAAAAGCTCAACATAGACAGTTTCCAAAACCAAAAAAATTTAAGATATCTAAGGCAATATTCATTAAAATATTCTAAAAAAAACTATTTATGCTTCCATCAAACAAATAAAAGCCACAACATCTCGAAAACTGACCACCGAAATTCATATTTTGTTTACAAATGCGCAACTACAAAAATGATTAATATCAGGCCCTTTGTGCATTTATTAAATTGTTATTAAGTCAACATTCTGCATTTAGCTTTTTATAGTCCGACAATATATCGGGTGGTTAAATTTCAAGGGCCGATGTTGATTTTAAATAAAACACAAACTATTTAGGAAATTATTGTAATTTTATTTTATTATTTTATATTGGTATTACTCAATTATGTATGGAATAAAATATCCGCCAAATAGGCGCCGCGACCACGGCGGCACACCTCCATCCGATGGTCCAAATTTTCGATGATCCTGAGGCATAATGGAGGTTCTATGCCGTTAATGTGCCGAATTATCTCATCCTTGAATTGTTGCTGGCTTATCGACGTACACCTTTTCTTTCAAATAACCCCAAAGAAAAAAGTCCAACGGTGTCAAATCACATGATCTTGGCGGCCAATTGACATCGCCATTATGTGAGATAACACGGCCATTGAATTTGTTGCGTAAAAGAGCCATTGTTTTGTTATCTGTGTGGCAAGTGGCACCATCCTGCTGAAACCACATATCGTCCACATCCATATCTTCCAATTCGGGCCATAAAAAGTTCGTTATCATCTCACGATAGCGAACACCATTCACAGTAACTGCCTGACCGTACTCATTTTGGATAAAATACGGCCCGATGATGTCGCCAGCCCATAAACCGCATCAAACAGTCACTCTTTGTGGGTGCATTGGTTTTTCGACAATCACTCTTGGATTCTCATTCGCCCAAATGCGGCAATTCTGTTTATTGACGAATATACTGAGGTAAAAATGTGCCTCATCACTGAAGATGATTTTCTTCGAAAATTGATCATCCACTGTTGCCATTTCTTGCCACCATTCTGTCCATTCACGACGTTTGGAATGGTCAAGGGGCCTTAGTTCTTGAGCCAATTGCACCTTGTAAGCGTGTAAATGCAAGTCTTTATGCATAATGTTCATCAACGACGAGTGTGAGAGGTGCAATTTTTGGGCACGACGACGAGTTGAGGTGGACGGCTCTTCAGTCACACTATCGCGAACAGCAGCATTATTTTCTGCAGTACGAGCTGTACGAGCATGCACTAGTGTTCTCACATCTTCTACAGACCCGGTTTGCTCGAATTTTTCCACGATTTTTGAGATTGTGCGCACATTTGGACGATCAAATTGACCAAAAAAATCACGAAGTACACGATATGCATTTTGATTTGAACGCCCACTTTCATAATAAGTCTGGGTAACTTTAACACGTTGTTGGATTGTGTATTACTCCATGGTTCAAATTGAGTAAGTCTGAAATAGAGAAATGTAAAATAAAATTCAGAAAAAAACTTGGCGTTTAGGTGTGGTTCACATTCAATATCGGCCCTTACAATTCAACCACCCTTTATATAGTGTAGATGGCGTTATAGCGCTTTTTATACTTCACAGTTAGCAACACTGTTGCCTAACATATTCGTTGATTATAATAAGGGCGGTTTAATTTTAAGTTAAACATTACAAAAATCCCCTTCGACATCTGTTTATTATACAATTTTACACAAATAATGAAAAAATCTCAAATTAACTTTTTCTTTCAAATAGAAAACAGAAAGTGAAAATGTTGATAATAAAATTACAATGAAAGTAAAAATATCATTGTTTTATTTTAATAAGAAATTCAAGGACAATTGCCATTTGTAATTCATATTTTTTTGTTTTCGAAAAAATATATTCATTATCTTCCCCCTCTAATCTGTTATTTAGGGATATTATTTTTACAATTATTTCTGACTTTCCACCTCAATAATTTGATAAATGCAAATGTCCTCTGCTGTTAGCCCAGCTACACTTCATTAATGTGGATTGCTACTGAAAATTTTCAAAAATGTAAATACAATAAATAATTATATTGATGCACAGTGGGGTTAAGGAAAACTAAGAACTAAAAATTTTCTAAAGAAATAATTAGAAATATTACCTCATAGTTCTTGAATGTTATAATTCGTTTATCTTATCATAGTCTTATTATAGAAATTTTGTATGGAAAATTTGAGTTATAAGCTAGTCGTAGCTATAGTTTTGGCTTATGAATTAGGGAGTCAATCTCTATCAAAGCTCTGGGGTGCCATTGAAAAACCCCTTTATTTTTATTGTCATTCCGTTTGTTATTTCCTTAATATTAGTCTGTCTGTCTGTTTGTCTGTCTGTCTGTCTGTTTGTCTGTCTGTCTGTCTGTCTGTCTGTCTGTCTGTCTGTCTGTCTGTCTGTCTGTCTGTCTTTCTGTCTGTCTGTCTGTCTG
Source organism: Stomorhina lunata (assembly GCA_933228675.1). NCBI lineage: Eukaryota > Metazoa > Arthropoda > Insecta > Diptera > Rhiniidae > Stomorhina > Stomorhina lunata. Next base: position 60,670,083 of record OW121742.1, read on the forward strand.
TCTGTCTGTCTGTCTGTCTGTCTGTCTGTCGGTCTGTCTGTCTATCTATCTGTCTGTCTGTCTGTCTGTCTGTCTGTCTGTCTGTCTGTCTGTCTGTCTGTCTGACTGACTGTCTGTCTGTCTATCTGTCTGTGTGTCTGTCTGTCTGTCTGTCTGTCTGTCTGTCTATCTGTCTGTCTGTCTGTCTGTCTGTCTGTCTGTCTGTCTGTCTGTCTGTCTGTCTATCTGTCTGTCTGTCTGTCTGTCTGTCTGTCTGTCTGTCTGTCTGTCTGTCTGTCTGTCTGTCTGTCTGTATGTCTGTCTGTCTGTCTGCCTGTCTCTCTGTCTGTCTGTCTGTCTGTCTGTCTGCCTGTCTGTCAAAATCGGTTTACATTTGACCATAGCTCCCATATAAACTCGTCTAGGCTAATCGCTTATTTCCTAATAAATGGCAAATTATAACAGCTTTAATGATAAAACTTGGTATATAGAAGTTTAACATAAGCCCTAGACGACATATGAAATTTCATTGAAATCGGTTCACATTTCACCATAGCTCCCATACAAAAAACTTACGGAAACAGCCTAAATTCCATAAAGTCATGTCTGTCTGTCTGTTGTCGGCACGATCAAACCTTAACGAAAGGATATAGGTCACTGAAATTTGGCATAAATATTTTTCATTTCTTGGAAAATTTTTGTATTAAAAGTGGAAAAAATCGGTTCACATTTAACCATAGCTCCCGTATAACCTCGTCTAGGCGAATCGCTTATTTCCTAATAAATGTCAAATTATAACAGCTGTGATGATAAAGTTTTTCATTAGCACTAGACAGTAGGTATATAAAATTTCATCGAAATCGGTTCACATTTAACCATAGCTCCCATACAAAAAACTTGCGGAAACAGCCTTAATTCCACTTAAAATACATTTAAATGCCAATTAATAATAAACTGTTATAGCTTTGGCCACTACATTTAGCACAAGGAAGTCTTATGTCAATGCCAACCAGTGTGCAAAATTTTGTCAAAATCAGTCACAATTTGACCTTAGCTCCCATATAAAAAACTTACGGAAACACAAAAATACAAAAAGAAAACGGGGTTCATGTCCGTCTGTCCGTCAGATAAAAGCGCGATAGCGCCTTAACGAATAGAGCTAGAAGGACAAAATTTTGCAAAAGTATTTTCGTTGTCTTTGTGTATTGAAAACAGACGAAATCGGTTCATATTTAGTTAGAGCTCCCTTGTTACCCCGCCCCGGGAAACACATTGATGCTGATAAATTGAATACAATTGTAATAGCTATGACGACTAAATTTAGAATAGGGAAGTTTTATGCAACTAGTGGTCAGTATATCAAAGTTTTTAGGAATCGGTCTATATTTTACTATAGCTTTTATATAAAAAACACTCTCGGAAACCAAAAAAAAATGTAGCAAAGGCCAGTTAAAAGCTATTAAATTAGAAACTATGACAGCTAGGGCTACAAAATTTTGCAAGAATACGCTCTATATAAATACCAACCAGTGTGTAAAATTTTGTTACAATCGGTCGCCATTTGACCATACCTCCCATATAAAAAACTTACGGAAACACAAAAATACAAAAAGAAAAGGGGGTTTATGTCCGTCTGTCCGTCAGATAAAAACACGATAGCGCCTTAAAGAAAAGAGCTAGAAGGACCAAATTTTACAAAAGTATTTGGGATATCTTGAGAAAGTTGTGTATTGAAAGTGGACAAAATCGGTTCACATTTAGTAAGAGCTCCCAATGTAATCCCGCCCCGGGAATCACATTAATGCTGATAAATTGAATACAATTGTAATATCTATGACAACTAAATTTAGAACAGAGAAGTTTTATGCAACTTTTGGTCAGTATGTACAATTTTATAGGAATCGGTCCACATTTGGCTATATTTTTCATATAAAAAACACTCCCGGAAACCAAAAAAAAAAAAACAAAATGTAGCGAAGGCCAGTTAAAAGCTACTAAATTAGAAACTATGACAACCAGTGTGTAAAATTTTGTTACAATCGGTCAATATTTGGCTATAACTCCTATATATATAACATCCCCTTTTTTATACCTACAATCAAAAATATTCGGAGGTGCTATCAACAATTAAAAATTGCACCAATGTCCAGACCTTATATGGCAGCTATGGCCACTAAATTCTGCAGGAATAAGCTCTATATAAATACCAGCCAGTGTATAAAATTGTGTTATAATCGATCAACATTTGGCTTTAATTTTTATATATAACATCCCCTATTTATATCTACAATCAACAAGATGCACAGGTACACGCAGCATATTAAGATTGTACCAATGTCCAGTAGATGCATTACGGTAGATGCATTAGGAACTCCTAACAAAATATATGGACCTGTCGTATTTACTATCAACATGTTTATCCTAACTAAAAATTAAAAGTATTCAACAGATTATTAATGTTAAACTATACCCGGTTATGAGAATAAATTTTGCACTTACATACTTTTCAATGTTGAGCTATAAAGCTACTTCAACCCAATTTTGTTCAAATATTTTACCAACAATACCAACTCGCGTAACATTATACTCACTTGATGGTGAGTATATAAGATTCGGCACAGCCTAACTTGTATACACACTAGGAGTGGGCATTAATTAAAATATTTCAAAATTAGAAATTAATAGTTTAGTACCTGGTAGACCGAGCCTTGCTCGGAGCTTTATGAGAAGCATTTTGAGGAAAATTTTAAAGTTTTTATATATTTTATATTATAAAGTGCTAAAATAAATTTAGAGGAAAGACATTGTAGAAATATTCAGTTAATTTTGAATTATTTGATTTATTTTGTCCGACCAACACATAGTTTGCATAGTTTACAGTTTAACTCATTTTGAATAACTTTGGAAATTATTCATATCAACAGAAACCTCTGTCGACTCATGCGCAACAACTTTGCTAAATATTATAGTCTGATCAAATGCACAGTTTACGATTTAATTCATTTTGAGTAGTTTTCTGTGGCGCCACCTGTCGGACTTTGCTTATTCCAATTCATAAACCTTCTTCGGCTTATCCGTAACAACTTTGCTGAAGATTATAGCATGATTAAATGTACAGCATACGATTAAATTGACTTTGAGTAAATTTCAGTAGCGCCACCTGTCGAAATTTCTTCATACCAACTAAGAAACCTTCGTCGGCTCATGTGCAACAACTTTGCTAAAGATTGTAGCATGATTAAATGTACAGATTACGATTAAATTGACTTTGAGTAAGTTTCTGTAGCGCCACCTGTCGGAAATTATTCATACCAACTAAAAAGCCTTCGTCGGCTCATGCGCTACAACTTTGCTAAAGATCATAGCATGATCAAATGTACAGTTTACGATTTAATTAATTTTTAGTAATTTTCAGTGGCGCCATCTGTCGGAAATTAGTCTTATCAACTTTAAAATCTTCGCTAAAGAGCATAACACAATCAAATTCACAGTTTACTATTCTATAAAGAACATACATACAGACAAGCATTCATTTGTTTCACTAATTTTTCCCCCTTTTTATTCCCTAATTTCTAAAAGTTCCATATGTATATTTGGTACTTTTTTGGTGCCAATTGAATTCGGTACATTTTATTAAAACGCATTTAACATAATGTATGATGTTCCTATTCATATTACTTTGGAGATGTTAAGTTATCATTTTATCCCTTTTTTACCCATTTTGGCTCCAAAATCAAAAAAGTACCAAATACGTGTTTCATGTTTTTTTTACATCTATTGATTGCAGTACCAAGTTTCTTTCTATATTCTTTAGTTTAAAATATAAAAGTGGGTTAAAAAGGTGCCAAAAAAACTATTTTCACCCTTTTCTACCCCCTATCGGACATAGTTTCAAAAAAGTACCAAACACCTGTCCGCTTATTTTCAAAGCTGTTTAAAACGTAATTTTAATTTTGTTTCTATACTTATTACTTTAGGAGACATAGCGTTTTCGATTTTTTCCCCTTTTTACCCGTTTTTACCCTCTTAGAGGTAAAAGTTCCAAAAGTCCCTTCTTCTTCGACCTATACATCTAAAAAGATACCCACTGTCCAAATTTTATCAAAATCGTTAGAGCCGTTTTCGAGATAGCCATTCTATATATATATATATATATATATATATATATATATATATATACAATTATTGCTCGTTTAAGAATATAAGATATATTGCTCCAACTAAATATTACAGATTTACCATATCCAAATTTATTTTCCAGAAAATAAAAATCTCACCCACATCTTCTTAACTTCCCCACTGTTCCGATTTTGACGCATAAAACGTTTCCAACTCGCGCCTCTTTCATTTCCGTCCGTTGATGTTTTAACTTTTTTTTCAGTTGCCTATAATAGAAAAACAACAAGAAACAACAAAAAAAAAATTGTCCAAAGTAAAACAAAAATTGTGGCATAAAAAATTTACAAAAAATGTGAAAATAAGAGAAAAATGAAATGCAAGTGAAATTGCGTACCATTATTATAATACTCGTGTACTCGTAATGATGTTGATGAAATGGGGTGATGACGACAGGGGCGTTGAAAACTCATTAAAACTTTTTTACAGCCCATTTAAAAGCAATTTGTAAATTGTAGCAAATAAAAGAAAAAAAGTTTTTTTTTTTAAATAAATAATACAACTTAGGACAAGTGCAATTATAATAAATGTACTTTAGTTTTTGTAATTGGAACTGATTCAAAATTTATGTACATGCAAGGAAGATTTTGGGTTGTATTCAAAATTAATAGTAGATTTTACATATCATATAAATGTTATTGTGTGCGAATCTGAGTATAATGTAGTCAAATTATATCTCTGTCTTTTAGTTCCATACTGTACAACAGGTTAAAGCATATACAGTATTTCATTCGTTATTTTGCCATGAAAATCTAAGTTTTGACCTTTGACCCAGATGAAAAAGGGTTAAGCTTACCAAATTTCACAAAAAGTTTTAGCATACATTCTTCATATTCAGTATTAGTTTCATTAAAACTAAATTTAAGTAAAATTTACCATGCGTCTATATAATACATGTATATCCAATATATGTACCTATATCCAATAATTTACTTTTTCGCGAAATTCGACTATTTTAACCATAAGATATCAACCTAAACTTTTCGGAATTTTATTATCCCATTTGTCTATTTTAACATGCCGATGAAAAAATAAAATAAGTTAGAGTGTTATATTCGGCTGTGCCGAAACTTTTATACCCACCATCAAGTTGTGTTAAATTTAGAAATATCTCTCATATATCTTCTTCTTCTTCTGTTATCCTTGACTCCCAGTGGAGCATAGGGCCTCAACCATCCTTTTATATCGGACTCTATTGCGAGATGTTAGGCATATTTACATCATTCCATGAATAGTTTGCTGCTTATAACTCCGCATCAATTGATCTTCTCCACGTTACAACAGGTGCACCAACACGACGGCCGCTTCTTTGTGGATTCCAACGAAGCGCTTGTCGAGCAATGTTTGTATTTGGCCTTCGTAGTGTGTGGCCTATCCATCGCCATTTGCGTTGACATACCTCTGTGGAAGCAGGGATTTGGTTTGTTGCATTAAGTAGATCTTCATTTCTTATGCGATTCGGCCACCATATATTAAGAATTTGTCTTAAGCATTTATTTTTAAAGGTTTGCAGTCGCTTATCGATGGTATTTGTGCGTTTCCATGTTTCGCAGCCGTAATACAGGATGGACTTGATATTCGAATTGTATATTCGTAATTTAGTTGTTGTTGATATTTGCCAAGATTTCCAAATAGCTCGAAGAATACCGAATGCAGATTTTGCCTTATTAATACGCGATTTAATATCCTCGTCTGTGCCACCTTTTGTAGTTACTAAACTTCCCAGGTAATTGATGGTTTCTACACGCCCAATAACTTCGTTTTTCACATTGATGTATGCCAACGGGTTTGCGCCATAGCCTCCAGGCATAATCTTTGTCTTGGAAATATTAATTTCAAGACCAGCTATACGAGATTCAGCAGTAATAGCGTTAGTATTCTCTTGAAGGTGGCCCGAGCTTTGGCTTAGAAGATATACGTCATCGGCATATTCTAAGTCCTCAAGTTGTTTAAAGGGTGTCCATTGGATACCGTGTCTACCATTTAGAGCCGTGCGCATTATGTTGTCGATGACGAGGATAAAAAGTAAAGGTGATAATATACATCCTTGCCTTACTCCAGTAGTAACATCGAACGGATCTGACAGTTTACCCTTGTGTAGGACTCGACATTTAAAATCAACGTACATTGCCCGGATTAAGTTGAGAATTTTCGTCGGCATGTTACGATTTTCTAAAATTCTCCATAGACAGCTTCTATTGACACTGTCGAAGGCCTTTATAAAGTCGATAACGCTAGGTAAATAGGAGTGCAGAATTCATTACATTGCTCTAATACTATTCTTACTGTGTTCATTAGATCAACACAAGATCGCGGAGTGTAGAGGAAACTGCGCCGGATATTCTGTTCAAAATTACACGACTTAGTATTTTGCTAGGTATTGGGAGAAGTGTTATACCCCTGAAGTTATTGCAGTCTTTGGGGTCACCCTTTTTTGGTATTTTGACTAGTATGCCTTCATTCCAAGAGGTTGGCAGAGCTTCTTCTTCCTATATTTTACACACAAATGGGTGTCACAATCTCGACGATCCTTCAGCATCACATAAAAGCATTTCCGCCTTGTTGCGTTTTAGGATTTTAATAGCGTTCTTCACTTCTTGTATTGTTGGCGGACTGTCGGAAATTCCTCTGAATATACTATCATGGTTGGTTTCATTATGTACTTCAGCCAGTGGTATAAATCCAATAGGGCTGTTAAGTGCTCCATCCAGCGTATTAGTTGTTCATCCGCAGTTGAAAGGAGTGTGCCACTACTACTCAAGATAGGACTGTTACTGTAAGTAGGTTTGCCACACAACGCACTTGATATGTTATGTAAGGTCTTAATATCGCCTTTGCTTGCAGCTGATTCAGCTTGGCTCGCTTGCTCGTCTATCCACATTCTCTTGTCCCTTCTTGCAGACTTCTTTATTTTATTGAATAGATCACGATATGTTGCAATGAGGGCTCCATCGTCTCCGTTTTCATTTAGCATTGTATTTTTTAGGGATCTGCGTTGTTCTACCAAGTCCCATGTTGCCTGTGTTATTCAAATTTTTCTTTTGTGATCTTTAAATCCTAGGATTTGTTGACCAACTGCATTGTATGTTTGTGTGACACACCTGGAAATATCATTAGTACTGGCACCGTTGCTGTTTATTACATCTGGAAGCCGATTCCTTATGGAAGTAATAAAGGCATTCCGATGACTTTCGGATTCCAGTTTCCGTACATCTATTTTCCGTGGTATAAATCCAATAGGGCTGTTAACTGTTGACTTGAAGTGCTCCATCCAGCGTATTAGTTGTTCATCCTCAGTTGAAAGGAGTGTGCCACTACTACTCAAGATAGGACTGTTACTGTAAGTAGGTTTGCCACACAACGCCCTTAGTAAGTTATATATAAGGTCTTCATATCGCCGTTGTTTGCAGTTGATTCAGCTTGGCTCCTTTGATCGTCTATCTACATTCTCTTGTCCCTTCTTGCAGACTTCTTTATTTTATTGAATAGATCACGATATGTTGCATTGAGGGCTCCATCGTCTCCGTTTTCATTTAGCATTGTATTTTTTAGGGATCTGCGTTGTTCTACCAAGTCCCATGTTGCCTGTGTTATTCAAATTTTTCTTTTGTGATCTTTAAATCCTAGGATTTGTTGACCAACTTCATTGTATGTTTGTGTGACGCACCTGGAAATTTCAATAATACTGGCACCGTTGCTGTTTATTACATCTGGAAGCCGATTTCTTATGGAAGTAATAAAGGCATTCCGATGACTTTCGGATTCCAGTTTCCGTACATCTATTTTCCGTGGTATAAATCCAATAGGGCTGTTAAGTGTTGACTTGAAGTGCTCCATCCAGCGTATTAGTTGTTCATTCGCAGTTGAAAGGAGTGTGCCACTACTACTCAAGATAGGAATGTTACTGTAAGTAGGTTTGCCACACAACGCCCTTGATATGTTATACAAGTTCTTCATATATCTACGAGGGTGCAGCTAATTCAAAATGTGGACCAAATTCGAAAAAAGTTGCTAAGCTAGTTGGTATTGTTAGCAAAATATTTTGACTAAATTCGGTTGTATTTAGGAGCTTTATAGTTCAACATTAAAGAGTACCTAAGTGGTTTCCCTAGTATTTACTTTGTACAAAATTTAGTCTCATAACCAGGTATAGTTTAACATTAATAATCTGTTTAATACTTTTCGTTAAGCTTAATATTTTGTTAGGATAAACATGCTGATAGTAATACGACAGGTCTATATATTTTGTTAGAAGTTCCTAATGCATCTACCGTATGTTAAGTTTGGACTTAACATTGATTGATAGCTATGTATCTAATTTCGTAGGTGCCATCTTAATATACTGAATGTACCTCCAAATCTTTTTGATTATAGATATAACAAAAGGGGATGTTATACATATATAAGAACTATAGTAAAATGTTGACCGATTTATATACTGGCTGGTATTTATATAAAGTTTATTTGTGCAAAATTTTGCATAGCCATTTGCGTGGCCATAGCTCGCATAGTTTATAATTTAATAGCTTTTAACTGCCGTTTGTGGCATTTTAGCGGTTTTTATATGAAAGCTATTGTCAAATATGGACCGATTTCTATAAAATTTGACATAATGACCAAAAGTTGCATAAAACTTCTCTGTTCTAAATGTAGTAGTCATAGATATTACAATTTTATTAAATTTATCAGCATAAACATATCGAAAATACTTTTGCAAAATTTCTCTAGCTCTTGTAGTTAAGGAGCTATCGTGCTATTCTCTGACGGAGCTATGGTCAAATGGTGACCGATTGTGACAAAATTTTGCACACTGACTGGCATTGACATAAGACTTCCTTGTGCTAAATATATTACAGTTTATCAATTATTGGCATTTAAGTGTATTTTATGCTGTTTTCATAAGTTTTTTGTATGGGAGCTATGGTTAAAGGTGAACCGATTTTGATGAAATTTTATATGCTGCCTAGTGCTTATGTAAAACTTCTATGTAACAAATTTTCATAGCTGTTATAACTTCTCATTTATTAGCAAATAAGCAATTAGCCTAGACGAGATTATATGGGAGCTATGGTCAAATGTGAACCGATTTTGCCCGATTTCCATACTAAAATTTTCCAAGAAATGAGTAATATTTATGCCAAATTTCAGTGACCTATATCCTCTCGTTAAGGTTTTATCGTGCCGACAACAGACAGACAGAGATACGGACAGACAGAGAAACATCGCCTTAGAATTTCATAAGGATTCAGAATATACTTCAATTTTGGTTTTTGAGCTAATATTAAGGAAATTACAAACGGAATGACAATCTCAATATACCCCCAATTCTTTTTGATGGTGGGTATAAAAAGAGGATATTATATATATAAGAATTTGAAAATTTAGTGGACATAGCTATCATAGTTTCTAATTTAGTAGCTTTTAACTGGCTTTTGCTACATTTTTTTTTTTATTTCCTGGAGCTAAAGTCAAATATGGACTGATTCCTATAAAATTTGATAAACTGATCAAAAATTTCATAAAACTTCCCTATTTTAAATTTAATCGTCATAGATATAACAATTGTATTCAATTTATTAGCATTAATGTGTTTCCCGGGGCAGGGTTATATGGGAGCTCTAACTACATTTGAACTGATTTTGTCCATTTTCAACACACATCTTTTTCAAGATATCCAAAATACTTTTGTAAAATTTTGTCCCTCTAGCTCTTTTCGTTAAGGCGCAATCGTGCATTTATCTGACGGACAGACGGACATTTTGTATTTTTGTGTTTCCGTAAGTTTTTTATATGGGAGCTATGGTCAAATGGTGACCGATTGTGACAAAATTTTGCACACTGACTGTCATTGACATAAGACTAAATATATTACAGTTTATCATTTATTGGCATTTAAGTGTATTTTATGCTGTTTTCATAAGTTTTTTGTATGGGAGCTATGGTTAAAGGTGAACCGATTTTGATGAAATTTTATATGCTACCTAGTGCTTATGTAAAACTTCTATGTAACAAATTTTCATAGCTGTTATAACTTCTCATTTATTAGCAAATAAGCAATTAGCCTAGACGAGATTATATGGGAGCTATGGTCAAATGTGAACCGATTTTGCCCGATTTCCATACTAAAATTTTCCAAGAAATGAGTAATATTTATGCCAAATTTCAGTGACCTATATCCTTTCGTTAAGGTTTTATCGTGCCGACAACAGACAGACAGAGATACGGACAGACAGAGAAACATCGCTCAATCGTCTTAGAATTTCATAAGGATTCAGAATATACTTCAATTTTGGTTTTTGAGCTAATATTAAGGAAATTACAAACGGAATGACAATCTCAATATACCCCCAATTCTTTTTGATGGTGGGTATATAAGAATTTGAAAATTTAGTGGACTTAGCTATCATAGTTTCTAATTTAGTAGCTTTTAACTGGCTTTTGCTACATTTTTTTTTTTATTTCCGGGAGCTAAAGTCAAATATGGACTGATTCCTATAAAATTTGATAAACTGATCAAAAATTGCTTAAAACTTCCCTATTTTAAATTTAATCGTCATAGATATAACAATTGTATTCAATTTATCAGCATTAATGTGTTTCCCGGGGCAGGGTTATATGGGAGCTCTAACTACATTTGAACTGATTTTGTCCATTTTTAACACACATCTTTTTCAAGATATCCAAAATACTTTTGTAAAATTTTGTCCCTCTAGCTCTTTTCGTTAAGGCGCAATCGTGCTTTTATCTGACGGACAGACGGACATTTTGTATTTTTGTGTTTCCGTAAGTTTTTTATATGGGAGCTATGGTCAAATGGTGACCGATTGTGACAAAATTTTGCACACTGGTTGGCATTGACATAAGACCTCCTCGTGCTAAATTAAGTGGTTATATCTGTTATAGTTTATTGGCATTTAAGTGTATTTTAGGTGAAATTTTGGCTGTTTCCGTATGTTTTTTGTATGGGAGCTATGACTAAATGTGAACCCAATTTGATGAAATTTGATATGCACCTAGGGCTTATGCAAAACTTCTATGTACCAAATTTTATCATCAAAGCTATTAAAGTTTGTTATTTATTAGCAAATAAGCGATTAGCGTAGGCGAGGTTTTAGGGGAGCTATGGTCAAATGTTAACCGATTTTGCCCAATTTCAATACCAATTTTCTCAGAGATGAAGAATGTTTTTACTAAGTTTCAGTGAGCTAGCTCCTTTCGTTTAGGCGTTATCGTGATTTCAACAGACAGACAGACGGACATCGTTTAATGGTCTTAGAATTTCCCTTTTCTTTTTGTATTTTTGTGTTTCCGTAAGTTTTTTATATGGGAGCTATTGTCAAATGGTGACCGATTATGACAAAATTGCACACTCGTTGGCATTGACATAAGACCTCCTCGTGCTAAATGTAGTGGTAATATCTGTTATAGTTTTCGATTTATTGGCATCTTAGTGTATTTTAGGTGGAATTTAGGCTGTTTCCGTTAGTTTTTTGTATGGGAATTATGGTTAAATGTAAACCGATTTGGATGAAATTTTATATGTTAGTGCTAATTCTATATACCGAATTTTATCATCATAGCTATTATAATTTGTCATTGATTAGCCTAGACGAGGTTATATGGGAGCTATGGTCAAATGTGAACCGATTTTCCCCGATTTCAATTTTCCAAGAAATGAAGAACATGTATGCCAATTTTCAGTGACATATATCCTTTCGTTAAGGTTCTATCGCATCTACAACAGACAGACAGATAGACGGACAAACGGACAGACGGACAGACAAACGGACATCGCTCAATCGTCTTGATATGGCTAAGCCTACATTGACGATTATTCTAAAGTAAGACATAAAGTTAATTGAGCAAAAACTTTATAAAATTTGAATTGTCTCAAAAATTGAAAAATACAAAATAAAAACTTGTTTTATTCGAACATAAAGTTCCCAGGCATTGTCGGATGTAAAGATATGCTTATCGTGGGACCATGGGAATATATTTTTTCGCTTTAAAAAAAAATCACAGCAACTACAAATTCCCGGTTGCTGAAATAACCTATTACTGGCAACTAGAATTGACTCTTGTTGCCATCTACGATATGATTAATAATTGACAAGGCAACTGAGGTTCTGTTATTGGTTATCAGTTAAAGTTGAGTTGCAATACACAATCATACCTTTAACCTAAGCTCATTATATAGTTAAATTCTTATTTAATCTAGTCTTATACAAGTATTCTATAGAAAATACTCTTAGTAATAAATGCACAACCTCTACTTCATCAATTTCCCATAAATATTTCCTAAAATAAATATTAGCCCTTAACTCCAATTCAGAGATTCTATTCATAAAACACCAAATTTATTAAGCAAAATCCACAAACTTAAGAACAATAAAAATGAGGTTAAACGCTTAAAATCAATTCAATTGTAACTCAATAAATTATCTCAATACTTTTGGAAACAAATATGAATATAATTTTCAAAGAATCTCGAAGAAGATGAAGAAAAAAAACAATAGAATGAAAACTTTGTTCATGGAAGATTTAAGCTGGATTTTACTACCTGTGGGTATAGAATACAAGAAAACCGAAAACTAATTTCAAAGAAAAGTGCACAGAAGGCAAATATTATTTAAATCAAATTTCTGCATATATTCGTATAAAACAACAACAACAACAACAGAGCTCAAAAGCATGAGGAAAACTTAAAAGAAAACTTAAATATTCATTTTCATTCATTCATGGTAAAGTCAGGAAAATCTAGCGATGCACAGTGGTTTACGGACACTTTTTTGTTGGAAATAATTCTGTAACTTTTAAACGACTGAAGATATTTGAATGAAAGGTGATAGCCAAGGAGCATTCGAGTTGATTTTTAAAAACACTGGTTCATTAGTGGTCGGAAGAGTGACTGATGGATCTTCAAAGTTGGTCACCTCTGGTGTTCGACTTTTTTAAAAATTCGCCAAAAATCCATTTATGGATGGATTGAAAATAAATTTTAAACTTAAGTTGTCCTTGATAAGATCTAAAAAAATACGCTTATATGTATAGGTTATCTCCTTTGGCTTTCGAGATATTCGGGTAAAAAGAATTTTTGGGTTGATTTTTATCTATTTTTTTAACTTTTTTTGATCTGGTGGACGAATCTGAGGACCAAAAATTTTTTAAGAATATTCCTTAAATTCTTAATAAAATTTTCAATAATGTTTGTGCAAGTTGGTTATACATATCTTCTTTCGTTTAAAAGTTAAAAATGTTCAAAAACATAAAAAAATATCAATATTTTTTTAGTTTTTCCCTAAAATATAGCTATATTTCTTTACTAATAAAAGGAGATAACCTACACATATAACCGTATTTTTTGTAGATCTTCTCAAGGACAACTTAAGTATAAAATTTCTTTTCAATCCATCCATAAATGGATTTTTGGCGAATTTTTAAAAAAGTCGAACACCCGAGGTGACCAACTTTGAAGGTCCATCAATCACTCTCCCGACCATTCATGCACCAGTGTTTTTGAAAATCAACTCGAATACTCCTTGACTACCACCTTGCCAAATTTCATTCAAATATCTTTAGTCGTTTAAAAGTTATAGAATTATTTCCAAAAAAAGCGTCCGTAAACCACTGTGCGATGGTTGCCAAGGTTTGGTGAATGTAGAAAATGTAAGATCCTGTTATAGAGGTACAACTATAATGTCTGTCTGGTATGAATTTGTTAGCTGCATCATTTATTGTGGTTAAAAATATTTTCAGCTTGCGTGAATACTCCTGGGATGCAACAGCCTCAAGAGATGAGCCAAGTTAACAAAAAATTATAAGAAAGAAATATGGCTGAAACACCCAGCAAGGCAAAGGCTTATGAATATATCGCTCTTTACTTGTGTTAGTGTGTAAGTTTCTTATTTTTATTCTTATTTCATTGAACTACTTCCCAGCTAGCAATTTGGTGATTGTTGACGATAATATCAGCAAAATGAGTCTTTTGGGATTCTTATAGATGATCGAAAACTGTTTAATCAGCTTAGTGATCTAAAAAAGATTCCAAAAAGACTCCTTAAAACGCTTAGAAAACGACAAGTTTACAAAAGCACAAACAATTCTTGCAGAATGTGTACAGTCAAAATCTTATCGTCCAAACGATCCTAATGCGACTGTTTTTTATGTTATTTTAATCAGTTTAGTGATCAAAAAAGACCTCAAAAAGACTCAGAAAATACCTTGAATGCTACTATTTTAACGCAAAATGTGTGCAATCAGTTTGGTGATCAAAAAAGTGTACAAAAAGACTCATAGACGCTTAGTAAGCGAATAGTTAAAATTATCACAAAAAATCTTGTAAAATGTGCGTAATATAACTATCCCAGTAAAACTTTTCATTACCAAATAATGAGTTAAACAGTTAAATTATTGAACACGAACTGCTTACTCATTCGCTGTTTAAGTCATTACATTAACATGGGGATGTCATTGGAGGCAAGTACTTACCAATTGCAGAAAAGTAATGACTTGGGTAAAGCAATATGAAAGCAACAACAACAGCAACAACTTTTTTGTTGTTGTTTTATTAAAAACATATATTTTTAAACGAAATACAAAATTTTTTTTATGATTCCATGGGGGCTCGAACCCAGACCCTCCGACTGCTAGGCAGAGCTACTTCATATGTTGAAAACTTAGCAACTTATAATTAATATAAACAATTTTTATTTTTAGATCCAAAATCATGTGAAAATAACTTTGTTTTTCCCTGCTTTTTTTTTTGCTTTGTTGTAATTTTTGGAAAAATATTTTTATACGATTTTTTGTAATTATTTTAAAACTTTTTTAAAATTATTTTAAAACTTAAACAATTTAAATCTTCTTTTTTGTATAAGTTTTTACATAAGATTGACTCTTACTTACTTAAATGTTACAACCTGTTAAGGTCAAAGCCCGAGCATATTTTAGAATTCCATGGATTTCGATCTTGTGCGAATATTCTCCAATTTTATAGGCCAAGCTTTGAAAAATGTTCCTCTACTTGGTCTTTCTATCGAAGTGTCGGACATCCTCCTCTAACATTAGGTAGTGGGACATTTCAATTCTAATTTTATCCTCTTCATTGTATTTTTTTTTTCAAGAGAGGGTTACTAGCCCGTAATCCTAACCCATTTTTATCGATCTTATGGGACAACTCTCGGAACATGTTAACTCACAATATTAATGGGTGTTAAACTATCTCCCCGGGTGATACCATGAGGAGGTGTGTGTCCACAGTTGAGATGAAGGATGACCCAGATAAGTTGGGCTTACCAAGTAAAGACCAATTAGAATCGTGTTTGGTATTCAACATCCCCTACATAATCAAAATTGACTCATGATGGTATTTTTTCATTAACGTGAGTTAGTTTTACAAATTTTTTTTACAGAAGATAATATTTAAGTTCTTAAAATTCAAAAATCATTTAAAAAGACTCTTTTAATAAAAAAAAAAACTAAAAAAAATTGTTGCCCTTGGTGGGATTTGAACCGGGGCCATCAGTTTAAATTACCACCTTAATTACAAATAAGTACTTCTGAATTAACTTATTATTTATTCGGATGGTATGTTGTAGTCGTTACAAGGTAACCAGTTATCAGAGTACTTGCCATTACCAAAGTTTTGCTGGGTAGCAAAATGTGTGTAGTCATATTCTAATCAACAAAACGAGTCATTAAAGACTCGTTTTGAAGAGTCGTATGAAGGATACCATTTTTTATCACAAAAATATAATTTTTGACTCATAAGTGATTTCATAAATGATCATTAAAATCGTGCAGTGAAGTCAAACAAGACTCATATTTGATTAAAATTTTCCAAAAATGCTAGCTGGGTTACTCCTATAACATTTACACGTACATCCGTATGTGTTTAGTTTGGATTTTCCATTTAACTTTAGTGCAAATTTCACTTGAGTTTACGATTACAAAAGATTTCCTAAATATGTATGTATGTATATAGCAAAATGCCTTGTTAAGAAGGATTGTTGTAGAATATGTAAGAAATTCGGGTGAAGTTATTTCTAGTAAAAGGCTAGCGCAAAAAAGTAGTGTTAAATCGCATATTTCTAAATTTGATATAAATACCCCCCATCAAAAAGAATTGGCGGTATATTGAGATTGTCATTTCGTTTGTAATTTCCTTAATATTAGGTCAAAAACCAAAATTGAGTATATTCTGAATCCTTATGAAATTCTAAGACGATTGAGTGATATCCGTCTCTCTGTCTGTTGTCAGCACGATGAAAGGATATAAGATAACTGAAATTTGTCATAAATATTCTTTATTTCTTAGAAAATTTTGTTATTGAAATCGGGCAAAATCGGTTCATAGTTGACCATAGCTCCCGTATATCCTCGTCTAGGCTAATCGCTTATTTGATAATAAATAACAAACTATAATAGCTATAATGATAAAATTTAGAAGTTTTACATAAGCTCAAGGCTGCATATAAAATTTCATCAAAATCGGTTAACATTCAGCTATAGCTCCCATACAAAAAACTTATGAAAACAGCCTAAATTTCACCTAAAATACACTTAAAGGCCAATAAATTTAAAATACCACTAAATTTAGCACAAAGAAATCTTATATCAATGCCAGCCATTGTGCAAAACGTTGTCACAATCGGTCACCATTTGACCATAGCTCCCATATAAAAAACTTACGGAAACACAAACATACAAAGGAAACGGGGGTTTATGGCCTCCTTATGAAAATTTTTCTTTAGAAAAAATTTCATATTGAAAATTTTTCGATAGAAAACATTTTATATTGAAAATTATTCTATAGAAAAAATTTCATATTGAAAACTTTTCTATTAAAAAAATTCATATTGAAAATTTTTCAATAGAAAAAATTTCATATTGAAAATTTTTATATAGAAAACATTTCATATTGAAAATTTTTATATAGAAAAAATTTCATATTGAAAATTTTTTTATAGAACAAATTTCATATTGAAAATTTTTCAATATGAAATTTTCTCTATAGAAAAATTTTCATTATGAAATTTTTTCTATAGAAAAATTTTCATTATGAAATTTTTTCAATAGAGAAATTTTCATTATGAAATTTTTTTCTATAGAAAATTATGAAATTTTTTGTATAAATTATGAAATTTTTTCTATAGAAAAATTTTCATTATGAAATTTTTTCTATAGAAAAATTTTCATTATGAAATTTTTTCTATAGAAAAATTTTCATTATGAAATTTTTTCTATAGAAAAAATTTCATTATGAAATTTTTTCTATAGAAAAATTTTCATTATGAAATTTTTTCTATAGAAAAATTTTCATTATGAAATTTTTTCTATAGAAAAATTTTCATTATGAAATTTTTTCTATAGAAAAATTTTCATTATGAAATTTTTTCCATAGAAAAATTTTCATTATGAAATTTTTTCTATAGAAAAATTTTCATTATGGAATTTTTTCTATAGAAAAATTTTCATTATGAAATTTTTTCATTATGAAATTTTTTTTATAGAAAAATTTTCATTATGAAATTTTTTCTATAGAAAAATTTTCATTATGAAATTTTTTCTATATAAAAATTTTCATTATGAAATTTTTTCTATAGAAAAATTTTCATTATGAAATTTTTTCTATATAAAAATTTTCATTATGAAATTTTTTCTATAGAAAAATTTTCATTATGAAATTTTTTCTATAGAAAAATTTTCGTTATGAAATTTTTTCTATTGAAAAATTTTCATTATGAAATTTTTTCTATAGAAAAATTTTCATTATGAAATTTTTTCTATAGAAAAATTTTCATTATGAAATTTTTTCTATAGAAAAATTTTCATTATGAAATTTTTTCTATAGAAAAATTTTCATTATGAAATTTTTTCTATAGAAAAATTTTCATTATGAAATTTTTTCTATAGAAAAATTTTCATTATGAAATTTTTTCTATAGAAAAATTTTCAATATGAAATTGTTCTTTAGAAAAATTTTCAATATAAAATTGTTTCTATAGAAAAATTTTCAATATGAAATTTTTTTCTACAGAAAAATTTTCGATAAGAAATTTTTTCTATTGAAAAATTTTCGATATGAAATTTTTTTTTATTGAAAAATTTTCAATATGAAATTTTTTGTATAGAAAAATTTTATAATGAAAATTTTTCTATAGAAAAAATTTCAAAATGAAAATTTTTCTATAGAAAAAGTTTCATAATGAAAATTTTTCTATAGAAAAAGTTTCATAATGAAAATTTTTCTATAATCTAATTTTTTTCTACAGAAAAATTTTCGATAAGAAATTTTTTCTATTGAAAAATTTTCGATATGAAATTTTTTTCTATTGAAAAATTTTCAATATGAAATTTTTTGTATAGAAAAATTTTATAATGAAAATTTTTCTATAGAAAAAATTTCAAAATGAAAATTTTTCTATAGAAAAAGTTTCATAATGAAAATTTTTCTATAGAAAAAGTTTCATAATGAAAATTTTTCTATAGAAAAAATTTCATAATGAAAATTTTTCTATAGAAAAAATTTCATAATGAAAATTTTTCTATAGAAAAAATTTCATAATGAAAATTTTTCTATAGGAAAAATTTCATAATGAAAATTTTGGTATAGAAAAAATTTCATAATGAAAATTTTGGTATAGAAAAAATTTCATAATGAAAATTTTGGTATAGAAAAAATTTCATAATGAAAATTTTGGTATAGAAAAAATTTCATAATGAAAATTTTTCTATAGAAAAAATTTCATAATGAAAATTTTTCTATAGAAAAAAATTCATAATGAAAATTTTTCTATAGAAAAATTTCATAATGAAAATTTTTCTATAGAAAAAATTTCATAATGAAAATTTTTCTATAGAAAAAATTTCATAATGAAAATTTTTCTATAGAAAAAATTTCATAATGAAAATTTTTCTATAGAAAAAATTTCATAATGAAAATTTTTCTATAGAAAAAATTTCATAATGAAAATTTTTCTATAGAAAAATTTCATAATGAAAATTTTTCTATAGAAAAAATTTCATAATGAAAATTTTTCTATCGGAAAAATTTCATAATGAAAATTTTTCTATAGAAAAAATTTCATAATGAAAATTTTTCTATAGAAAAAATTTCATAATGAAAATTTTTCTATAGAAAAAATTTCATAATGAAAATTTTTCTATAGAAAAAATTTCATAATGAAAATTTTTCTATAGAAAAAATTTCATAATGAAAATTTTTCTATAGAAAAAATTTCATAATGAAAATTTTTCTATAGAAAAAATTTCATAATGAAAAATTTTCTATAGAAAAAATTTCGTAATGAAAATTTTTCTATAGAAAAAATTTCATAATGAAAATTTTTCTATAGAAAAAATTTCATAATGAAAATTTTTCTATAGAAAAAATTTCATAATGAAAATTTTTCTATAGAAAAAATTTCACAATGAAAATTTTTCTATAGAAAAAATTTCATAATGAAAATTTTTCTATAGAAAAAATTTCATAATGAAAATTTTTCTATAGAAAAAATTTCATTATGAAAATTTTTCTATAGAAAAAATTTCATAATGAAAATTTTTCTATAGAAAAAATTTCATAATGAAAATTTTTCTATAGAAAAAATTTCATAATGAAAATTTTTCTATAGAAAAAATTTCATAATGAAAATTTTTCTATAGAAAAAATTTCATAATGAAAATTTTTCTATAGAAAAAATTTCATAATGAAAATTTTTCTATAGAAAAAATTTCATAATGAAAATTTTTCTATAGAAAAAATTTCATAATGAAAATTTTTCTATAGAAAAAATTTCATAATGAAAATTTTTCTATAGAAAAAATTTCATAATGAAAATTTTTCTATAGAAAAAATTTCATAATGAAAATTTTTCTATAGAAAAAATTTCATAATGAAAATTTTTCTATAGAAAAAATTTCATAATGAAAATTTTTCTATAGAAAAAATTTCATAATGAAAATTTTTCTATAGAAAAAATTTCATTATGAAAATTTTTCTATAGAAAAAATTTCATAATGAAAATTTTTCTATAGAAAAATTTCATAATGAACATTTTTCGATAGAAAAAATTTCATATTGAAAATTTTTCAATAGAAAAAATTTCATAATGAAAATTTTTCTATAGAAAAAATTTCATTATGAAAATTGTTCTATAGAAAAAATTTCATAATGAAAATTTTTCTATAGAAAAAATTTCATAATGAAAATTTTTCTATAGAAAAAATTTCATAATCAAAATTTTTCTATAGAAAAAATTTCATAATGAAAATTTTTCTATAGAAAAAATTTCATAATGAAAATTTTTCTATAGAAAAAATTTCAAAATGAAAATTTTTCTATAGAAAAAGTTTCATAATGAAAATTTTTCTATAGAAAAAGTTTCATAATGAAAATTTTTCTATAGAAAAAATTTCATAATGAAAATTTTTCTATAGAAAAAATTTCATAATGAAAATTTTTCTATAGAAAAAATTTCATAATGAAAATTTTTCTATAGGAAAAATTTCATAATGAAAATTTTGGTATAGAAAAAATTTCATAATGAAAATTTTGGTATAGAAAAAATTTCATAATGAAAATTTTGGTATAGAAAAAATTTCATAATGAAAATTTTGGTATAGAAAAAATTTCATAATGAAAATTTTTCTATAGAAAAAATTTCATAATGAAAATTTTTCTATAGAAAAAAATTCATAATGAAAATTTTTCTATAGAAAAATTTCATAATGAAAATTTTTCTATAGAAAAAATTTCATAATGAAAATTTTTCTATAGAAAAAATTTCATAATGAAAATTTTTCTATAGAAAAAATTTCATAATGAAAATTTTTCTATAGAAAAAATTTCATAATGAAAATTTTTCTATAGAAAAAATTTCATAATGAAAATTTTTCTATAGAAAAATTTCATAATGAAAATTTTTCTATAGAAAAAATTTCATAATGAAAATTTTTCTATCGGAAAAATTTCATAATGAAAATTTTTCTATAGAAAAAATTTCATAATGAAAATTTTTCTATAGAAAAAATTTCATAATGAAAATTTTTCTATAGAAAAAATTTCATAATGAAAATTTTTCTATAGAAAAAATTTCATAATGAAAATTTTTCTATAGAAAAAATTTCATAATGAAAATTTTTCTATAGAAAAAATTTCATAATGAAAATTTTTCTATAGAAAAAATTTCATAATGAAAAATTTTCTATAGAAAAAATTTCGTAATGAAAATTTTTCTATAGAAAAAATTTCATAATGAAAATTTTTCTATAGAAAAAATTTCATAATGAAAATTTTTCTATAGAAAAAATTTCATAATGAAAATTTTTCTATAGAAAAAATTTCACAATGAAAATTTTTCTATAGAAAAAATTTCATAATGAAAATTTTTCTATAGAAAAAATTTCATAATGAAAATTTTTCTATAGAAAAAATTTCATTATGAAAATTTTTCTATAGAAAAAATTTCATAATGAAAATTTTTCTATAGAAAAAATTTCATAATGAAAATTTTTCTATAGAAAAAATTTCATAATGAAAATTTTTCTATAGAAAAAATTTCATAATGAAAATTTTTCTATAGAAAAAATTTCATAATGAAAATTTTTCTATAGAAAAAATTTCATAATGAAAATTTTTCTATAGAAAAAATTTCATAATGAAAATTTTTCTATAGAAAAAATTTCATAATGAAAATTTTTCTATAGAAAAAATTTCATAATGAAAATTTTTCTATAGAAAAAATTTCATAATGAAAATTTTTCTATAGAAAAAATTTCATAATGAAAATTTTTCTATAGAAAAAATTTCATAATGAAAATTTTTCTATAGAAAAAATTTCATTATGAAAATTTTTCTATAGAAAAAATTTCATAATGAAAATTTTTCTATAGAAAAATTTCATAATGAACATTTTTCGATAGAAAAAATTTCATATTGAAAATTTTTCAATAGAAAAAATTTCATAATGAAAATTTTTCTATAGAAAAAATTTCATTATGAAAATTGTTCTATAGAAAAAATTTCATAATGAAAATTTTTCTATAGAAAAAATTTCATAATGAAAATTTTTCTATAGAAAAAATTTCATAATGAAAATTTTTCTATAGAAAAAATTTCATAATGAAAATTTTTCTATAGAAAAAATTTCATAATGAAAATTTTTCTATAGAAAAAATTTCATAATGAAAATTTTTCTATAGAAAAAATTTCATAATGAAAATTTTTCTATAGAAAAAATTTCATAATGAAAATTTTTCTATAGAAAAAATTTCATAATGAAAATTTTTCTATAGAAAAAATTTCATAATGAAAATTTTTCTATAGAAAAAATTTCATAATGAAAATTTTTCTATAGAAAAAATTTCATAATGAAAATTTTTCTATAGAAAAAATTTCATAATGAAAATTTTTCTATAGAAAAAATTTCATAATGAAAATTTTTCTATAGAAAAAATTTCATAATGAAAATTTTTCTATAGAAAAAATTTCATAGAGAAAATTTTTCTATAGAAAAAATTTCATAATGAACATTTTTCGATAGAAAAAATTTCATATTGAAAATTTTTCAATAGAAAAAATTTCATATTGAAAATTTTTCTATAGAAAAAATATCATAATGAAAATTTTTCTATAGAAAAAATTTCATAATGAAAATTTTTCTATAGAAAAAATTTCATAATGAAAATTTTTCTATAGAAAAAAAAATGAAAATTTTTCTATAGAAAAAATTTCATAATGAAATTTTTCTATAGAAAAAATTTCATAATGAAAATTTTTCTATAGAAAAAATTTCATAATGAAAATTTTTCTATAGAAAAAATTTCATAATGAAAATTTTTCTATAGAAAAAATTTCATAATGAAAATTTTTCTATAGAAAAAATTTCATAATGAAAATTTTTCTATAGAAAAAATTTCGTAATGAAAATTTTTCTATAGAAAAAATTTCATAATGAAAATTTTTCTGTAGAAAAAATTTCATAATGAAAATTTTTCTATAGAAAAAATTTCATAATGAAAATTTTTCTATAGAAAAAGTTTCATAATGAAAATTTTTCTATAGAAAAAATTTCATAATGAAAATTTTTCTATAGAAAAAATTTCATAATGAAAATTTTTCTATAGAAAAAATTTCATAATGAAAATTTTTCTATAGAAAAAATTTCATAATGAAAATTTTTCTATAGAAAAAATTTCATAATGAAAATTTTTCTATAGAAAAAATTTCATAATGAAAATTTTTCTATAGAAAAAATTTCATAATGAAAATTTTTCTATAAAAAAAATTTCATAATGAAAATTTTTCTATAGAAAAAATTTCATAATGAAAATTTTTCTATAGAAAAAATTTCATAATGAAAATTTTTCTATAGAAAAAATTTCATAATGAAAATTTTTCTATAGAAAAAATTTCATAATGAACATTTTTCGATAGAAAAAATTTCATATTGAAAATTTTTCAATAGAAAAAATTTCATATTGAAAATTTTTCTATAGAAAAAATTTCATAATGAAAATTTTTCTATAGAAAAAATTTCATAATGAAAATTTTTCTATAGAAAAAATTTCATAATGAAAATTTTTCTATAGAAAAAATTTCATAATGAAAATTTTTCTATAGAAAAAATTTCATAATGAAAATTTTTCTATAGAAAAAATTTCATAATGAAAATTTTCATTATGAAATTTTTTCTATAGAAAAATTTTCATTATGAAATTTTTTCTATAGAAAAATTTTCATTATGAAATTTTTTCTATAGAAAAATTTTCATTATGAAATTTTTTCTATAGAAAAATTTTCATTATGAAATTTTTTCTAGAGAAAAATTTTTATTATGAAATTTTTTCTATAGAAAAAATTTCATAATGAAAATTTTTCTATAGAAAAAATTTCATAATGAAAATTTTTCTATAGAAAAAATTTCATAATGAAAATTTTTCTATAGAAAAAATTTCATATTGAAAATTTTTCTATAGAAAAAAATTCATAATGAAAATTTTTCTATAGAAAAAATTTCATAATGAAAATTTTTCTATAGAAAAAATTTCATAATGAAAATTTTTCTATAGAAAAAATTTCATAATGAAAATTTTTCTATAGAAAAAATTTCATAATGAAAATTTTTCTATAGAAAAAATTTCATAATGAAAATTTTTCTATAGAAAAAATTTCATAATGAAAATTTTTCTATAGAAAAAATTTCATAATGAAAATTTTTCTATAGAAAAAATTTCATAATGAAAATTTTTCTATAGAAAAAATTTCATAATGAAAATTTTTCTATAGAAAAAATTTCATAATGAAAATTTTTCTATAGAAAAAATTTCATAATGAAAATTTTTCTATAGAAAAAATTTCATAATGAACATTTTTCGATAGAAAAAATTTCATATTGAAAATTTTTCAATAGAAAAAATTTCATATTGAAAATTTTTCTATAGAAAAAATTTCATAATGAAAATTTTTCTATAGAAAAAATTTCATAATGAAAATTTTTCTATAGAAAAAATTTCATAATGAAAATTTTTCTATAGAAAAAATTTCATAATGAAAATTTTTCTATAGAAAAAATTTCATAATGAAAATTTTTCTATAGAAAAAATTTCATAATGAAAATTTTTCTATAGAAAAAATTTCATAATGAAAATTTTTCTATAGAAAAAATTTCATAATGAAAATTTTTCTATAGAAAAAATTTCATAATGAAAATTTTTCTATAGAAAAAATTTCATAATGAAAATTTTTCTATAGAAAAAATTTCATAATGAAAATTTTTCTATAGAAAAAATTTCATAATGAAAATTTTTCTATAGAAAAAATTTCGTAATGAAAATTTTTCTATAGAAAAAATTTCATAATGAAAATTTTTCTATAGAAAAAATTTCACAATGAAAATTTTTCTATAGAAAAAATTTCATAATGAAAATTTTTCTATAGAAAAAATTTCATAATGAAAATTTTTCTATAGAAAAAATTTCATAATGAAAATTTTTCTATAGAAAAAATTTCATAATGAAAATTTTTCTATAGAAAAAATTTCATAATGAAAATTTTTCTATAGAAAAAATTTCATAATGAAAATTTTTCTATAGAAAAAATTTCATAATGAAAATTTTTCTATAGAAAAAATTTCATAATGAAAATTTTTCTATAGAAAAAATTTCATAATGAAAATTTTTCTATAGAAAAAATTTCATAATGAAAATTTTTCTATAGAAAAAATTTCATAATGAAAATTTTTCTATAGAAAAAATTTCATAATGAAAATTTTTCTATAGAAAAAATTTCATAATGAAAATTTTTCTATAGAAAAAATTTCATAATGAAAATTTTTCTATAGAAAAAATTTCATAATGAAAATTTTTCTATAGAAAAAATTTCATAATGAAAATTTTTCTATAGAAAAAATTTCATAATGAAAATTTTTCTATAGAAAAAATTTCATAATGAAAATTTTTCTATAGAAAAAATTTCATAATGAAAATTTTTCTATAGAAAAAATTTCATAATGAAAATTTTTCTATAGAAAAAATTTCATAATGAAAATTTTTCTATAGAAAAAATTTCATAATGAAAATTTTTCTATAGAAAAAATTTCATAATGAAAATTTTTCTATAGAAAAAATTTCATAATGAAAATTTTTCTATAGAAAAAATTTCGTAATGAAAATTTTTCTATAGAAAAAATTTCATAATGAAAATTTTTCTATAGAAAAAATTTCACAATGAAAATTTTTCTATAGAAAAAATTTCATAATGAAAATTTTTCTATAGAAAAAATTTCATAATGAAAATTTTTCTATAGAAAAAATTTCATAATGAAAATTTTTCTATAGAAAAAATTTCACAATGAAAATTTTTCTATAGAAAAAATTTCATAATGAAAATTTTTCTATAGAAAAAATTTCATAATGAAAATTTTTCTATAGAAAAAATTTCATAATGAAAATTTTTCTATAGAAAAAATTTCACAATGAAAATTTTTCTATAGAAAAAATTTCATAATGAAAATTTTTCTATAGAAAAAATTTCATAATGAAAATTTTTCTATAGAAAAAATTTCATAATGAAAATTTTTCTATAGAAAAAATTTCATAATGAAAATTTTTCTATAGAAAAAATTTCATAATGAAAATTTTTCTATAGAAAAAATTTCATAATGAAAATTTTTCTATAGAAAAAATTTCATAATGAAAATTTTTCTATAGAAAAAATTTCATAATGAAAATTTTTCTATAGAAAAAATTTCATAATGAAAATTTTTCTATAGAAAAAATTTCATAATGAAAATTTTTCTATAGAAAAAATTTCATAATGAAAATTTTTCTATAGAAAAAATTTCATAATGAAAATTTTTCTATAGAAAAAATTTCATAATGAAAATTTTTCTATAGAAAAAATTTCATAATGAAAATTTTTCTATAGAAAAAATTTCATAATGAAAATTTTTCTATAGAAAAAATTTCATAATGAAAATTTTTCTATAGAAAAAATTTCATAATGAAAATTTTTCTATAGAAAAAATTTCATAATGAAAATTTTTCTATAGAAAAAATTTCATAATGAAAATTTTTCTATAGAAAAAATTTCATAATGAAAATTTTTCTATAGAAAAAATTTCATAATGAAAATTTTTCTATAGAAAAAATTTCGTAATGAAAATTTTTCTATAGAAAAAATTTCATAATGAAAATTTTTCTATAGAAAAAATTTCACAATGAAAATTTTTCTATAGAAAAAATTTCATAATGAAAATTTTTCTATAGAAAAAATTTCATAATGAAAATTTTTCTATAGAAAAAATTTCATAATGAAAATTTTTCTATAGAAAAAATTTCATAATGAAAATTTTTCTATAGAAAAAATTTCATAATGAAAATTTTTCTATAGAAAAAATTTCATAATGAAAATTTTTCTATAGAAAAAATTTCATAATGAAAATTTTTCTATAGAAAAAATTTCATAATGAAAATTTTTCTATAGAAAAAATTTCATAATGAAAATTTTTCTATAGAAAAAATTTCATAATGAAAATTTTTCTATAGAAAAAATTTCATAATGAAAATTTTTCTATAGAAAAAATTTCATAATGAAAATTTTTCTATAGAAAAAATTTCATAATGAAAATTTTTCTATAGAAAAAATTTCATAATGAAAATTTTTCTATAGAAAAAATTTCATAATGAAAATTTTTCTATAGAAAAAATTTCATAATGAAAATTTTTCTATAGAAAAAATTTCATAATGAAAATTTTTCTATAGAAAAAATTTCATAATGAAAATTTTTCTATAGAAAAAATTTCATAATGAAAATTTTTCTATAGAAAAAATTTCATAATGAAAGTTTTTCTATAGAAAAAATTTCATAATGAAAATTTTTCTATAGAAAAAATTTCGTAATGAAAATTTTTCTATAGAAAAAATTTCATAATGAAAATTTTTCTATAGAAAAAATTTCACAATGAAAATTTTTCTATAGAAAAAATTTCATAATGAAAATTTTTCTATAGAAAAAATTTCATAATGAAAATTTTTCTATAGAAAAAATTTCATAATGAAAATTTTTCTATAGAAAAAATTTCATAATGAAAATTTTTCTATAGAAAAAATTTCATAATGAAAATTTTTCTATAGAAAAAATTTCATAATGAAAATTTTTCTATAGAAAAAATTTCATAATGAAAATTTTTCTATAGAAAAAATTTCATAATGAAAATTTTTCTATAGAAAAAATTTCATAATGAAAATTTTTCTATAGAAAAAATTTCATAATGAAAATTTTTCTATAGAAAAAATTTCATAATGAAAACTTTTCTATAGAAAAAATTTCATAATGAAAATTTTTCTATAGAAAAAATTTCATAATGAAAATTTTTCTATAGAAAAAATTTCATAATGAAAATTTTTCTATAGAAAAAATTTCATAATGAAAATTTTTCTATAGAAAAAATTTCATAATGAAAATTTTTCTATAAAAAAAATTTCATAATGAAAATTTTTCTATAGAAAAAATTTCATAATGAAAATTTTTCTATAGAAAAAATTTCATAATGAAAATTTTTCGATAGAAAAAATTTCATATTGAAAATTTTTCAATAGAAAAAATTTCATATTGAAAATTTTTCTATAGAAAAAATTTCATATTGAAAATTTTTCTATAGAAAAAATTTCATATTGAAAATTTTTCTATAGAATAAATTTCATATTGAAAATTTTTCTATAGAAAAAATTTCATATTGAAAATTTTTCTATAGAAAAAATTTCATAATGAAAATTTTTCTATAGAAAAAATTTCATAATGAAAATTTTTCTATAGAAAAAATTTCATAATGAAAATTTTTCTATAGAAAAAATTTCATATTAAAAATTTTTCTATTGAAACAATTTAAATTAAAAATTTTTCTATTGAAACAATTTAATATTAAAAATTTTTCTATTGAAACAATTTAATACTAAACATTTTTCTAGAGAAAATAAAATAGATATTGAAAACTTTTCTAACGAAAAAAAAATTTCATTGAAAATTTTTCTAGAAAAAAAATCACATTTTTCCGAAAGATTTCATAAAGATTAAAAGATTTCATATTGAAAACTTTTCTAGAGAAAAATTATATATAGAAAAATCTTCAATATGAAACTTTTCCTATTGAAAAATTTTCAATTTGAAATTTTTTTCTATATAAAAATTTTCAATATGAAATTTTTTCTATATAAAAATTTTCAATATGAAATTTTTTCTATATAAAAATTTTCAATATGAAATTTTTTCTATAGACAAATTTGATTATGAAATTTTTTCCATAGAAAAATTTTCGTTATGAAATTTTTTCTATAGAAAAATTTTCAATATGAAAGGGGGTCCGTCTGTCCTTCAGATAAAAGCACGATTGCTCCTTAACTACATAAGCTAGGGGAGACAATTTTACAAAAGTATTTTCGATATGTTATAGAGCCCGGTTAGAGCCCCTGCCCCGGGAATCACATTTATGCTGATAAATTTAATAAATTTGTAAAATCTATGACAACTAAATTTAGAACAGAGAAGTTTCATGCAACTTTTGGTCAGTATGTAAAATTTTATAGGAATCAGTCCATAAAATGCCACTAAAATGTTACAAACGCCAGTTAATAGCTATAGTTCATATACACATATATAACATCCCCTTTTAATATCTACAATCAAAGAGATATGGAGGTAAATTTAGTTTATTAAGATTTCACCTACAAAATTTGATAGCTATCAATCAATGTTAAGTCCAGACTTTATATACGGTAGATGCATTAGGAAGTCCTAACAAAATATATGTTTATCTTAACTACATACTAAGCATACCAAAAAGTATTTAATATTTATTAATACCCCATTTGGTCCACATTTTGAAATAGCTGCACTCTCGTACGACTTAATGGTGGGTATACAGGATTCGGCACAGCCGAATATAACACTCTTACTTGTTATTTATATTTTTTTCTATTTTTCTTGAGCCACCCTAATAATCTGTTACATATGTATATCCATATGTATGTATGTATATAGATATATGTATGTTTTAATATGTATTTACAATAGAAAAAAATTTTAAAAATTATAAATGAAAAAAATTTACAACTCGTGGGAAATGCTCAATCATATTAGATTTAACTGCAAACATCCAAGTAGAGGTTGAATAAAAAATAAATTTTATTCTTTGTATTTTTAGGATTTCTTTTTTTTTCAACATATACGACATGAAGAGGAAAACACCTTAAACAAAGATTGTTTAGTGTAATTTTCATAAGATATGTATTTTAAAACGAAAACTTTTTGAAATATTTATTATAACTTAAAAGATTTGAAACGGTTAATAAATCAGAAAACACACAAATCTTAAAGAAAATATATACAATAAAATAATTTTAACAAATATTTAAACCTTTATATATAGTATAGCCCAGACGTGGGATAATAGGATGCTAATTGGTATAAATAAACAATAGTAATAAGATGTAAGGGCTTTGGTCAAAGATGAGGCAAGTGTTTTAAATTTCGAAAATATGCCTATTCAATTTCATCAAACTAATAAAATTAATATTATTAATAAAAAGTAAAATTTTAAAAATTAGTTAATTATTAAAAAATTTTCTATAAAATTAGCCAAATTTTAAAAATATTCTTATACAAATAGTAACATTTTATAAATGTTCCTATAACAAAAGAAAAATTTTGAAAAATTTCCTACAAAATAGTAAAATTTTGAAATTTTTTCTATAAAAATAGTAAAATTTTAAAAATTTTGCTATAAAAATAGTCAAATTTTGAAAATTTTCCTATAAAAATAGCAAAATTTTGCTATAAAAATAGTAACGTTTTGAAAAGTTTGCTATAAAAATAGAAAAATTTTGAAAATTTTGCTATAAAAATAGTAAAATTTTGAAAATTTTGCTATAAAAATAGTAAAATTTTGAAAATTTTGCTATAAAAATAGTAAAATTTTGAAAATTTTCCTATAAAAATAGTAAAATTTTGAAAATTTTCCTATAAAAATAGTAAAATTTTAAAAATGTTCCTATAAAAGTAGTAAAATTTCCTACAATTCTTAAAATTTTCCTACAACAATAGTAAAATTTTTAAAATTTTCCTATAACAATAGTAAAATTTTTAAAATTTTCCTATAAAAATAGTGAAATTTTGAAAATTTTCCTATGGAAATATTAAAAATTTTTCTATAAAAATAGAAAAATTTAGAAAAATTTCCTACAAAATAGTAAAATTTTGAAATTTTTTCTATAAAAATAGTAAAATTTTAAAAATTTTGCTATAAAAATAGTCAAATTTTGAAAATTTTCCTATAAAAAAAGCAAAATTTTGCTATAAAAATAGTAACGTTTTGAAAATTTTGCTATAAAAATAGTAAAATTTTGAAAATGTTGCTATAAAAATAGTAAAATTTTGAAAATTTTGCTATAAAAATAGTAAAATTTTGAAAATGTTGCTATAAAAATAGTAAAATTTTGCTATAAAATTAGTAAAATTTTGAAAATTTTCCTATAACAATAGTAAAATTTTGAAAATTTTGCTATAAAAATAGTAAAATTTTAAAAATGTTCCTATAAAAGTAGTAAAATTTCCTACAATTCTTAAAATTTTCCTACAACAATAGTAAAATTTTTAAAATTTTCCTATAACAATAGTAAAATTTTTAAAATTTTCCTATAAAAACAGTGAAATTTTGAAAATTTTCCTATGGAAATATTAAAAATGTTTCTATAAAAATAGTAAAATTTTGAAAATTTTCCTATAAAAATAGTAAAATTTTGAACATTTTCCTATAAAAATAGTAAAATTTTGAAAATTTTCCTAAAAAATAGTAAAATTTTGAAAAATTTCCTATAAAAATAGTAAAATTTTGAAAAATTTCCTATAGAAATAGTAAAGTTTTGAAAATTTTCCTATAAAAATAGTTAAATTTTGAAAATTTTCCTATAAAAATAGTAAAATTTTGAAAATTTTCCTAGAAAAATAGTAAAATTTTGAAAATTTTCTTATAAAAATAGTAAAATTTTGAAAATTTTCTTATAAAAATAGTAAAGTTTTGAAAATTTTCCTATAAAAATAGAAAATTTTTAAAAATTTAAAAATAGAAAAATTTTTTAAATCTTTCTATAAAAATAGTCGAATTTTGAAAATTTTCCTAAAAAAGTAGTCAAATTTTGAAAATGTTCATGTAAAAATAGTAAAATTTTTCTATAAAAATAGTAAAATTTTCTTATAATAAATATTTAAAAAAATCTTATAAAGATAAATTTTTCCCATTTATATTTAATCAAATGTATTTATTTATTGACCCTCCTTTCGGAAGGTCTTTGCAAAAATTCATTTTAGACTCATTAGAGTGCTCCTCTCCACGGAAATCTTTAGTAAAAGGCGAAAGATTTATTCGACAACTGAAGAGAAGCCAGAGTAATTTAATCGTCATTAACCTAAACAATATAACGTGAGCCTATATTCAATACCGACTATGAACCAACCAAAATATTTTTAAGGCGAGGCAAAAAACTATTTAATATCCAAAATAATTAAGTAGAAGCCAATATTTTCTCTACAATATATTAAAGCCAATGTTCCAAAATAGATTTATTCTCCCTAACTTTTATTAAAAGTGATGTAACTATTATAAAAAAAACAGGTTCCCAATAAAAAGTGATTTTGAAAAAATTTGGTTCATAGACGGTATTGAATATAGGCTCACGATAAGTAAAATTATACAAGAACTAATTAAGAATTATGTTATCAATCAAGAAGTACATATTTATGAGTTCGGTATGAGGGTTGATTTGATGAATATTAAAATGTGCGAATGTAAGATTGATTTGTTCAAGCTCTTTAAAATTTTTGTGTGTAATGTATGTATGTATGTGTGTCAGCAGAATTTCTTTGTCTTTTACTTGAGGTAGCAAGTAAAATATTTGACCGTAAATAGCTTAGGCATAATTAAGGTAGAAAAGGCGTTATTTATAGCAATAAGTAGTCTTTGAAATCCCAGCGGATTCTTTTTATTAAATTTAAATAATTAATGCTATAAATGAAAAATATCCTTTAAAATGATCATTATCCACTCTTCGTTGTCCTGACTTTATCTCACATGTTGGCAAACATTTTCCATCCAAATATTTTATAGTTTTATATAAACAAATTTGTGGTTTCTGACTGTATGAACAGTACAAGTAACATCGACAATCATCCAGAAACATGTGCATTAAAGTGTGAATGTCAAGGCGAAATGCAACATCCGGAAGATTAAGTTTTGATAAAAAGCTTCATTTGCTCAACTTAATGCCAAGAATTCGTCGCACATGTACGAGTACATACATACATATATTATATAAGAATGTTTGTGAGTGATGGAGTTTACAGCTTAAGGATTTTCCTTGTTGGATGCATATTTTTCGTTATTATAACGACATTATATATATAAATATTTTAGCATATTTGTACAGGAATTCATGCTTGTTATGAGCATCAGGACATTAAGATGATGTCGTTGATGACGAGGCGACGGTGATGAAGATGACGATGATTGGGACAATGAAGACAACAAAGTCCGGATCGTTATAACTAAGTAGGAGTCTGGTTGTTCATGTTATTTCTATTTCAAGGCTGAGGAGTAAATTTATGGGGAAAATTACAAGAACATAATTTAACACTTTCTAAGTTCTGCATGATATGGTAGGAATTTTTATACGGGAGTAGTAGCAAAAGTATTCAGATATTTTTTTTGAAATTTCCCAATAAAAATAGAAAAATTTTGAAAAATTTTCTATAGAAATAGTAAAAATTCGTAAATTTTTTCATAAAAGTAGTAAAATTTTGAAAATTTTTCTATAAAAATAGAAAAATTTTGAAAATTTTTCTATAAAAATAGAAAAATTTTGAAAATTTTTCTATAAAAATAGAAAAATTTTGAAAATTTTTCTATAAAAATAGAAAAATTTTGAAAATTTTTCTATAAAAATAGAAAAATTTTGAAAATTTTTCTATAAAAATAAAAAAAATTTTGAAAATTTTTCTATAAAAATAGAAAAATTTTGAAAATTTTTCTATAAAAATAGAAAAATTTTGAAAATTTTTCTTTAAAAATAGAAAAATTTTGAAAATTTTTCTATAAAAATAGAAAAATTTTGAAAATTTTTCTATAAAAATAGAAAAATTTTGAAAATTTTTCTATAAAAATAGAAAAATTTTGAAAATTTTTCTATAAAAATAGAAAAATTTTGAAAATTTTTCTATAAAAATAGAAAAATTTTGAAAATTTTTCTATAAAAATAGAAAAATTTTGAAAATTTTTCTATAAAAATAGAAAAATTTTGAAAATTTTTCTATAAAAATAGAAAAATTTTGAAAATTTTTCTATAAAAATAGAAAAATTTTGAAAATTTTTCTATAAAAATAGAAAAATTTTGAAAATTTTTCTATAAAAATAGAAAAATTTTGAAAATTTTTCTATAAAAATAGAAAAATTTTGAAAATTTTTCTATAAAAATAGAAAAATTTTGAAAATTTTTCTATAAAAATAGAAAAATTTTGAAAATTTTTCTATAAAAATAGAAAAATTTTGAAAATTTTTCTATAAAAATAGAAAAATTTTGAAAATTTTTCTATAAAAATAGAAAAATTTTGAAAATTTTTCTATAAAAATAGAAAAATTTTGAAAATTTTTCTATAAAAATAGAAAAATTTTGAAAATTTTTCTATAAAAATAGAAAAATTTTGAAAATTTTTCTATAAAAATAGAAAAATTTTGAAAATTTTTCTATAAAAATAGAAAAATTTTGAAAATTTTTCTATAAAAATAGAAAAATTTTGAAAATTTTTCTATAAAAATAGAAAAATTTTGAAAATTTTTCTATAAAAATAGAAAAATTTTGAAAATTTTTCTATAAAAATAGAAAAATTTTGAAAATTTTTCTATAAAAATAGAAAAATTTTGAAAATTTTTCTATAAAAATAGAAAAATTTTGAAAATTTTTCTATAAAAATAGAAAAATTTTGAAAATTTTTCTATAAAAATAGAAAAATTTTGAAAATTGTTCTATAAAAATAGAAAAATTTTGAAAATTGTTCTATAAAAATAGAAAAATTTTGAAAATTGTTCTATAAAAATAGAAAAATTTTGAAAATTGTTCTATAAAAATAGAAAAATTTTGAAAATTTTTCTATAAAAATAGAAAAATTTTGAAAATTTTTCTATAAAAATAGAAAAATTTTGAAAATTTTTCTATAAAAATAGAAAAATTTTGAAAATTTTTCTATAAAAATAGAAAAATTTTGAAAATTTTTCTATAAAAATAGAAATATTTTGAAAATTTTTCTATAAAAATAAAAAAATTTTGAAAATTTTTCTATAAAAATAGAAAAATTTTGAAAATTTTTCTATAAAAATAGAAAAATTTTGAAAATTTTTCTATAAAAATAGAAAAATTTTGAAAATTTTTCTATAAAAATAGAAAAATTTTGAAAATTTTTCTATAAAAATAGAAAAATTTGGAAAATTTTTCTATAAAAATAGAAAAATTTGGAAAATTTTTCTATAAAAATAGAAAAATTTTGAAAATTTTTCTATAAAAATAGAAAAATTTTGAAAATTTTTCTATAAAAATAGAAAAATTTTGAAAATTTTTCTATAAAAATAGAAAAATTTTGAAAATTTTTCTATAAAAATAGAAAAATTTTGAAAATTTTTCTATAAAAATAGAAAAATTTTGAAAATTTTTTCTATAAAAATAGAAAAATTTTGAAAATTTTTCTATAAAAATAGAAAAATTTTGAAAATTTTTCTATAAAAATAGAAAAATTTTGAAAATTTTTCTATAAAAATAGAAAAATTTTGAAAATTTTTCTATAAAAATAGAAAAATTTTGAAAATTTTTCTATAAAAATAGAAAAATTTTGAAAATTTTTCTATAAAAATAGAAAAATTTTGAAATTTGTTCTATAAAAATAGAAAAATTTTGAAAATTGTTCTATAAAAATAGAAAAATTTTGAAAATTTTTCTAGAAAAATAGAAAAATTTTGAAAATTTTTCTATAAAAATAGAAAAATTTTGAAAATTTTTCTATAAAAATAGAAAAATTTTGAAAATTTTTCTATAAAAATAGAAATATTTTGAAAATTTTTCTATAAAAATAGAAAAATTTTGAAAATTTTTCTATAAAAATAGAAAAATTTTGAAAATTTTTCTATAAAAATAGAAAAATTTTGAAAATTTTTCTATAAAAATAGAAAAATTTTGAAAATTTTTCTATAAAAATAGAAAAATTTTGAAAATTTTTCTATAAAAATAGAAAAATTTTGAAAATTTTTCTATAAAAATAGAAAAATTTTGAAAATTTTTCTATAAAAATAGAAAAATTTTGAAAATTTTTCTATAAAAATAGAAAAATTTTGAAAATTTTTCTATAAAAATAGAAAAATTTTGAAAATTTTTCTATAAAAATAGAAAAATTTTGAAAATTTTTCTATAAAAATAGAAAAATTTTGAAAATTTTTCTATAAAAATAGAAAAATTTTGAAAATTTTTCTATAAAAATAGAAAAATTTTGAAAATTTTTCTATAAAAATAGAAAAATTTTGAAAATTTTTCTATAAAAATAGAAAAATTTTGAAAATTTTTCTATAAAAATAGAAAAATTTTGAAAATTTTTCTATAAAAATAAAAAAATTTTGAAAATTTTTCTATAAAAATAGAAAAATTTTGAAAATTTTTCTATAAAAATAGAAAAATTTTGAAAATTTTTCTATAAAAATAGAAAAATTATGAAAATTTTTCTATAAAAATAGAAAAATTTTGAAAATTTTTCTATAAAAATAGAAAAATTTTGAAAATTTTTCTATAAAAATAGAAAAATTTTGAAAATTTTTCTATAAAAATAGAAAAATTTTGAAAATTTTTCTATAAAAATAGAAAAATTTTGACAATTTTTCTATAAAAATAGAAAAATTTTGACAATTTTTCTATAAAAATAGAAAAATTTTGAAAATTTTTCTATAAAAATAGAAAAATTTTGACAATTTTTCTATAAAAATAGAAAAATTTTGAAAATTTTTCTATACAAATAGAAAAATTTTGAAAATTTTTCTATAAAAATAGAAAAATTTTGAAAATTTTTCTATAAAAATAGAAAAATTTTGAAAATTTTTCTATAAAAATAGAAAAATTTTGAAAATTTTTCTATAAAAATAGAAAAATTTTGAAAATTTTTCTATAAAAATAGAAAAATTTTGAAAATTTTTCTATAAAAATAGAAAAATTTTGAAAATTTTTCTATAAAAATAGAAAAATTTTGAAAATTTTTCTATAAAAATAGAAAAATATTGAAAATTTTTCTATAAAAATAGAAAAATTTTGAAAATTTTTCTATAAAAATAGAAAAATTTGGAAAATTTTTCTATAAAAATAGAAAAATTTGGAAAATTTTTCTATAAAAATAGAAAAATTTTGAAAATTTTTCTATAAAAATAGAAAAATTTTGAAAATTTTTCTATAAAAAAAAAAAAAAATTTTGAAAATTTTTCTATAAAAATAGAAAAATTTTGAAAATTTTTCTATAAAAATAGTAAAATTTTGAAAATTTTTCTTTAAAAATAGTAAAATTTTGAAAATTTTTCTATAACAATAGAAAAATTTTGAAAATTTTTCTATAAAAATAGTAAAATTTTGAAAATTTTTCTAGAAAATTAGTAAAATTTTAAAAATTTTTCTAGAAAAATAGTAAAATTTTGAAAATTTTTCTATAGAAATAGTAAAATTTTAAAAATGTTTCTATAGAAATAGTAAAATTTTAAAAATGTTACTATAGAAATAGTAAAATTTTGAAATTTTTTCGATAGAAATAGTAAAATTTTGAAAATTTTTCTATAGAAATAGAAAAAATTTGGAAATTTTTCTACAAAAATAGAAAATTTTTGAAAATTTATCTATAAAAATAGCAAAATGTGGAAAATTTTTCTATAGAAATAGTAAAATTTTGAAAATTTTCCTATAGAAAACAGTAAAATTTTGAAAATTTTCCTGTAGAAAACAGTAAAATTTTGAACATTTTTCTATAAAAATAGTAAAATTTTGAAAATTTTCCTACAAAAATAGTAAATGCTTCTATCAAAAAAGGCAAATTTTTCTATAAAATGATAAAATTTAAAATTTTTTTTTTTTTAAATAGTATAATTTTGAAAATTTTTCTATAAAAATAGTAAAATCTTGAAAATTTCCCTACAGAAATAGTAAATTTTTCTATCAAAAAGGCAAATTTTTCTATAAAATTATAAAATTTTGAAAATTTTAAAGAAAAATAGTAAAGTTTTGAAAATTTTTCTATAAAAATAGTTAAATTTTTGAATTTTTCCAATAAAAATAGTAAAATTTTGAAAATTTTTTTATACATATAGTAAAATTTTTAAAAAAATAGTACAATTTTGCTATAAAAATACTAAAACTTTGACAACTTTTCTATAAAATTAGTAACATTTTTAAATTTTTTTATAAAAATATTAAAATTTTTAAAACTTTCCTATACATTTCTCCTAAAAATAAATAGTAACATTTTTTAAATTTGAGAATTTTTCTGTGAAAATAGTAATTTC
This sequence comes from Stomorhina lunata, assembly GCA_933228675.1. Lineage (NCBI taxonomy): Eukaryota > Metazoa > Arthropoda > Insecta > Diptera > Rhiniidae > Stomorhina > Stomorhina lunata. Next base: position 60,708,360 of record OW121742.1, read on the forward strand.
GAATTTAAATTTTTTTGGTGCATTTCCTTATGATCTTTTACTGCTGATGTGATAACAACAAATTACTTTATATTTTTGCTGTCATCAGCGTCATCAAAACTGGTAACAACTAATGAAGCTGATTACTACAAATGATGACACTAAATTCTAACAAATGTCATTGCTCCCACCTACAATTTAAGGACGAATGCAAAAAGGATTCATGAAGAAGAAAAAAACTAAAAGCAAAATAAGTTTAATTTAAGACGACGACTAAAAGGAAACCTAACTAATTTTAAATTTTCTTTCAAAACTGTAATGCAATTGAATAAGTAAAGAAATCTAAGGAGGTTACAGAGGAGTGGGTTTAGGGGTGGTGCAACTACATACATACTTTTTTGTTTTTCGACCCGCATTTGTTTTGAAGTAAATAAATTTGAACATTGGTTTACAATCAGTTTTGACATTTGTCTTCTTTACTTTCAACAATAGAAAGACAGCATTTGGAAATCTATGGCAAGATTTGACTTGTACTCGTATATGTTTGAATGTATTTAAGACTCCTATTATAATGTCCTTATGTTGATTTTTAACTTAAACCAATTTTGCTTTGAGGCATGACTAAACTGCACTCTCCCAAAGTTGACGTCATAAGGGTCCTTTTGTTTTTATCTAAGTCGTACAATTATAGTATTTGAGTATTTACATATGAAGGAGGATGTATTTGAGCTTTGGGATCGTTTACATTATATGTATGTTTATTTGCAAACCAGATTTTTTACCACAAGTAAAAATCTTTCGGACTCTGAAGTATTTTACAATTGAATCCCGAAACTGACAAGTCATATGAAAAAACATCTAGTGTAAAACAGACTTAAGTCTATTTGTTTGTTAAATATACACATAAGAAAGATTTCTTGTCTAACTTTGTTTTCTTTTGTCTCGTCTTAAATGCTTAAATTTCGAGTTAAAATAATATTGACTGATAAATAATACAGTTTCTAGATACAATAATAAAAAAGAAGTTTTAATAAAACGAAAAATTTTCTATAAAAAAATTTTTATATCGAAAAACTTTTATACAGAAATATTTTTCTATAGAAAAATTTTTATATCGAAAAATTTTTGTATCGAACAATTTTTATATAGAAAAATTGTTCATAACGAAAAATTTTCTATAGAAAAATTTCTTATAGAAAAAATTTTCTATAGAAAAATTTTTCATAACGAACAATTTTCTATAGAAAAAGTTTTCATAACAAAAAATTTTCTATAGAAAAATTTTAAAAATTATACTATTTTTATATACAAATTTTGAGAATTTTACATTTTTTATAGAAAAATTTTTAAAATTTTACTTTTTTTTATAAAAAAATGTTACTTTTTTTATAAAAAAATTTTCAAATTTTTTTTTACTATTTTGATAGAAAAATTTTCAAAATTTAACTATTTTTAAGGAAAAATTTTCAAAATTTTACTATTTTTATAGAAAAATTTTCAAAATTATACTATTTTTATAGAAAAATTTTACGTTTTTCTAAAAAAAAATTTAACTTTTTTATAAACAAAAATTTACTATTTTTATAGAAAAATCTTAAAATTTTACTATTTTTGAAAATTTAATTATTTTTATAGCAAAAATTTAATATTTTTATACAAAAATTTATTTTTATAAAAAATTTTTACTATTTTTATAGAAAAATTTTTAAAATTTTACTATTTTTATAGAAAATTTTTCAAAATTTTACTATTTTCATAGAAAAATTTTCAAAATTTTACTATTTTTAAAGAAAAATTTTCAAAATTTTAATATTTTTGTAGAGAAATTTTCAAAATTTTACTATTTTTATAGAAAAATTTTCAAAATTTTACTGTTTTCTATAGAAAAATTTTTAAAACGAAAATTTTTTGTAAAAAAATTCGCTATAAAACTTTTTTGTAGAAAAATTTTTATTTTTTCTATAGAAAAATTTTTATAACGAAAAATTTTCTATAGAAAAATTTTTATAACGAAACATTTTCTATAGAAAAATTTTTGTAACGAATAATTTTCTATAGAAAAATTTTTGTAACGAATAATTTTCTATAGAAAAATTTTTGTAACAAATAATTTTCTATAGAAAAATTTTTATAACAAAAAATTTGTAACGAAACATTTTCTCGCGAAAAATTTGTAACGAAAAATTTTCTTGCGAAAAATTTTTATTATGAACAATTTTAGTAACGCAAAATCTTCTATGGAAATATTTTAATAACAAAAAATTTTCTATACAAACGAAAAATTTTCTATAGAAGAACTTTTGCATCGAAAAATTTTCTGTTTTTTTTTTCAAAAAAAAAACGAATAACTTTCTATAAAATTTTCTTTTTTTTCAAAAACGAAGAAAACTTTGATTATTTTTATAAAATAAAGTTTTAATAATTTACAATTTTTTAGAAAAATTTTCAAGATTTTACTATTTTAATAAAAAAACAAAAAATTATTATTTTTTTATAGAAAATTTTATTTTTTTTATAGAATAATTTTGTATAACGAAAAATTTTTTATGGAACAATTTTTATGCCGAACAATTTTTGTAACTAAAAATTTTTATTTATCGTTAAAATTTTGTAATGAAATTTTTTACGTTAAAATATTTTTAAGTTCATTTGATTTGATTCACAAAAATATTTAATACCTTTTTAAAACAACTGTGTCTTGACAATGGCGTTAACATTTCTCTAGTGTCAAAATTTGACAATCATTTCTGACAAGCCGCAGTTTGTTATAAATTGTCATTTTTTCCAGCCAGGTGTAGAACGTACCAGAATAAAAATCTTAAAATAATAAATTGTAGGAAGAAATAATTGTGAATAAAGCTTGAAAAGTGAAGAATTGTATCTAATAATTGTAAACTATAAGACATTTTAACAACTTGATAAGTTTTAGAAAGAAAATTCCTTAAAATTTTAAACGAGTCACACATTTTGCATCAGACTTTTTTTAATCCTCAAATGTAAGTAAATGGCCAAGAGAATTTCGCCGAAAAGTGAAAGAGAAACATTGCAAATTTGCTGCGAAACAAAGAAAACACCAGCGGTTTAATTTATGCGGTTGATTTTAGAGTTGTCATATCAGCTGTCATCAGAGAATAAACGTCATTTACTTTATTTTTGTGTGAGTGTGTGTTTGGGATTTTGCTTGTGTCGTGAAAAAAGAGAGAAATAAAAAAAATTGTGAAAAACTTGTAGTTTTTTTTTGCAAACATTTTCCTAAATACGGGATTGTACAGAAAATTACCAATAAATTTCCTGAGTTTTTAGGCTGAAAAGAAAATTATACAAATTCTTATAGATTTACAGATTATATTTATTTATTAATTGGTGATTGCTTGCAAATTATTTGGAAACCTTTTTGCTTGTTAGAAGAAAAAGGGAAAATTAATCTAAGAAAATGCTTATAAATCTAAAAGTGAAAACTTTAGATGCTCAAACCCATGAGTTTAGCATCGACAATGAGGTTAGTATTTTAAATATTCCATATTTTCCCCAAATTTAATTATATTTCCTATTAAATTATCCAGATCACCGTGCGTGAATTCAAGGATAAAGTGTCTGAAAAGACAAATATTGCTGCCGACCAACAGCGTATTATCTATTGTGGACGTGTGATGGTTGATGACAAACAGCTCAAAGAATATGGTAAGGCTTTTGAAAAAAGAAAATTGTTTTGAAACGTTTTCTTATTGGCAAACTTTTCTCTCTTTAGATGTTGATGGTAAAGTTGTACATGTTGCCGAAAGACCACCGCCCTCTCAGCGTCTTCCAGCTTCTGACTCATCTAGCTCTAATGCGAATCCACCGAATGAACGCCGTAATCGTGCTCGACCAGTTAATATGCGTAACTCTCCATTGTTTCGTGCTTTAGACGGTATGGTTGTTGGTACTATGGCTTTTCCCATGAATGCAAATGTAAGTTCAGGTTTTAATAGATTGATTTTGATCATGAAATAGTTTTAAGAGACCTCCGTACTAAAATTTACCAGTTTTTTATACATAGCACAATTTGAGAAAGATGAAAAAATACTTTTTTCGCTTTCAATTATTAACTAAGGTCACAATTATTTTTTGAAACAAGTAAGAAAGTAATTTAGGCGGTTCACCCGACCATATGTTACCCTACACGACTGTTTTCTATAAAATTTATTATCATGCAAATTGTTAAGACCAACCTATGGAACAAGTCTAGTTCAACTGAACTGCACTGATTTTTCAATCATTTAGTGATATAGTGCTTTAAATAGCAGCAATATGTATATAATGTACTCCGACATATCTTTCAGAAGAGATATCTCAATCGACTTTTCATTAAACCATTAAGGAACTATTAAGAAAAATGTAAAATTTTACTCTTGGTTTTTGTGCAAAGACGTCCATATCTTGTAAAATTTATATTATATATATCAAAAATGAGCCACCGTGGTATAGCAGGTTGGTCATCCGTCTAGCATACCAGAGGTCCCAAGTTTAATCCCCGGTCAGACCCACTTGAAACAAAATAAATCTTGAAAAAAAGCGGCGGTTCACCTCATAACCCAGCTAGCAACTGGTTATTGAGTATTAGGCTATGTAAAACTTCTCTAACTAATGTAGGTATTTGCCATTCGGAACCGGAGTAAGAATAAGTAAGAATATTATAATAGGCTGTACACCCACCATCAAATTGGGTTTAATTTTGAAACAGCTAACTCAAAATGTGGAACTAATTCGGAAAAAAATGTTACGCTAGGTGTATATTGTTGGTAAAATCATTGGATTAAATTGGTTGCAGTAGCTCTATAGTTCAACATTTAAAAGTATCTAAGTGATTTTCCTAGTATGTACTTTGCACAAAATTTTGCCTCATAAAATGGTATAGTTTTGTATTAATAAGTTGTTATATACTTTTCGTTGTGCTTAATATGTAGTTAGGCCAAACGGGTTTGACATTAATGTTAAAAACTTTGAGTTTGGTGATAGTCGAGATATTTTGAGATCTCCAGAACTTATTGAGAATACCAAAAGCTTGCTTTGCATAATCTATTTTGGATATCTTCTTTGCTGCCACCGCTTTTAAAGATTAAACTTCCTAGGTAGCAGAAAGTTTCAACCTCGTCAAAAATAAGAAATGGACTCATTAAGTGAGTTTAATCGCAATGACTTAGTTTTCTTAATGTTAATTTGAAGGCCAGCTAAGGCAGCACGGGATGCAAAGGTTTGGATTTTTAACTGCATGCTAGAGAAACGGTGAGAAAAGAGACATATTAATGGGTTTGCATTGTGAACCTTTATGAAGAATCCAGCAGAATGTATTGTTGTAAAGTTCCTTGATGAGTCGTAAATCTTTCCAGGGACTCCTTTACATCTTAGAGCTTCCCAGATCACGCTGTGTTCTAATGTGTCAAATGCGCGTTTGAAGTCTATAAATAGTAGTTAGAGGGTAAAGGTAATGTAAACCGATTTCGCCCAATTTCATCTCAAAAATTTTCCAAGAAATGAAGAATATTTTTGCCATATTTCAGTGACTTTTCTTTTAGACCCTATCGTGCTATCAACAGACAGACGGACATCATTCAATAGTCTTAGAATTTCATAAGCATAATAATGACAGATCTTCTTCTGTAACTATCTCTGGAGATCCCTCATCCATTTATGACGGATGTTTGGAGGTATAGACGGACGGATCTAAGTCAAAGGAAGGTGTGTGAGAGGGGGGCTTGTACATCCCGCTTTTGGGGAAGGAAATTTGTTTTAGGCTACCTGATTTATGTAGTATTCTTCAAGCAGAGATATCGGCCATATACAAAGCTTTTAATTGGATAAGATACTACAGAGATATTAGTTTCTGTATCGAATTCAGACTACCATAAAATCCCTATCTAATATCCACACGACGAGATGGCGAGACATTGCAATATTGAACTTTTCTGGGTAACCGGGCACAACAACATACCAGGTAACTCCAATGCGGACAAACTTGCTAAATCTGGTGCTCTCCTGAGTCAGGAAAACATCAAACAATTAACGTTCTTACCGCTATCCGCCTGCAAATTAATAATTATACAATTTCTTTGTGGGTCGGCTCAGAACACTTGGTCTACTGAAACAAATTGTTCAATCTCCAGACAAACATGTCCCACTTACAATAATAAGGAAAATGTAAGGATGTATGGGTTGAAAATCCTTGTACAGCATGGAGAAATCATGCTGTACAAGGATTTTTGGTTTTCTCTCTAATTGAAGACATGAATACCACAAATAGCTGGTAGATTGGAGGCTTTAGTCACAAAAAGTCAGTTCACTAGACATTTATACATTTAAGGAATGTATTTAATAATTTTTTATAAGATAACTAGCAGTACGCCACGCTCGTTGATGCACCACCAACTAAAATAAATTTAAAGGAAAAACATTACACAAATATCCTATTAATTCTGAATTATTTTATGGATTTTGTTCAACAAATTGACAATCTCCGGTATTTGTCAATGTTATATGCTTTTTAATTTAGTCATGAGGTAAATTTTCATAAAAGTTAGGGTCATTTTCAAAACATTTAAGCGAAATTGTTTAACGGCAGCGTTTGCTGTCGATTGTGAGCAAATGCGACAGCCATCTTGCGAAAAGCTTTCTAATAGCTAAGTGATCATTCAAAATTGGGAACGTCCATGTTGTCCACAATCTCCCACTATTAATCTCCGATCCGCTAAAACCATACCGCTTTTACGGCCACATTGAGATTCAGATTCCGCTTCTTTACCATGAAAATGGATGGTATAGTGTCCCCAAGTAGTAATTTTTTTTTTCACAAAAAAAAAATTTAATAAGCACATGAAATGTATCTTTTCTATTTTCTTCCAAAAACCCCGAGGTAAAATAAACTTGTTCAAATTTAGTCATTTGTCAGTTGTATATTGACAGGGACATTATTGTCATTTTATTAAGTAACCTTGAAGTTTAAAAGGGCAATGAAATATTGACCTGCCCTCGTATCAATGACTTTTTTTGAAACTTATCAGATTATGTCAAAACCAGCTCAATAAACAAATTACCTACACAAAATTGTGCATGTTCCTAATTTATTGCCTTTATGTATCGAAAAAATTTGCGAATAAAAATTCTTTATCATGGAAAGAAAAAAACTGTTACTAATAAATTTATTGATTCGGCGTACAGACCAAGACATTTTCGGTTACTGCGTTTAGATAATAGCTATTGTTTATTGTAAATATTTGTCTAATCTACTTTTGTTTTAATTTCCAGACCAATGGCCAAGCCCCAGTTAATCCCTTTGCTGCATCATCGTCTTTCTGCATGAATCGCATAACAGTAGCCCGTCATATGTTGGAATGTGCCAATAATATTGCCGCCTATTTGGAAGATCCTACCAGGGTAATAAAATAAAACCTACAAAAAAATCTTTTGCGAAAAATAAATTTAACAATTCATCGTTTTCTTTTCAGGGATTAAATAATCAATCTCTTGATATTTTGGCACGCGGTCGCTGGACCATGGAATCAACTGTCGTTGAAGTGGGCATAACATCAGATATACCACAAAGTCAGCAAATTGTAGAAATGGTTCAGGGCGCTGTCCAAGCAGCTCTGCGTCGCAGTGGTAACACTAATGTTACACTGGTCCAATTGCCCACAGTTCATAGTTCCAACGAAAATGAGGCAAATAATGCTACTGCAGCTGGTCAGGCTGAAGCTGATTTAACTGCAACGGATGCTGCTGCTGGTGCAGCTGATGAAGAAGATAATGTGCCAACTGCAGCAGCTCAAGTAGTGATTGAAGATATTATCGATGAAGAAGTGGATACACCAACTAATGAACCCAGTGATAATAATTCAACAGCAGCCTCATTATCTGTAAATGCTCCAATTGCTGTAGATAATAATGATCCTGCTGCAGCAGCTGATGCCACTAGTATTGATGATGGTGGCGATAATTCTAGACGTCGTACTGGCACTAATGTTTTGGCAAGTGTTATTGAACAAATGCGTAATGTTCAAAATCGTCTTAATCCCTTCATTGATCAATACTATGATCTATTACAAAATGAGCCATCGTTTGAGGAAGGTGTAAGTATAATTTCAAGTATAAGAATTTAAGACAACAATTTATTAAACCCTTTTTTTATACAACCTTTTGCAGGACACCTTTGGCCCAGGACATGCCCAAAGATTATTTGATCGTGTATCCGAAGCATTCCATTACATGTCGCATGCTCAACATGCTATTTCCGATTTAATGTTGGATGTCTCTCAGGCCGCACCTAGATATTTGACTTGTCGTCCCATTTTAGTTGAACAAAGCGGTTATGTTAGTTCAAATAATTTCTTAACACCTGCTGCTATAACAGCTGATTTACAACGTATCATACAACAGCACACACGTAATAACCCCAATCCAAATACACCTTCAACTGCATCGGCCCCGACAGCTGCTACTGCTTCTCCACAAACAACAGACACGACTGGCAATAGCCCTAATATACCAGTAGGCTTTCGTGGTTTATTACAACGGTACTCGCGTAATCGACCAGCAGCAGGCTCAGCTACCGGAAATAGTACTAACACTAATAATACAGCAACCACACGTAATGACTCAATTTCTGGTTCTTCTACTTCGAGTGAACCCAACAACTCCACAGTCGATGATCCCATTGATGATCCTGTTATTTGGCATCCAACAATTAACTTTGGTACTCCTCCTTCAAATGATAACGCCAATACAAATGCTTCTAATAACAGTACAGCCGGTGCTGGAGGAGGTAAGTTGACTTTGGATTTTTTTAAAATTATTTTTTACATTTTATCTCAACAAGTAGTTGTAATTTTGTTTGTATGTACCATTATTTGCTGAACCATCAAATAGCCCCAGCTCAAGGAGGTGGTACCCTTGAAATTATACTACAACCTACACGTGCCATGTATTTAGAGCGTATGTTTTGTTTGTGTTATTGGTTTTTTTTCGTTGTTCTCAAGAATTAACTGATTATTTTCTAACCAATTTATTCATATTGCGAAATTGGCAAACAAACATTTTCTAATTACTACTGCCTTGATTAATATCCTAAAAGCATTTTATTATACAGTTGCAAGCAAAATAATATTTATTTTAACATCAATTATTTGTACAAGTTAATTAAAAATTAAAATTTTAGCATCTATTTTAAGCAAGAATTATTTTAAGATTGTCGGAAGGACAAAATTGCAAAACATAACTAGGAAAGAACTAGAACGGAAGTAGAACAGAACTAGAACAGAACTAGAACAGAACTAGAACAGAACTAGAACAGAACTAGAACAGAACTAGAACAGAACTAGAACAGAACTAGAACAGAACTAGAACAGAACTAGAACAGAACTAGAACAGAACTAGAACAGAACTAGAACAGAACTAGAACAGAACTAGAACAGAACTAGAACAGAACTAGAACAGAACTAGAACAGAACTAGAACAGAACTAGAACAGAACTAGAACAGAACTAGAACAGAACTAGAACAGAACTAGAACAGAACTAGAACAGAACTAGAACAGAACTAGAACAGAACTAGAACAGAACTAGAACAGAACTAGAACAGAACTAGAACAGAACTAGAACAGAACTAGAACAGAACTAGAACAGAACTAGAACAGAACTAGAACAGAACTAGAACAGAACTAGAACAGAACTAGAACAGAACTAGAACAGAACTAGAACAGAACTAGAACAGAACTAGAACAGAACTAGAACAGAACTAGAACAGAACTAGAACAGAACTAGAACAGAACTAGAACAGAACTAGAACAGAACAGAACTAGAACAGAACTAGAACAGAACTAGAACAGAACTAGAACAGAACTAGAACAGAACTAGAACAGAACTAGAACAGAACTAGAACAGAACTAGAACAGAACTAGAACAGAACTAGAACAGAACTAGAACAGAACTAGAACAGAACTAGAACAGAACAGAACTAGAACAGAACTAGAACAGAACTAGAACAGAACTAGAACAGAACTAGAACAGAACTAGAACAGAACTAGAACAGAACTAGAACAGAACTAGAACAGAACAGAACTAGAACAGAACTAGAACAGAACTAGAACAGAACTAGAACAGAACTAGAACAGAACTAGAACAGAACTAGAACAGAACTAGAACAGAACTAGAACAGAACTAGAACAGAACTAGAACAGAACTAGAACAGAACTAGAACAGAACTAGAACAGAACTAGAACAGAACTAGAACAGAACTAGAACAGAACTAGAACAGAACTAGAACAGAACTAGAACAGAACTAGAACAGAACTAGAACAGAACTAGAACAGAACTAGAACAGAACTAGAACAGAACTAGAACAGAACTAGAACAGAACTAGAACAGAACTAGAACAGAACTAGAACAGAACTAGAACAGAACTAGAACAGAACTAGAACAGAACTAGAACAGAACTAGAACAGAACTAACAGAACAGAACTAGAACAGAACTAGAACAGAACTAGAACAGAACTAGAACAGAACTAGAACAGAACTAGAACAGAACTAGAACAGAACTAGAACAGAACTAGAACAGAACTAGAACAGAACTAGAACAGAACTAGAACAGAACTAGAACAGAACTAGAACAGAACTAGAACAGAACTAGAACAGAACTAGAACAGAACTAGAACAGAACTAGAACAGAACTAGAACAGAACTAGAACAGAACTAGAACAGAACTAGAACAGAACTAGAACAGAACTAGAACAGAACTAGAACAGAACTAGAACAGAACTAGAACAGAACTAGAACAGAACTAGAACAGAACTAGAACAGAACTAGAACAGAACTAGAACAGAACTAGAACAGAACTAGAACAGAACTAGAACAGAACTAGAACAGAACTAGAACAGAACTAGAACAGAACTAGAACAGAACTAGAACAGAACTAGAACAGAACTAGAACAGAACTAGAACAGAACTAGAACAGAACTAGAACAGAACTAGAACAGAACTAGAACAGAACTAGAACAGAACTAGAACAGAACTAGAACAGAACTAGAACAGAACTAGAACAGAACTAGAACAGAACTAGAACAGAACTAGAACAGAACTAGAACAGAACTAGAACAGAACTAGAACAGAACTAGAACAGAACTAGAACAGAACTAGAACAGAACTAGAACAGAACTAGAACAGAACTAGAACAGAACTAGAACAGAACTAGAACAGAACTAGAACAGAACTAGAACAGAACTAGAACAGAACTAGAACAGAACTAGAACAGAACTAGAACAGAACTAGAACAGAACTAGAACAGAACTAGAACAGAACTAGAACAGAACTAGAACAGAACTAGAACAGAACTAGAACAGAACTAGAACAGAACTAGAACAGAACTAGAACAGAACTAGAACAGAACTAGAACAGAACTAGAACAGAACTAGAACAGAACTAGAACAGAACTAGAACAGAACTAGAACAGAACTAGAACAGAACTAGAACAGAACTAGAACAGAACTAGAACAGAACTAGAACAGAACTAGAACAGAACTAGAACAGAACTAGAACAGAACTAGAACAGAACTAGAACAGAACTAGAACAGAACTAGAACAGAACTAGAACAGAACTAGAACAGAACTAGAACAGAACTAGAACAGAACTAGAACAGAACTAGAACAGAACTAGAACAGAACTAGAACAGAACTAGAACAGAACTAGAACAGAACTAGAACAGAACTAGAACAGAACTAGAACAGAACTAGAACAGAACTAGAACAGAACTAGAACAGAACTAGAACAGAACTAGAACAGAACTAGAACAGAACTAGAACAGAACTAGAACAGAACTAGAACAGAACTAGAACAGAACTAGAACAGAACTAGAACAGAACTAGAACAGAACTAGAACAGAACTAGAACAGAACTAGAACAGAACTAGAACAGAACTAGAACAGAACTAGAACAGAACTAGAACAGAACTAGAACAGAACTAGAACAGAACTAGAACAGAACTAGAACAGAACTAGAACAGAACTAGAACAGAACTAGAACAGAACTAGAACAGAACTAGAACAGAACTAGAACAGAACTAGAACAGAACTAGAACAGAACTAGAACAGAACTAGAACAGAACTAGAACAGAACTAGAACAGAACTAGAACAGAACTAGAACAGAACTAGAACAGAACTAGAACAGAACTAGAACAGAACTAGAACAGAACTAGAACAGAACTAGAACAGAACTAGAACAGAACTAGAACAGAACTAGAACAGAACTAGAACAGAACTAGAACAGAACTAGAACAGAACTAGAACAGAACTAGAACAGAACTAGAACAGAACTAGAACAGAACTAGAACAGAACTAGAACAGAACTAGAACAGAACTAGAACAGAACTAGAACAGAACTAGAACAGAACTAGAACAGAACTAGAACAGAACTAGAACAGAACTAGAACAGAACTAGAACAGAACTAGAACAGAACTAGAACAGAACTAGAACAGAACTAGAACAGAACTAGAACAGAACTAGAACAGAACTAGAACAGAACTAGAACAGAACTAGAACAGAACTAGAACAGAACTAGAACAGAACTAGAACAGAACTAGAACAGAACTAGAACAGAACTAGAACAGAACTAGAACAGAACTAGAACAGAACTAGAACAGAACTAGAACAGAACTAGAACAGAACTAGAACAGAACTAGAACAGAACTAGAACAGAACTAGAACAGAACTAGAACAGAACTAGAACAGAACTAGAACAGAACTAGAACAGAACTAGAACAGAACTAGAACAGAACTAGAACAGAACTAGAACAGAACTAGAACAGAACTAGAACAGAACTAGAACAGAACTAGAACAGAACTAGAACAGAACTAGAACAGAACTAGAACAGAACTAGAACAGAACTAGAACAGAACTAGAACAGAACTAGAACAGAACCAGAACAGAACCAGAACAGAACCAGAACAGAACCAAAACCGAATCAGAACAGAACCAGAACAGAAACAGAACCAGAACAGAAACAGAACCAGAATAGAACTAGAACAGAAACAGAGCAGAACCAGAACTAGATCTGAAGTAGAACAAATCTAAAGCGAACCCAAAAAATAAATAAACGGAACTAAATTTGTATCCCCTTCAGCTATTCGGGCAACCTTTTGTTTAGAAATGGTAATAAGTTCTGTGTTGTTAATGCTATTATTTTAAATGCAACTGCGCCACATATTTCGAATAACCTTTGAATAAGAAATTTACATAATTGCCTTAATACAACATTTAGATTTAAAAATGGCCTACATTCAATACACAGACAATACCCGTGTACTTGGCTTATATTTACATTTCATTATTTATATTTACGTTTTTCTTACATCCTTCTTTACTTTAAACCCCTAATTCGGTTCATCATCTTAAAAATTAAATTTTCCTTATCTATTACTAAAAAATGCTAAAATTTTTAACACGATCATGTTAAAAAGTTTAATGAGTTTTACTATTTGTTTTATTCTAACTTTCGATAATTTTTGAACCACAGGCAATTTCCAACGCCAAGTAGCACGTTTATTGCAAGATGTAGTTAGTGCAGCGCCATTTGATACTGAATTTCATGTTCATTTCAATACTCCAAATGTGGTTTCTATTGATGTGCCCATTGGTATTAGCGGTGGTATTGCTGGTGCTAGTACTGGTGTTGGTAACCAAACTTCTCAAACAACCAATACATCTTTGAATAATAATGATAATAATACAACAGCATCAACAACTAGTTCAACAACTACAAATGATAATACAACAAATACTAATATTACTACAAATTCATCTACATCATCCACTTCATCCTCCTCCTCCTCTTCTTCAACAGCAAATCCTGCACGTGTTACTACCGCCACTTTGCCAACCACATCAACACAAACACGTTCAACATCACGTCCCCAAGTTCACTTTGGTAACATACCTGTACTGGGTATGCCTGAACGTTGGAATGGGCATGTTATACCCCGTAATATTGTGTCATCGTTTGATAGATTTTTACCCTGTAACAGTCATCATATACGCGAACCTGAAACAGCCAATAATGCCTCAACTGACAATGGTTCCACTAATGCCACAGCAGCAACTGGTCCAACAGGTCGTAATAATCCAGATGTGGGTAAGTTGTAGATATCTGTTTTTACCCTAACAAGTTTGTAGAGTATTTGTTAAGTCCAGGGATCGTAACGATTATGGGCTTTATTTCAAAAAATACTTATCTTTCATGTTTATTTTTTTGTTCAGAGATTAACGATTTTATTTTTTGATCAGGAAATAGGTAATATTTTTTGAGGTCATTTGGATCAAGGTTGGCCATTATTTGCGTGGCAGGGGAATAACAACAATTTACATTGAACAAGAAATCGAAACAAGAATAAATACTACAACAACAAATCATACAGCAAATGCAATCTCAGTGCTGATTTTAAGATTGAGCACTCTCATTTAAAAATGCTCTTCATTTGGCCAACCTTGTTTTAGATTATCTCCTGTATCTCCTTAAAAAATATATAAATATGATTGATCAATCTGTCTGTCTAAGACCTTGTTCCGTATGTTCTACGGTTCTTCTAAAACTATGTTTTTGTGAAATACTTTTTGTGAAATACTTTGTAGCGCTATAGATAGATAGCATGATAGAGGTTGCTTAATGAATCCTTATAAGTTAGTCCTAAGTGTAGTTCTGCATAAAATAATTTATGTTTTTCCAATTCACCCATAAATGGAATTACCTTCCATTTATAGAACTATCTTTTTCCTATATGAAAGGCGTTCCTCTATCCACCACCTAAGTGCTAGAGGTTCCCTTGGGGGAAATATTTAAGTAATAATTTCTTTGAATGACAAATATAGCATGAACAATTTATGTTATTCCCTGATCGAACAATAAACTCTAAAAGTAATCGTCATTTTCTAACCGAAAAAAAAAATGTTGGAAAATAATATTTATTTTTTCTGGAACGGGTAGTCCACCAAACCAGGGCCTAAATGTTTCATATTCCTCACAATATGAATTTTTTCTTTAAACATTTGATGAATAATCACAATTCGCGATCCCTGGTTAAATCAAATTTGTTGTAGTGGTGATGGCATCATATGCTTATTTCCCTCGAAACAAACATTAAATTTAAAATTCATAAGAACTAATAGAATCGTTCACAAATACATCCGGCTATAACTCTCCTTGTCAAGCATTTGATTCCATAACCATTATTCCTCCTCCCGTTCACATCATACCTATCCCCCCATACTTATTTGTATATTGTGAAAACAAAACTGTTCTAATATATTAGCACATATTGTTCCACGACGATTATTGCGCACTATTATGCGTCCGTCAATTGTGCGTCCGACTCGTTCGATGCGCCCTCCTTCATCTCGTATAGTAGGTTCTACTATGACAAGTACCCCACGTTCAGCAAATAACACTTCATCTGGCACTAATTTGCCACCCTTTTTAGTTATGCGTGATTTGTTAGCTGGCATGAGAGACTCAGCAGCCACACAATCCGCCAGCGCCTCAACAGCATCTTCTTCGACTGCAAGAGGAACAGCAGGAGCAGCCTCCAATACAGCCCGGGAAGCGCCAATGCTTAACATACACATGCAACTGAGGAGCTGCGTAAACAATAATATTTTTGATGGACAGCCCATAAATGACGACACCTTACCTTCGGCCATTAATCGTGCAATACAATGGTTCGGCGAGTCTTTGTTGTATTTGCCGCAATACGAGAAGCCCGAATACGATTCTAGGGATTCGCTCTTCAACATTTTAAGAAGTACTTTGCCGACCTTTATTGAACTGGTAAAGAAACATCCCGTCAACCTAAAGGAATTCGAGCAGAAACTTAAAAGGATTTGTGAACAATTTCGCAAACGTTTGTACAGTGTTCTATACATATGTATCGGACGGGCAAATGCAGAAATATTTTGGGCACAACTAATGCGTTTGCTATGTGTTTCCCTACAGACTAGTAAGTGTTTGCCAATGAAGCAATCTAAAATAATTTAATTTTCTTAAATTTAAATATAATTTACTTAAACACAGATTTTAGAGCTGATGTTGTTGAATTCTTAGGCCTATATTTAACCCCCAATATACCCAGTGCAACCGATGAAGACGATGCTCAACAATTTATTGTTCTTCGCACTTCACAAGCATCTAACAATGCCTCATCTAACAATGTGCAAATGGTAAGTAACATTTACATTTGGCATTTTGGGTTTTATTGCAATGAAAAATTATTGGAAATTAATCAACAAATCATGTTAGACTTTTGTCTCACCGCCCGCTTATTTTCATTCTCAGCCAATTGATACGGATGTTGAAATGTCTGATGCTGCTACCACATCACAGCCAGAAGTCGATGATGAACTTCTTCCTCCAGTTGTTTCGGGTTCTGAAACCTGGCATCATCATTTCTCTGACGATTGGTTGCCAATCATAACTCGTGATATACAGAGGCAAACAGATGTAAGTTTTAACTTATTTTTTTTTCTGCACTAAAATATAAAATGTATAAAATAGAGCATCATCAATTTTTTAAATTTTTTGGTACTTGAGCTTATTCAAATAAAAAAGTTGTAGCCCCGCTGATGTAAAGTTAAGATTAGTGAGTCAATCTAATTATCAGACTCACATAGATTATGAAGTCATTCATTGTGTTATTCCAAACCCAGCAAAAATTATTTTACTGGCTTCCCGCGTTGAACCATCCGGATGATGCTATAAATTTGAACTCAGAACTCTTTTGATTATAGATTTTTGCTCATAAATCTTGGCTCATACTTACTTACATATTCAAACAGTTTCGTTTTAAACTGCCCTTATCATAGACATTCAAGTAATTTAGATATTTGATCCATCCAATCCATCGCTGCTAACACCATCCATTGCAGTTGGAATTCTATTGGTGATCTCAATTTTGCAGTTCAACAGCAATGGCTCCAAGGCCAAATATCTGAGATAACGGGAATTATGCAATAACACAGCATCGTGGACGCAGTGGTTCAGAATACAAAACTTTACAATAACTCCAGTCTGCAAAGTTGTAGCGGGTACAAAGTTCTCCAAAAAGACCGCACCAGAAGTTACGGTGAAGGCATCGCATTTA
The DNA here is from genome assembly GCA_933228675.1 of Stomorhina lunata. Taxonomy (NCBI): domain Eukaryota; kingdom Metazoa; phylum Arthropoda; class Insecta; order Diptera; family Rhiniidae; genus Stomorhina; species Stomorhina lunata. The sequence continues at coordinate 60,725,487 of OW121742.1, forward strand.
TCATTCGCAACTCAGAGCAGTAGAGTTCTATCTCCTGATCTAGACAATAGACCCCAACACCTTGAGTCTCAGGGTATTGCTGTCAGATAATGTCTCGCCTTCAACAAATTGTCCAACTGGTTACCGTCCCGACATCAAAACCATTTTAGAAGGAGAAGCACGGTTGGTTTTAGGAGACATTAAAGAGCATCATTTTCTTTGGCACTTATTGCTCGGGGAAGACCGAGTCGAGACCGCGTCGTTATCCGAACAGATTGACTAGTCCACCTTCTGCACTTTAAATGACGATAATGGGTAATTCTCCCGACATAACCGTTGCAAGTCCTGGTCAGATTAACTGCGTAACCTGGCCAAAATCGTTAGACTGGAGCGACAAAACGATTTCATAGTCTCTGAACGGCTTCAGAGAATTCACCGAACGCCACTTCAGAGATTTCCAACCACCCTCTAACACGCACGCCACTAGCTTCATTCCTGCTGGTAGAATACCCATAGTGAGGCCGCATTTTCTAGCAGAAGCATTGGGATTATTAGATAAGCGAGATGCGATCCGCAATATCAACCCTTGTCAGATGGAACGTGATATCAGCGGGTTGGTAAATGAGGACAAGCAGAATCGTTGGCTTAATCATTTGAAGAACTGCAACCTTGACACAGGAATAAGTAAGTTGTGGTCTACCGTTCGATCTCTCTCGAACCCTATGGTCTATTCTCGATTAAGTTCGCCGATAACACCATATCCGAAAGCGTGCTTTTAGCCGATTATTTATTGATCACCCCCAGAGAGACAAGACAAAAACAAGTATTGTTTGCAAGATGCATGATGCGCGAATGGATGAAAATACTTCAGCAAGAAGTTTTCGAAAATGATTCCAAGGGAATGTGTAGACTTTTCTTTTCATCGAAGCTTCGGATGTTAGCTTCGATGAAAAGAAAAAAGGAAGCCAATCTTTCAAAGCTTAGCCTACGAAATTGGAGAATTAAAAGACCAACGCTCAATACACCGTAGAGTCAAATGACGCTCCATTAAACTCTTAATATCTGGACATTTTGAGAGCAAGATTGTACGAAAAAAGTTTTGACCAATCTCAAGATCAAAGAGCATTTAATTCTAAAATTTACTCGGTCTTTGACCTTAAATGGTTGTTAATATAGGTTATTTAAGCAAGTAAATATGAGACATTATCCTAAAGCTGATATAGCAGTTTAAATGCCACGATTCTTCTGATGGAGAGTGAGATGAAAATAAGGATGAGTTTTTATAAAAAAAAAACTTGATAAAAGATCTCTATATTGAGGAGCTTATTGATGAACAACCAGATTCCTTAGAACGTTCACTTGCAGAAAAATAGACTTATCTAGATATCAACGGACAAGTGAATCTTTTGATATAAGATATTTACATTTCGGTCATTGGGTAATAGAAAAAGGTCGATGCCGTCTTTGCAAACACAGAAACACCTCTTTCGAAATGCTCAAAGTGAGTTATATTTGTGCCGTAATACTAGTAATTGTTTCCTGTCTTATGGTTTATTATTATTTAATAAATAGTTTATATGTATATAAAACTAAAAAAATCAATGACGAACGTTTTATTTATTTTTTCAAAGTTGCTTATAATATAGTTGCTTATATATATAAAAAGTCTAAAAACTTGAAAACCCCTTAGTTAGGATCTAATAAATATGATGGTTATAATTCTTTTTTAATAGCGGTTCGGGAGCGGGGGCGAAAGGGTTAATACTAATAGAGAGTTAAGATTTATAGCAAGAGTTAAATGAGTCAAATTCCAATAGTTTTTATAACTGATCGATATAAAATTCAAAAATATTTTAATTTAAATGGTGGACATTTTTAGACTAATGCGTTCTATTCTATTTCAATTTCTCTATTTTTTTTTTTTTTTAGAATCCTCCTGATCAGCCACCCTTTTCCGATGCTTACATATCTGGTATGTCATCGAAACGAAGAAAGCTGGTACAAAATTCAAAACCACCAACAGAAATAGGTGCTCTTATAGCTGACAGTGTTAGGAAAGCCATACAAAATCCAGGTCTTGGTTCATCAACATCCGCCAGTCAGACACACACCCCTGATGAAGTAGCCCGTGCAATTGCCAGTGATTCAGCAGTGCAATCATCATGTATAGATACCATACGCACGAATGTACGAGAGCGTCTTAAGAAGGATCCCGACTTTGAAGCCGATAAGTTTCCCAAATCTAATAAGTTTATGAAAAAATTAAATTAAAACTAATACACCTCCCACATAAACACACACACACCCACTATCCATAACTCCATATGAAATGGACTCTGAAGGCACCAGCGCTTTTATATTTAAAGAAAAAAAATAAAGAAAATGTTTGAGAAAAAACGGGGTTTTGCACTATAAAAACGATAATTGTTAAATATTAAAAAAAAATTAAACAATAGAAGAAAAACCCATTAAAACTAATAACAAAGGTGTCTTTTTAAATTCTTTCTAGAAAACTAGCGGCTAACCTAAAAGTATACTACTCTGATTAAACATTTTAAATTGTGTTATATAGTTTAAACATTTACTAACATTATTTTATTATTTTTTTTTTTTTATTTTTACTTTTTGTTCTCACGGTATTACAATTTTTCTTATTTTAAAAGTGAAACAATTTGTTGAAATAACAAAATACTTTTAATTTGATCACAGTAACGAAATCATAGTTAAGTGTTTATTTAGGCCTTTATTTTTTGGTTTTAAAATTTGCAACAAATAAATAAAATATTAACAACAAAATAAAACGAAATAAATAATTAAATGAAATAAAACAAACTATTCTTAATAGAATGTATAATGTATATTCAATTTAATTAAACATACAAACTACATTGAAACATAAATAAATAATTGCATACGTACATCTTTACTATATGTTTTTAAGAAAAAAAAAAAAAAAACAAAAATATATATAAATAAAAACATTAATAATATATTAATAAATTATCTCTGTCCGCATACGTTAAGGAAACTGATCTTACAATCTAACGTTACACAACTCAAAATTTTCAAAGTTTAATATCTTAAACAAGCAGATTTTTCCTGTAAGTAATTTTGAATAGTTTCCTTAACGTATGGTTACGAGTTAATAATTGCTTTTAAAGGCATGTCATAAATTTAAAGAAAATCTAAATTACAAAAATAAAATCAAATTCTTTAAAAAAATATGCATAAATCATCACAAACAAATCGCTAAACATATATAGTATGAAATCGTACATAACTTTCCATTATCATTCATTACTATTAAACTCAGAAGTTAGATAAACAGATATAATTCATCTGTATAAAATTGAATGCTATTATGTAGTAGGAAAAAGTACTACATGCAATATAAAAAAAATATTTAAGAAAAAAAAAATATAATAGTCCATTTTACAATCCGTTGCAAATAATCTAGCATTGTCGCATTTGTAATTCGGTAAAGCAAATGCAATTTTTTCTTTAATCCACTGCAAATAGTCTAGCATTGTAGCATTTGCATATCGGTATAGCAATTGAACAATTTTCCAATAGTATTACAATAGAAAATTTGCTATACCGATTTTTAAATGCTACGATAATTGTAATTGTAATTTAATTTTTAAATTGAATTGAGAAATTTTCAATTGAAATTTAGAAATTTTAACTGAAATTGAGAAATATTCAATTTGTATTGATAATTTTCGATTGAAATTGAGAAATTTTCAATTGAAATTGAAACTTTTCAATTGAAATTAAGAGATATTCAATTGAAATTGAGAATTTTAAGTTGAAAATGAGAAATTTCAATTGACATTGAGAACTTTTCAACTGAAATTGAGAAATTTTCAATGGAAATTGAGAAATTTTCAATTGAAAATGAGAATTTGTAAAATTGAGAAATATTCTATTGGAATTGAGAATTTTCGATTGAAATTGAGAAATTTTCAATAGAAATTGAAACTTTTCAATTATAATTGAGAAATTTTCAATTGAAATTCAGAATTTTAAGTTGAAAATGAGAAATTTTCAATTGAGAAATTTTAAATTGAAATTGAAAAATTTTAAATTGAAATTGAGAAATATTCAATTGGAATGGAGAATTTTCAATTGAAATTGAGAAATTTTCAATTGAAATTGAAACTTTTCAATTGAAATTGAGAAATATTCAATTGAAATTTAAGTTGAAAATAAGAAATTTTCAATTGAGAAATTTTCAATTAAAATTGAGAATTTTTCAATTAAAATTGAGAATTTTTCAATTGAAAATGAAATTCTATTTTAATTGAGAATTTTCGATTGAAATTGAGAAATTTTCAAATTGAATTAAGAAATTTTCAATTGAAATTGAGAAATTTTAATTGCAATTGAGAAATATTCAATTGGTATTAAGAATTTTCGATTGAAATTGAGAAATTTTCAATTGAAATTGAGACTTTTCAATTGAAATTGAGAAATATTCAATTGAAATTTAAGTTGAAAATGAGATATTTTCAATTGAAAATGAGATATTTTCAATTGAAAATGAGATATTTTCAATTGAAAATGAGATATTTTCAATTGAAAATGAGATATTTTCAATTGAAATTGAGAAATTTTCAATTGAAATTGAGAAATTTTCAATTAAAGTTGAGAATTTTTAAATTTAAATTGAGAATTTTTTAATTGAAATTTAGAAAAGCGCAATTGAAAATGAGGTTGAAGTTTTTAATTGAAATTGAGAAATTTTCAATTGAAAATGAGAAATTTTCATTTGAAAATGAGAAATTTTCAATTGAAATTGAGAATGAAAAACATTCAATTTCAATTGAAAAATTCCTAATTTAAATTTAAAAATTATCGATTTCAATTAAAAATTTCTCATTTTCAATTGGGTTTTTCTTAATTTCAATTCAAAAATTCTCAATTTCAATTCAAAAATTCTCAATTTCAATTGAAAATTTCTCAATTTCAATTGAATGTTTTTCATTTTGAGTAGGGATTTTCTCAATTTTAATCGAAAATTTCTAATTTTTAATTGAAAAATTTAAATTTCAATTGAAAATCCTCAACTTCAAATGAAAATTCTCAATTTCAATTGAAAAATTCTCAATTTCAATTGAATATTTCTCAATTTCAATTGAAAATGATGTAGACTTTTTGCAACATATTGTGAACTGGGCAACATATTGTGAACTGGGTCATTTGCTACAACGATTTGCAAATGCTACAATGCTAGGCTATTTGCCACGTATTGTAAACTGGGCTATTAAAAAATTTATAATTATTACCATAAACACAGTATATCACTTTTATGTATAGTGGACTTTAAATAATTTAAGGTAATAAACAGATATACATAATCAAAATAAAAAAAAAATACAAAAAAAAACTACACCTGAAGTTGCAATGTTTTCTTTTAAAGTCTTTTCTACCATATACTCTCTCCAGGGAAAGGATATGGATTTGAAATCGAAGATTCATAGATTTCATCACCAAACATTTCTGGTATATCGAGCCCTAAACGCGAAAAAGACTAAAAAAAACTAAAATTTACAGGAGAATCATTTTTTAAAATATCTTTGGACAGTGAATTGTACTTAAGTCTTATTGCCCTGATATTTTGTAAATGATGCAGATGATCATGAATAATAAATTTTAATAATAAAATGAATATCGTCCATCATGTCGCTTAAGCCCTTTTGGCGGTTATGGCTCAATATTAATTTTTTTTTTTTTGTTCTTTTGAAAAAAACAAAACGGTCTACTAATAAAGTTCGTGGGCTTACATATATGGTTAGTTAAAAATGTTTTTACGGTTACGGTTATGACTTTTATAATAATACTCAGAAAATAACTGCTATTTTTTGATCCGAAATAAAAGTTATTTTTTGATTTTTATTTTTTAGCACAAAGTCTGTCGGTTATTTCTGTCGTTTATTATATCGCACAAACTCTGCCAGTTATTTCTGACGCTTATTTACACAATTTACACCGAGAATGTTTGTCTTATACTAACTAGGAAAACTGTTATACAAAAGCATTCTCTATTTAAAAAATGTCATACAAAAGTATTCTCTATAGGAAATTATCCCTTTATTTGCAAAATTTTGAAAATATCCCATTTCTTTTGGGAATTTTTATTTAAATTTCCCAATTGCTTTGGAAAATTTTGAAAGTTTCCCATTATTTTTGGATATTTTTTCATATTTTTGAGGATGTTGCTCATTATTTTGGGTATATGTATATTATATATATGTATTAAAAATTTCCAATTTTTTGGGAAAATTTTTAAATTTTCCCTTTATTTTGAAAATTTCCCATTATTTTGAATATTTCACAAATTTTTTTTGGAATTTTCTAAAATTTTCCAATTGCAAAATTTCCCAAAATAATGGGAATTTTTCAATATTTCCCAAAATTATGGGAAATTTTCAGAATATTCCAAAAGAAATGGTTTTTTTTTTTCAAAATGTCCCAAAATAAATAGAAATTTTAAAAATTTCCCATTTTTTTGAAAAAATAATAAATAAAAAATTTTCAAAATTTCCCAAAATGTTTGGAAATTTTTAAAGTTTTCCCAAAAAAATGGGAAAAATGAAAATTTTCCTTTTTTTGCAAAACTTTAAAAATATCTCATTATTTTGGGATATTTTAAAAATTTCCAATTTTTTCGGAAAATTTTTAAAATTTCCCTATATTTTGGAAAATTTTCCAGTATTTTGGGGAAATTTTAGAATTTTACCTTTATTTTGGGAATTTTTGAAAATTTCCCATTATTTTAGGAAATTTCTAAAATTTTCCAATTGCAAAATTTCAAAATTTACCGAGAATGTTTGTCTTATATTAACTATTTTGCAGTCTCTATAGGAAAACTGTTATACAAAAGTATTCTCTATTTAAAAAATGTCATACAAAAGTATTCTCTATAGGAAAACTTTTGTACTAAAGTATTCTATATAGGAAAACTGATATACACAAGAAGAATTTCCTTAAAGAAATGGAAAATTTTTTAAATTTCCCTTAATAAATTGGAAGTTTTAAAATAGAAAGAAATTCTTAAAATTCTCCCAAAAAAATATGAAATTTTGAAAATTTCCTATAAAATATGAAAAATTTTCCAAAATGAGTAATTTTCCAAACTTTCGCAAAATAAAGTGAAAATTTTCCCAAAAATGGGATTTTTTTTAAAATTTTTAAAAATGATGAGAGATTTTCAAAATTTCCCAAAATAACCGACACAAAATGTGCTAAATAATCCGGTATGTGCTGAAAATCGAGCGTTTTCAAATCGTTCGATTTCTGATATAGTTTTGAGAGAATTTCCCCTATTTCGACAAAAAAAATTCAAACCAAATTAAAGATAAGATATAAGTCAAAAGGATTAAAGCCCAAATTTTCATTTGTTTTAGAGAAATAACCGATAATTATCTCAAAAATATATCGGAAATCGAACGATTTAAAAGCGCTCGATTTCCAGCACATACCGGATTCCGGTAAAAAATAAAATAAACATACTCGGTATAAATTGAGCGATCATTACCGTTATAGCAGGTTAGTCAAGTGCCTAGCACACCAGAGGTCCCAAGTTCGGTCCCCGGCTAGACCCACTTGAAAAAATAAGTTTTCAAAAAAGCGGTTCACCTCAACTCAGCTAGTGACTGGTTATTGAGTATTAGGCTATGTAAAACTTTTCTAGCTAATGCATTTGCCGCTCGGAGCCGGCGTTAAAACGTAGGTCCCTTACAATGAGTCTAAAAATAAAAAAGAAGTACCCCTTGTTCCAATTGGAATGTCGTGGGAATGACGTATTTGATCATAACCGACAGGCTTTTCGATTTAATAAACGACAGAAATAACCGGCTATATAACAGAGGACAAAACATTTTTTTTTTGATCTAAAAAATAAAAATCAAAAAACTTTCATTTTGGCTCAAAAAAAAAATCAAAAAATAACTTTTAAAATAAAGTCAATTTTGTCGGTCTGTACAATTTTTAAATTTTCTTAAAATAGCATATCCTTCAACTTGAATATTGTACAGTGCCTGGCATTTATTTGGAAATTCTTAATTTGTTAATTAAAATACTTAAAATTCTTTTGGAAAAATATTTACGTCAAGTGTCTTAAGTGTTAGAAAAATATTCAAATCGAAATAGATTTGCCGTCATAATTTGTATCATGTGATTATTCAATCAATCAGAAAAATCATTTTTCTTTATTAATTCCGGGAAAATATTTATTGTATTCAATTTTAAAGAACCATCGAAATCTTGTGTTGTGACAATTTCCGAATATTTATGGTCTATTAGTGACTATTAAAATGTTTAAGACTCAATAAAAATGTCAAAAGCTTAATCTAAATAATAAATGTTTTCCAACACCCCCTTGTTTTCAGAATGAGGTGTGCATTTAAAATTAGATGGATGAACTTTTTCTTTATAATTAAAAATAAATTTATATTTTATTATATATAAATATCATTTCATTCAATCTATTTTTTATATTTTAATCGAAAAAATGTAAACAATTTCTAAATATAGATATTCCAATGACTTTTTTATGCAAAAACAAAATATATTTTCACGTCACAATATAATTTTTTTTTTGCTGAATTTCAGAAAAAAAAATCTGCGTTGCGATCTCAAATATTCTACGAGTACATTGACAATTAAGGTATTTTTATGGTTCAATTTAGCACAAAAGAAATTCATCCAAATGGGACAAATCAATGAAATATAGCACGAAATTCCAATTCTCATGATATAAGGAATTTGAGGTATTTTCCACAAATAAATGCAAGCAAAACATTAATTTTTAATGGAATTGAAAAAATTTCTCAAACTAATTTTAGTTTTCAATGCGACTTTGCGATTGGAATTTAGTAATTTTTAAAAAATTTCCTATTTTTTTATAGGAAATTTTTCAAAAATTTCCTATTTTTTTATAGGAAATTTTTAAAAAATTTCCTATTATTTTATAGGAAATTTTTCAAAAATTTCCTATTTTTTTATAGGAAATTTTTAAAAAATTTCCTATTTTTTTTATAGGAAATTTTTCAAAAATTTCCTATTATTTTATAGGAAATTTTTCAAAAATTTCCTATTATTTTATAGGAAATTTTTCAAAAATTTCCTGTTATTTTATAGGAAATTTTTCAAAAATTTCCTATTATTTTATAGGAAATTTTTCAAAAATTTCCTATTATTTTATAGGAAATTTTTCAAAAATTTCCTATTTTTTTATAGGAAATTTTTCAAAAATTTCCTATTTTTTTATAGGAAATTTTTCAAAAATTTCCTATTTTTTTATAGGAAATTTTTCAAAAATTTCCTATTTTTTTATAGGAAATTTTTCAAAAATTTCCTATTTTTTTATAGGAAATTTTTCAAAAATTTCCTATTTTTTTATAGGAAATTTTTCAAAAATTTCCTATTTTTTTATAGGAAATTTTTCAAAAATTTCCTATTTTTTTATAGGAAATTTTTCAAAAATTTCCTATTTTTTTATAGGAAATTTTTCAAAAATTTCCTATTTTTTTATAGGAAATTTTTCAAAAATTTCCTATTTTTTTATAGGAAATTTTTCAAAAATTTCCTATTTTTTTATAGGAAATTTTTCAAAAATTTCCCTTTTTTTTATAGGAAATTTTTCAAAAATTTCCCTTTTTTTTTATAGGAAATTTTTCAAAAATTTCCTATTTTTTTATAGGAAATTTTTCAAAAATTTCCTATTTTTTTATAGGAAATTTTTCAAAAATTTCCTATTTTTTTATAGGAAATTTTTCAAAAATTTCCTATTTTTTATACCCTTCACCAATAGGTGAAAGGGTATTATAAGTTTGTGATTCCGTTTGTAATTTTTTTATTAGTGATCGTAGACCCCATAAAAATTATACCGATCGACTCAGAATCGGGAGGAGAATCGATTAAGCGATGTCCGTCTGTCTGTCTGTCTGTCTGTCTGTCTGTCTGTCTGTCTGTCTGTCTGTCTGTCTGTCTGTCTGTCTGTCTGTCTGTCTGTCTGTCTGTCTGTCTGTCCGTCCGTCTGTCTGTCTGTCTGTTGAAATCAAGTTTCTGAAGCCCCTGGAGGATGGACTTACATAAATTATATATCAGATTTTAGGAAATTCTCCCGCAATGAACGCTATTAAATTTCATTAAAATCGGTTTATAAACACCGAAAATATCGAAAAAATACCAAAAATTAGACGAAAATTTTAAAATTTTTGATTGAAACACACTTTTAAATAACAAGAGAAAAAAGATACTCCTGGTGTACATGTGATAATATGTTATATATCAGATTGTAGGAAATATTTTCCCAAAGCACTCTGTAAAATTTTATCAAAATCGGTCCATAAACAACTGAGATATCGCCAAAACACTGAATTTGACGTATCGCAAATTGCCCATAGTACACATTAGAGAATGCTTGTTGAAAAAATTAAATGCAGAAATAGGAAAAACTATTCTCCTTTAGTACGGACCTACATAAATTTTATATCAGATTTTAGGAAATTCCCCCACCAAGCACGTTATTAAATTTTATCAAAAGCGGTCTATAAACAATTGAGATATCGCCATAACACTACATTTGATGTACAGCAAATTGCCCAAAGTACGTGTCTAAGAAATTTTGTTTACATTTTGTAAGTATTGTTTCAGCGATATCTCAGGTGTTTATGGACCGATTGTGATGAAATTTGACATCGTTCTTTATGGGAGGATTTTCTAAAATCTGATATATATACTCCACAAATCTGATTATGAATACCATTCAAATTGTACCGATCAACTCAGAATCGGCACAAGAATCGATTTCGCGACCTCCGTCCCTCTGTCCGTCCATCTGTTTGTTTGCCCGTCCGTCCGTCTGTTTGTTTGTCCGTCCGTCTACCAATCTGTCCATTTTTCTGTTGTAGTCAAGTTTTTGGAGCTCCTGTTTTGTCGATATCTCAGATGTTTATTTTGATGAAGTTTAATAGCGTCCTTCGCAGGGGATTATCTAAATCCTGATGCATTCTGTAATTTGTGGTAGATATAATTTAGCGTTTAAGCGATGGTGTTTTGATCGACAATGTTGAAATTCAGGGTGGGACAATTCAGGAGCTCCACAAATCTGGTTTTAGCAGACAGACACAGTGCATTTATCTTAATTTTGTGTCTGACTTTTGAACATTATGATAACATTTGAGAATGTATTATATATCAAATTATAGGTAATCTTCCTTGGAAGTACAAAAATGCAGCTAATTACATGATATCCGTTCAAAACCTACATATGTATGTAAGTATCTCACATATCAACAAAAATTTAAATTTTTTAATTGCAATTGGGAGAAATCCGTTCACGTTTGATAATTGATCCCGTATAACTTTGCCTAAGGCAATCTCTTAGTAGCTAATAAATGACAAATTATAATAGATACGATGATGACATTTAGTTTAAAGACGTTGTACAATATTGATATTCAGGACAATAGCGCCTAAAATAAACTTTCTATAGGAATTTTTTCAAAAATTTCCTATTTTTTTATAGGAATTTTTTCAAAAATTTCCTATTTTTTTATAGGAATTTTTTCAAAAATTTCCTATTTTTTTATAGGAATTTTTTCAAAAATTTCCTATTTTTTTATAGGAAATTTTTCAAAAATTTCCTATTTTTTTATAAGAAATTTTTCAAAAATTTCCTATTTTTTTATAGGAAATTTTTCAAAAATTTCCTATTTTTTTATAGGAAATTTTTCAAAAATTTCCTATTTTTTTATAGGAAATTTTTCAAAAATTTCCTATTGATTTATAGGAAATTTTTCAAAAATTTCCTATTGATTTATAGGAAATTTTTCAAAAATTTCCTATTGATTTACAGGAAATTTTTCAAAAATTTCCTATTGATTTATAGGAAATTTTTCAAAAATTTCCTATTTTTTTATAGGAAATTTTTCAAAAATTTCCTATTCTTTTATAGGAAATTTTTCAAAAATTTCCTATTTTTTTATAGGAAATTTTTCAAAAATTTCCTATTTTTTTATAGGAAATTTTTCAAAAATTTCCTATTTTTTTATAGGAAATTTTTCAAAAATTTCCTATTTTTTTATAGGAAATTTTTCAAAAATTTCCTATTTTTTTATAGGAAATTTTTCAAAAATTTCCTATTTTTTTATAGGAAATTTTTCAAAAATTTCCTATTTTTTTATAGGAAATTTTTCAAAAATTTCCTATTTTTTTATAGGAAATTTTTCAAAAATTTCCTATTTTTTTATAGGAAATTTTTCAAAAATTTCCTATTTTTTTATAGGAAATTTTTCAAAATTTCCTATTTTTTTATAGGAAATTTTTCAAAAATTTCCTATTTTTTTATAGGAAATTTTTCAAAAATTCCTATTTTTTTATAGGAAATTTTTCAAAAATTTCCTATTTTTTTTTATAGGAAATTTTTCAAAAATTTCCTATTTTTTTTATAGGAAATTTTTCAAAAAAATTCCTATTTTTTTATAGGAAATTTTTCAAAAAATTCCTGTTTTTATAGGAAATTTTTCAAAAATTTCCTATTTTTTTATAGGAAATTTTTCAAAAATTTCCTATTTTTTTATAGGAAATTTTTCAAAAATTTCCTATTTTTTTATAGGAAATTTTTCAAAAATTTCCTATTTTTTTATAGGAAATTTTTTAAAAATTTCCTATTTTTATAGGAAATTTTTTAAAAATTTCCTATTTTTATAGGAAATTTTTCAAAAATTTTCTATTTTTTTATAGGAAATTTTTCAAAAATTTCCTATTTTTTTATAGGAAATTTTTCAAAAATTTCCTATTTCTTTATAGGAAATTTTTAAAAAATTTCCTATTTTTTTATAGGAAATTTTTCAAAAATTTCCTATTTTTTTATAGGAAATTTTTCAAAAATTTCCTATTTTTTTATAGGAAATTTTTCAAAAATTTCCTATTTTTTTATAGGAAATTTTTCAAAAATTTCCTATTTTTTTATAGGAAATTTTTCAAAAATTTCCTATTTTTTTATAGGAAATTTTTCAAAAATTTCCTATTTTTTTATAGGAAATTTTTCAAAAATTTCCTATTTTTTTATAGGAAATTTTTCAAAAATTTCCTATTTTTTTATAGGAAATTTTTCAAAAATTTCCTATTTTTTTATAGGAAATTTTTCAAAAATTTCCTATTTTTTTATAGGAAATTTTTCAAAAATTTCCTATTTTTTTATAGGAAATTTTTCAAAAATTTCCTATTTTTTTATAGGAAATTTTTCAAAAATTTCCTATTTTTTTATAGGAAATTTTTCAAAAATTTCCTATTTTTTTATAGGAAATTTTACTCAAATATCCTATTTTTTTATAGGAAATTTTTCAAAAATTTCCTATTTTTTTATAGGAAATTTTTGAAAAATTTCCTTTTTTTTATAGGAAATTTTTCAAAAATTTCCTATTTTTTATAGGAAATTTTTCAAAAATTTCCTATTTTTTATAGGAAATTTTTCAAAAATTTCCTATTTTTTATAGGAAATTTTTCAAAAATTTCCTATTTTTTATAGGAAATTTTTCAAAATTTTCCTATTTTTTATATTTTTTATAGGAAATTTTTCAAAAATTTCCTATTTTTTATAGGAAATTTTTCAAAAATTTCCTATTTTTTATAGGAAATTTTTCAAAAATTTCCTATTTTTTATAGGAAATTTTTCAAAAATTTCCTATTTTTTATAGGAAATTTTTCAAAAATTTCCTATTTTTTATAGGAAATTTTTCAAAAATTTCCTATTTTTTATAGGAAATTTTTCAAAAATTTCCTATTTTTTATAGGAAATTTTTCAAAAATTTCCTATTTTTTATAGGAAATTTTTCAAAAATTTCCTATTTTTTATAGGAAATTTTTCAAAAATTTCCTATTTTTTATAGGAAATTTTTCAAAAATTTCCTATTTTTTATAGGAAATTTTTCAAAAATTTCCTATTTTTTATAGGAAATTTTTCAAAAATCTCCTATTTTTTATAGGAAATTTTTCAAAATTTTCCTATTTTTTATATTTTTTATAGGAAATTTTTCAAAAATTTCCTATTTTTTATAGGGAATTTTTCAAAAATTTCCTATTTTTTATAGGAAATTTTTCAAAAATTTCCTATTTTTTATAGGAAATTTTTCAAAAATTTCCTATTTTTTATAGGAAATTTTTCAAAAATTTCCTATTTTTTATAGGAAATTTTTCAAAAATTTCCTATTTTTTATAGGAAATTTTTCAAAAATTTCCTATTTTTTATAGGAAATTTTTCAAAAATTTCCTATTTTTTATAGGAAATTTTTCAAAAATCTCCTATTTTTTATAGGAAATTTTTCAAAATTTTCCTATTTTTTATATTTTTTATAGGAAATTTTTCAAAAATTTCCTATTTTTTATAGGGAATTTTTCAAAAATTTCCTATTTTTTATAGGAAATTTTTCAAAAATTTCCTATTTTTTATAGGAAATTTTTCAAAAATTTCCTATTTTTTATAGGAAATTTTTCAAAAATTTCCTATTTTTTATAGGAAATTTTTCAAAAATTTCCTATTTTTTATAGGAAATTTTTCAAAAATTTCCTATTTTTTATAGGAAATTTTTCAAAAATTTCCTATTTTTTATAGGAAATTTTTCAAAATTTTCCTATTTTTTATAGGAAATTTTTCAAAATATTCTTATTTTTATTGGCAAATAAAATGGTCCTACTGGGACTATCTTATACTGACTTTTGCCAGAAATTTTCATAAACTTGACTAAGCGCCAGCATTCCTCAGTTTATCCCTAAAAAATTAGGCTAATTTATCATGAACCAAAAAAAAGAACCTAATTGCATCTTCTGATGACTAAATACGCTTTGGCACGCGTCTTTAATTTCATTAAATTTAAAAAAAGAACCCCATACAAATGGTTTGTTTTGTTTTTTTTTTTTTTCGAATGTGAGCATTTAAAAAATGTTTATGTTGTTGATAGCGATTCATCAGTAGCAACAGCAACATAATCATCATCATCATGGGAATGCAATCATGTTGTGATTGTTGTCGTTGTTTTTGTCATGTATTAATAGGGAGAGACAGATAAAGTTGTTATTGCTACTGACTGCATCGGGCAATGTTTTCGTTTTTTTTTTCGATTGCTATCAAATATTTGCTGCTGCTTCTGCTGATGTGGTTGATTGTTGTTTGATTTATCTTAAGTAGCAGCAACATGTGCTTAATTAGGCATTACGCACATTGCACGATATATTTGTTTTGATTCTCTTGGCTCTTCATATGCAATTAATTAATCGGTTGGAATTTATTCATCGAAATAAATACTATTGATAAATTAAAATCTTGTTTGGTGCCCTTTGAGGCGCCTATTTTAGAGTTTTACACTGTATAAAGTAAAAATTGTTCCTGAATTGAAGATCATAAATCTGATATTTTTCTTAGTTACTCAGATTTTCAAAATACCTGTAACCTGGAATTTAATTTTACTAATCAACGCTTGAAATATCGACCATTGCAAATTGGATCTATATAAATCATTACGATTATTTCCTTAGACGAATCCATCTATTGATTTATGTAGTGCAAATTTTAAGTTAGTTTTGATATATTTAAATAGGTCCTTTACCCCTTTAAATTGCAGATTCAAATATAATACTGGATCTTTTTACAAATTTATATTGCGAATCTCTAAACCTTCTACGTTGCTAAATGAACCAATTGCATACTATGCACAATTTTCCCTCTTGATATCTTAGAAGTCGCCTTTTATCATAATTTGTTTAGAACATTTGTACTTAACTGTTATGCTGGCGCAAAGGCATTGGTAGCCAATTTGCTCAACAGAATATGCTTTATAAATGCTAGAGAAGAATGTACGAAAGTAGTTTGCAGGTGTTTACATTGTTTTCGATACAACCCAAAGCTAATAAATTAAGTTAAGGGAAATTTGCCCGCTAATAGGGTCAGAGCTCTACGCCCGTTCAAGATATGCGCCGAAGACATTTTGTTAATGTAAATGTGAAAATGTGTATGATATATGTCTGTGTTTAACCTCAAAAGATGCACATATCGAATCTCTCTTCCAATTCTTTTATTCTATGTCTTCAAAGGTACATCGGCATGCCGACGAGATGATATTGTACTTTGCCAACAAGTAGGTCAGCTTTAACTTAATACCAATGACCTATGTTAAGCTGCCGTCAAATAAGCCAAAGGTCTACGAATCAGAGCAGATTGTACTTCAAATAAAGGTGGGTATATGCTATGTGAGCCTTACCCCAAGGTGGTCTAAGCACCGGGTGAATATTTTAAGTGTTTACCAACGCCCCCTTACTACGAAAAATTGTCATGCATGGTAAATGTGACAATCATGACACTTTGACATTTCAGAGTACCAATTTGAAACCATGTTATTTGGACATGATTTCCCCCTTGGTCAGGAGCGGAGACCTACGAATCAGAGCAATCGGCAATGTGTTGTAACCTGTTCTTATCTGTATTGGAGCTGAAGAACGTTCTGGTGGAGATCGAGGCAGTGTTGTGCTTCAGGCTCCACACAGCAACGATACCAAGAAGCGCTCACTTCCGGGCATCTTCTAGTAGGAAATATCCTACTTGCGCTGCCTCAAAAATTGTAACAGGATACTCAAGAAAGGCTGACGTTCTCCATGAGATGATAACTTATCTGCTAAATCAAGAAGACATTTGATGGTCTTGAAAGAGAGATTACGTCCGCAGCCTTCAAACTAGATCTTCTTAGTCGCCGTCAGCAAGCTCGTCATCGTACACGAGGACAAGACCCCACCGCTTAAGTGGCTAACGGGCCGAGTTCTGGAGGTAATCCAAGACAGCAGAGTAGCAAAGGTAAAAACTAAGACTGGCGAACTTAAACGACACAAGAAGGCTTGTGAGTTGATATGTACGACTTAAGTGACAATGTTTTATGGACCTTGTCAACACAACTTTTGCGAAACCGGCTGCATTTTTATCGGACAGAGTCCTAAAATGATGGGCACAAGTATATAAATAAATAAAAGTAATATGTGAAATCGAGACCACATATTTCTGGAATAAATAAATTAATCTTCGGACTGTCCACCTATTTTCAAAATCGCATGCTCGCTTTTACAGTAGGAGCTTGCAAGTTGCTAAAAACATACCTACGGCAATCAACATGTTGAATTCTTTGCGGGTCTTCCGGACCTCCAGGAACCTTGTGGATTATATTTAATTGCTTGTTGGTTTATATCAGTGGCCGCTTTTCTTAATGTGTATCCTAGACAACTATATTTTCTACTACGTATATTTGTTTGTTGTGGTTCTTGAATGGTGCGCAACCACATTTCTTGATAAGAGATTGTGACTGGCCAGAAGATTTTAAGTATACGTCTA
The DNA here is from genome assembly GCA_933228675.1 of Stomorhina lunata. Taxonomy (NCBI): domain Eukaryota; kingdom Metazoa; phylum Arthropoda; class Insecta; order Diptera; family Rhiniidae; genus Stomorhina; species Stomorhina lunata. The sequence goes on from OW121742.1 coordinate 60,742,846, forward strand.
AGGCGCCGATTAACAATATATATTCTAAGTCTCACATCCGTATAAGATCACTGCTTTAATATTGGTGTTAACAGACCAGTATTTTGTTATCAACGGCTTTAAAAGCTTTGTGGATAGCATTGTGTCAGCTTTTAATAATTCGGGTGGTATTCCGTCCATACCTGCAGGTTTTCCAGACTTAAGGCGTTTAATTGCGGCAGTTATTTCTAGAGATGTTGGTGTTGATGTATCAAACTCGTTATTTGTATGATGCTCAGGATCGCAATCACATATTTTACAGCACTCAGCCGGATTGACTGATAGTAGCTTTTTGTAGTAGCCTTCCCACAATTTCAGCTGTTGATCTTTGGCGTAGATCAAGTCGCCCTGCTCATTCATCAGTTGCTTTGAATTGCAATAATTATGGCCAACAATTGCCTTTGTGATTCGATATAGGTCCTTGGATCGACCTGTATCGCTAGCTATTTGGGCTTCTTTGGCTAAGTTTTCAGCCCATTTCCGCTTATCCATCCTTGCGCTTCGTTTGACGTCATGATTTAAAAGTTGATACTCGCGCTGTCTTTGTTGTTTGATCTGCAAGGTTTTGGCGTCATTTAATTTACCTTTAACTAGTCTTCTATCTTCAATCAGCTGCCACGTTTTACTGGAGATCCAAGGCTTATTTGACTTTCTTTGATACCCTATTTCGCTAGCAGCAGTTTCAATGAAGGCTGTATTAATATCATTCCAGTAGGTGTCTACATTTTGGGGGTCAGCGATATTGTAAAGATCTGTTCTATTTCTCAACGCGTTAGAGAACCTCATAGCAGCTTCTGGTGATTTCAGTTTTTGAACATCAAGCCTTCTCCTGCTGGTACTTGGTTTAGGTGCCACCGCTCTTAGCTTCAGCCGAACTTCGACTATAATCAAATGATGATCGCTGCCAGCATCTGCACCCCTCTTGTTCCTCACATCTAGCAATGACCCCCTCCACATCCTACTTATTGCTAGGTGGTCGATCTGGTTCTCGGTTTTGTGATCCGGGGAATATAGTTCCACCCAGCACCATATTAAAATTGTCACATAACTCTACAAGTCTTTCACCATTGTCAGTCATGCGACCCGTGCCATGCGGTCCCATCACGCTCTCCCTACTGGTATTGTCAAAGCCTACTTGTGCATTGAAGTCGCCCATTAATATTTAAATGTCGCCATGACTTATGTTGTTAATTATTTGGGTTAGTCTTTCATAGAAACCGTCTTTTTCTGCGTCTTCGGCAGCCTCGGTTGGAGCATAACATTGAATGATGGATAAATTCCTGGCTCGTGTTTTAAATCTTGCAACAATTATTCTGTCTGTGTGTGGTTGCCATTCGATAAGAGCGTTTTTTGCCTCCTTAGATAAAAGAAATCCAACCCCGCTTGATCTAGGTTGGTCTGCTGCTCTACCAGCATATACGAGGGTTAAACCATTAGATGTTTGATGTTCGCCACTATCTGGCCAGCGTACCTCACTCAAACCCAATAAAAGCATATTATAACTATATGAACTCTTTTTCAATTTGAGCAAGCTTTGTTGACTCTAGCATACTACGCACGTTCCAAAATCCAATTCATAATCTTTTTTCATTCCAATAGTCGTCATCAGGGGATTGTGGTTGTTATATATATTCACATTTGTTTTGGTTTCATTAATCTTTTAAATTTTCGAAGAGAATAGGTGATTGGTCTATTGCTCCCCTAGCTCAATGTGTGAGAGAAGTATCCCTTGTTCCAATTGGAATGTCGTGGGAATTATGTATATATATTCACCCTTATTGCACAGACTTGCCTTTCTTTGGCCCTTTCGAGTATCATACATCAATTTATAACGAGAGCGCTATCTCAGACATATAAGTCAAACATATCATGATCGGTCTTACTACCCTTGTGTGCAACCAGTGAACAATGCTAAATTTGTGCAAACAGATATTCTGCCGCACAGTGTAATTTATGCAAAGGAGTAACACGCATTTTGTTTAAATAATGACAATGATGAACTTGATATAATTATGATGGCGCCTCTGAATATACGAATTGGTTGGTACTTGCTTCTTTTTTAAATTGTTTGATTATTGTGGAATTTATGGTTTGATGTTATACCAAAAATTAATCTGCTTTTGCAAATATTTTAATTAGTTTTTCTCAACAGAAAAACAATAATCCTTAAAATCAGCAGATTTCTTTAAAATTCTTTCGTGACGCAAACGGAAAGTAGTCTTTTTTTAATCACAAAAAATATTTATCATCATAAAAATTCCACAAATATATTATAATAATATAATAATAATTCCATTCATAAACATGATATTGAAAACACAAGGCAAAACAAAGACGAAATTTTCAATAGAAAACACCTTCTTTTTAAGCCTTTTTAACAAAATCGATCTACTACGTATTGGTTTCTTGTACGTCACACCAAACATTCAAAAACAATGATCGATTTTAATTATTTGATCTACTTTACAAGTGGCACAAATTTTCAAAAAAAAAAAAAAAACAGCAATAATTCAAAATAAAATTATACTACTAGAGATCTATAGCAAATCGCAGATCATGGCACATGACCATAATTCAATTGGTGCCTTCTTTCCGCATTTCCAGCCAAATCATTGATTGATTGTTTAATTTAACGTCATAATCGAAAGTATGCAGCAGCACAAACAAATATTTCCAACAAATATTTGCCTTCTTTTCAGTTGCCCTCTACCGATGACTACAATAACGACATCTATACGACGCCAGGCCTAATAATGATGCTACTGTTGTAGCTGCTGACGTTTTGCTGTTGCTGCTGCTATTGCGGTTGCCCCCATACTCAGAGATAAGATCGTTTGGGATTTGTGGAAATCTTTACAGATTCACCAATAACAACTTATTCTGTGTTGTCGGCATTTAAAGAATAAAAATTACAGATGCGCTTTGAAAAAGTTTACAAGTTGCTGGGTAACATGGACACGCGTTTTTGATTTGTTTTGAGTGTCTCGTACTGATTAAAGCGAAGAGAACGACTTAACAAAAAGAGTGGAAATGGAAGCAGTGATAAGGAAATTTCTATTTATAACAGTTGTTCCCAAATGGTGTGTGTTGGGAAAATTTTTATTCTCTCAATTATACAATATGAGTCATTGATCGATCGATTGCTAAATTGATTTTAAATAACATCGTTCGAGTTTCTTTAGGACATTGAATGTCATTCGCTTAGAGTTATACGTTATTCTGCGTCGGAAAGGATTTTTCGAGTAAAGCTAGGGAGATCCATTTGTAGGAGACCATTATAGAGATAGACCTACGATAATAGTTTAAAGCGGCGAAGGGCATCATTTCATTTTTCCTATCACTAGGAGACCATTATAGAGATAGACCTACGATAATATGTAGTTTAAAGCAGCGAAGGGCATCATTTCATTTTTCCTATCACTAGGAGACCATTATAGAGATAGACCTACGATAATAGTTTAAAGCGGCGAAGGGCATCATTTAATTTTTCCTATCACTACACCATTTTCAATTGTAATTGAGAAATTTTCAAATTGAATTGAGAAATTTTCAATTGAAATTGAGAATTTTCAATTGAAATTGAGAAATATTCAATTGAAATTGAGAAATATTCAATTGGAATTGAGAAATTTTCAATAGAAATTGAGACTTTTCAATTGAAATTGAGAAATATTCAATTGAAATTGAGAATTTTCAATTGAAATTGAGAAATATTCAATTGAAATTGAGAAATATTCAATTGGAATTGAGAAATTTTCAATTGAAATTGAGACTTTTCATTTGAAATTGAGAAATATTCAATTGAAATTGAGAATTTTCAGTTGAAAATGAGAAATTTTCAATTTAAATTGAGAAATTTTCAATTGAAATTGAGAACTTTTCAATTGAAAATGAGAATTTGTAAATTGAAATTGAGAAAATCCCAATTGGAAATGAGAAATTTTCAATTGAAATTGAGAATTTGTAAATTTAAATTGAGAATTTTTCAATTGAAATTGAGGAAAGCCCAATTGAAAATGAGGTTGGTTTTTTTAATTGAAATTGAGAAATTTTCAAATGAAAATGAGAAATTTTCAATTGAAAATGAGAAATTTTCAATTTAAAATGAGAAATTTTCAATTGAAATTGAGAATTTTAGAATTGAAATTGAGAAAACCTAAATTGAAAATGAGGTTGAAATTCCACTTGGGGTGTTCTCAATTTCAATTGAAAATTTCTCAATTTAAATTTAAAATTTCTCAATTTCAATTGAAAATTTCTCAATTTCAATTGAAAATTTCTCATTTTCAATTGAAAAATTCTCATTTTCAATTGAAAACTTCTCAATTTCAATTTAAAAATTCAACCTCATTTTCAATTGTGCTTTTCTCAATTTCAATTGAAAAATTCTCAATTTCAATTTAAAAATTCTCAATTTCAATTGAAAATTTCTCATTTTCAATTGGGCTTTTCTCAATTTCAATTCAAAAATTCCCAATTTCAATTGAAAATTTCTCAATTTGAACTGAATGTTTCTCATTTCCAATTAGGGTTTTCTCAATTTTAATTGAAAATTTTTCATTTTTAATTGCAAATTCTCAATTTCAATTGAAAATTTCTCAATTTCAAATAAAAATTCTCAATTTCAATTGAAAATTTCTCATTTTCAATTGAAAATTCTCAATTTCAATTGAAAATTTCTCAATTTCAATTGAATATTCTCAATTTCAATTGAATATTTCTCAATTTCAATTGAAAATGGTGTAGTGATACGAGTTATTGTTGCTATACATATAAATTGTTGTACATATAAATTGTTTACTGCTTGGAAGTCAATATGCAACCATCATAGCGTATTGAGAAGAGAATCTTTAAGCAGAGAATTTGTTACCTACACCAAAAGCAATAAGTATTGATAGATGGCTCCATGTAGGGTTGCCAGACACAAATTTTGAAAAAGCTGGACATAAGGAAAAAAATAGCTTGACAACCCAAAAATTAGCTAGACATTAATAATAAAAAAATTCCTTTAATGATTTGCTTCGATGAATCTTTAAATATTTGATAAACCGAATTGCGAATACCGTAAATAACCGCAGCGAAATCGAGAGAAAATGAAATCCTCCAAGATCTGAAACAATTTTCAACATAAAACATATGCTACTCGCTTTTGTCGATGACATTGATATCATGAGACGCACATTGCTCGATTTGACTGCTGCCGTTTCAAGTATCGATAAGGAATCTAATAAAATGAGTCAATGAATCGAAACAAATCTGCAGACAATCCTCAAGATTTTACCACATATTATCATCGATAACTATAGCTACAAGGTTGTAAAAGAATTTGTTTACCTTGGTACCAGCGTTACCGCTGACAAATTTGAAAAAGTCGCAGAAAAAGTCGCTTTTTACAAAAAAAGTCGCACAAAAAGTCACTTTCAATAAAAAAAAGTCGCACACTTTTTTATAACATTTTTTTTTAAACAATGAACAAAAGATTATAAAACAATTCATACTTGAAAAGATATTATATATAGGCAAAAATCAAACAGTTTTAATTCCTATAAAACCGACTTTTAACTCGAATAACTTTTGTACTCTTAGGTGTTCGGAAAATCTAATTACATATTTGAACTCCTAAGTCTACAGGTATATTGAACGCAAAATCTTAGTAGCGCAAGTTTTTACTTCTTAGCGTAAATGGCATGCAAATTTCAAAAACGTAAAAAAATCAAATGAAGCATTTACGTTTTTTTCATATTTCCTCTTCTTTTTTCGTTTCATTTGGACCCAGTCGTTATTTTATGAAATAGACACCATACTTGGGTAATGAATTCATTGCCCTCTAAGTTTTAATTTCGTCATTCAAATACTACTTAATGGCTGCCAAAATTTAATCACGTTTTCGCCACTTTAAAATTTTTTTCGCATATTTTTCGGCCCCCTCAATGAATTCCTAAAAAATACATAAGGATTGGTAGATCTTTCAGTTGTGCATCGTTTGATATATATCTCATTTATGTGCTGCATGTTGATATAACATACGACAAATATGTATAAAAATTCCAAACTACCTCGTAAACTGAGTTTTTGCCATTTAACACCTAAAAGCAAAAGCGCACCAAAAAATCATTTTTTGCTAAATTTGTATGAAGATTTTGAAATATTAAATATTGCTTTTAATGGTTTTAGATAGCAAACTGAGACCAAAGTGATGGCATTTATACTTAAGTTACAATAATTTTTGGGAATTTTAGTTGAGATATTGAATATGGGCTAAAAATAAAAATTTTAAATAATTTTCTAAAAAGTTGTCAAAAGTCGCACAAAATTCGAAAAAGTGGCAAAAAAGGGCCATGGAAGAAAAGTCGCAGGTTGCGTCGCAGGCCACCTAAAAAGTCGCAAATTGCGACTTTAGTCGCATAACGGTAACGCTGCTTGGTACACAAATTCAAACGTAGAATCAATCATAAACAGGCAGATAAGAAATCTCTGTAAAAACTTAAACCACGCTTTACAAAATACTACCCGTGTTATTACATGGTGTTGAATCATGGGGAAGCTATTTTTGGAGTTTTTGAGAGGATGATTCTACAAAAAATAGCACCGGCTGCGTTGGCTGGGACATGTTGTGCGAATGTATGAAAATATATTCGAAAACGAATTTATTTATGTTATAGCAACTGAATTGTTTGCCCATGGTTGAGCTAGAAGCATACCTACAATTTAGAATATGGAATTTTGAAAGTAATCCGAAATCTTGTTTGCTCATCTGCTGAACAATCTCCCGGTATACTCATAAAGTAGATATTAAATCTCGACGATATGTCTCAGCGATCTTAATCCTATGTTGGAAGACAGAATCAAAAGATTCAAAAATGAATATGTTAAATGTATTTGACCAAATTATGACCAACATTATCTGTTCGATACTCTTTTTTAACCTCAGTTGCGATATTCAAATATCGTTTGATCAGTTGGTATTCGTAACCTTTCTAGATCAATGGAGGACAAAAGTATTAGAAGGAATATTATTGACTCCAGACAAAAAAGTATTTCTTTATTTAGTTACTAATATTTCGTAATAACAAATGAAAAAATGATGATGAACAACTCAAATCAATTTTTCAAAATTGAGTGTGGGTGTTTCGGAAAAAGCCAAAAATCTCTCTATTTTAATCAAAATGTATATGAATGTTTGTGAAAGTACGAGTGTATTTACAAAATAAAATACCGTTATCAATAAAACATTCTTACACAGTCATTGAATAAGATGTTGCCGCAATGTACTTGCATATGCATGTAGGGAGTCCCAAAAAAATAAAATTTTTGATAACCTTTTCATTCTTTCTAACTGCGATGGCAAACGTTTTGTTCTACATTCGCATAATCTAAATCTTTTTTTTTTTTTTTTTTTTTTGTATTGGACCAACACTCAGGGGATGACCCCTACGTATGCATATGCATTGTGATGGAACTAGGAAAAAAGGTTGTGGGAAGGAGGATAGAAGGAGTAGTGTTTGTGGATATTCGATTTGAACCTTTGGATATCATAATTTGAGGGGAAGACTGATGCAGGAAGTTTATTCCACATTCGTGCTGTACGGCTAAAAAACGAGTTTTCTCTATAGTGCGTCGTGCGATCCACTGAAAAATCGACTACAAAGGGATGAGCCCTTGTTGAGTTGCGTGTGCTTCGAAGAAATGTACGGGTTTCTGGAACAAGATCCCTAATTTCGTTTGAGCACATGCCGTTGTAGTAGCGATAGAACAGTGAAACGCAACCCACATTACGACGATGCTCCAATGAGGCAATAGAGTTGGCTACCCTACTGTCACCGATAAGCACCTTCGCCCTCTCTTGTACACGGTCGAGAAGCTCCAAAATAGACTTTGAAGCACCGGCCCATACATGAGAGTTGTATTCCATTTTCGGTCGGATATAAGTGGTATAGATATTAAGGAGATCAGTTGGAGTGAAGTATGTCTTACACCGCTTAAGAAAGCCGAGACACTTGAATGCTTCTTTTGACACTTGAAAAACGTGATTAGTCCAACGAACATCACACTGAATTTTCATGCCTAGAACATCAAGAGTTTCTGATTCCTCAATATTTATACCACCCATAATTACAGATGATGCAACATTGTTCATAACACGTTTGTGTGTTAACACACAACATTGGGTCTTTCGAGCATTGAAATCGACCCTATTAGAACGACCCCAATTGAATATTGTAGAAAGGTCAGAATTTAGCGTATCATTCATGGTTTGCCTCTTGGAATTTATATCCAACATGCTTGGCCTATAGTTGAATGAATACGAATGACAGATGTTGCTATCATCTGCAAAAGAGTAGATAGGGTTGGAAGTTTGACATAGAAGGTCATTTAGAAAAATAAGAAATAAGGTAGGAGAAAGAACGGAGCCTTGTGGTACCCCCGAATTAATCTTGAACTCGTCGGACGATATCCCATCTATAACAACTCTTATAGTGCGATCTCTGAGAAAGCTCGATATAAACCGAGAGAAATTGTTACCTACACCAAAAGCAATAAGTTTTGCTAGAAGTGCTTGATGCCACACTCTATCAAACGCCTTAGAAATATCAAGAGCTATAACTTTACTTTCGCCAAAACGGTGAATAGAACGGCACCATTTTTCCGACAAAAAGGCTAATACATCACCCGTAGAGCGGCCCCTACGAAATCCATACTGCCGGTCGTTTAGTAGGTTATTAGACTCTAAATATTTGACTAGATGATGGTTTACCATACTTTCCATCACTTTGGAAAGCGCGGAACAAATTGCTATTGGGCGGTAATTTTCGGGGTTGCTAGCCTCACCTTTTTTGGGGATTGGCGTTACATTAGCAACCTTCCAACACATAGGAAACTTACCGGCATGGTATAAGGTGCTAAAAAGGTTGGCTAATGGACGAGCTAACGTCGAAGAGCACTGCTTCAAGACCAGTGCTGGTATGCCATCCGGCCCAGGAGACTTATTTATGTTAAGATCCGCTAAGACCCTTTTAACAGCACGTGATCGAAAGAATATGCTAGGCATAGTTACTGATACTCTTTCGATCACGGGCAGTGGTTGATTGCTTTCCGGCAAGTGTGAATTACTTGCGAATAATTCAGCCATGAGGTTTGCTTTATCAACCGGGTTAGTGAATGACTGATCATCCTTTAAAAGAGTTGGAATTGATGAACTAGCATTATTCCTTACTCTTTTAACGAATGACCAGAAGCTCTTACTGCCTTTAGGGGTAGTAAGAACTTTGGTGCGAAGACGCTGCTCGTATAGAGATTTTTCACGTCTAAGTACCCTGGCACACGAAGACCTCGACTTTTTGCGCAGCAAATCAGTAACTGGAGTTTTATTATTTCTCCAGATTCTAAATGCTTCCTCCCTAGATCTGACAGCAGTTTTACATGTCTGATTAAACCACGTTTTGTGACGTGGCTTAATCGAAGACTTTTTTGTTGGTATGAAAGTATTCATTCCCAACTTAATGATATTTTCCACCATTTTCGCCATGGCATTGACATCACTGTCTAGGAAACACAGTTTCCAATTAAAATGCCGAAAGAAATCGTTAAGCTCTGCCCAACGTGCCTTCCCGTAGATAAAAATTTTACGTTTCGTAGCTGTTGGTGAAACGTTACGAAGTTTAGAGAACGGAAAGACGGCGGAAATGGTGCAGTGATCGGAGTTACCGAGAGGTGCAAGGACATCTACTTCGTACTTTTCAGGGTGCGAAGTAAGAAAAAGATCGAGTGTATTATTCTGGTGTCCTGGGACACATGCGATATGTGTCGGATCTTTCACTAATTGCGCAAGATGGTTGTGCGCGGCGAACAACTCAACATATTGTCCCTCTGGAGTTGTGTGGCCTGTGTAAAACTCGACTAAAGGTTGCGGCTCTGAGGTCTGATACGGCGAAAGTAGATCGAAAAACAGAGGTAGTGAAACTGGAACCAGAAAGTCATCGGAATGACTTTATTACTTCCATAACGAATCGGCTTCTAGATGTAAGAAACAACAACGGTGCCAGTATTAATGGAATTTCCAGGTGTGTCACACTAACATACAATGAAGTCGGTCAACAAACCCTAGGATATAAAGATCACAAAATCTGGACAACAGAGGCAACCTTAAAAAATACAATGCTAAATGAAAACGGAGATGATGAAGCCAAGACAAGAGAATGCGGATAGACGAGCAAGCGAGCCATGCTGAATCAGCAGCAAGCGTCAAGGGCGTTGTGTGGCAAACCTACTTACGCTAACAGTCCATCTTGGGTAGTAGTGGCACACTCCTTTAACTCCGGATGAACAACTAATACGCTGGATGGATTAACACCACTACTGGCTGAAGTGCATAATGAAACCAACTATGACAGTATATTCAATGGAATATCTGACAGTCCGCCAATAATACATGTAGTAAAGAACGCTATTTAAAGCCTGACAATGACAATTTCTCAGCGGAGATGCTATTATGTGATGTTGAAGGATCGGCGAAACTGTGGCATCCATTTATGTCTAAAATATGGGAAGAAGAAACTCTGTAAACCTTCTGGAATGAAGGTATACTAGTCAAAATACCAAAAAAGGGTGACTCAAAAGACTGCAACAACTACAAGGGTATAACACTTCTTTCAATGCTGAGAAAAATACTAAGGCTACACTCAGCGAAAATCAGTTTGGGTTCAGAGAGAATCGATCTTGTGTTGACCTCATCAACACAGTAAGAGTAGTACTAGAGCAATATAATGGTGGTGCGAACCCCCATTTACTTAACGTTTATCGACTTTATGAAGGCCTTCGACAATATGCCAACGAAAATTCTGAACTTAATTCGGGCAATGTACGTGGATTTCAAATGTCGGGTCCTACACAAAGGTAAATTGTCTAATCCGTTCGAAGTTACTGCTGGAGTAGGGCAAGGATGTATCTTGTCATCTATACCTTTTATCCTCGTCATCGAGAGCATATTGCGGACGGCTCTGAATGTTAGACACGGTATCCAATGAACACCCTTTAAACAACTCGATGACTTGGCATTGGCTGATGACGTATGTCTTCTAAGCCAAAGCTCAGGTCACCTTGAAGAAACACTAACGGTATTACTGTTGAATCTCGGGCAACTGGGCTGGAAATCAATATTTCCAAGATAAAGATTATGAATGGAGGCTATGACGCAAGCCCGTCGACACACATCAATGTGGATAACGTGGTGATTCTTGGTAGTGTGGTATATAGAAAAGTTGACGCCGACGAGGATATTGAATGGCGTATTAATAAGGCAAAATCTGAATTCGGTATTCTACGAGCAATTTGGAAATCTCGGCAAATATCGACAACAACTAAGTTACGAATGTCAGATCCATCTTGTATTACAGTTGCGAAACCTGGAAACGCACAAATGCCATCGATAAGCCAGTAGAAACGTTTGCAACGATGGCGGAAAATCCCTAATACGTGGTGGCCGAATCGCATAATAAATAAAGATCTACTAAACGCGACAAACCAAATCCCTGCTTCTATAGAGGTATGTGAACGGAAATGACGGTGGATAGGCCGATAGTTAGGTTCAGAAATGGTCTAAACGTCATAATGTTGCTTTTAAATATGTATCAGATGAAGCTGCAGACATCATTCCAGAGGATGTTACTCAGTTCAATGAAAAACTCCCTTCAATACTCAGTAAGTACAGGCCCGAGGATGTTTACAATGCTGACAAGCGTGATCTATTTTTTTGGGCATTACCTGCAAAGTCTGAAAAATGTACAGATGGTAAATTGTCTAAAAAAACTCGTAATTCTATTTTACGTAAATATGTTGAAAGGGAACGAAAAACTATAGGTAACTGAAGTATTTTAACGAACTATCCCTGGGACCGACATCTCACGTAGGCAGACAAAAATGCCTAGAAGGTCGGTATCCGCCTATGACAGCTTTCTCTGTACTATGATTTTAGGTTAAACCTGGCTAATTCATCTACTGTTTAACTAAATCTATTTGAAATAGATCAAAGGATTAGTTAGGTTAATATATTAAGGGGCACCCTAAAATTCATACAAACATACACACACACATACTATGCAGCTATCACAACTCGCAGTAAAAGCTGATAAGGACTTTTTATAGTGAAATTATGTATGAACAAAACTGCATTCATTGAATTGATTGTGCCAACTAAATAACAAACACTTACTAAGAGAGAGAATGCCGGGTATGAGTTTGAAATAATACTAGTTATCAGCAACAACAATTGCTCGTAATGATCTTGAAGTTTAAGACAATTGTTGAGAAAAGAAAGAGTAAATTGTGATTACAAAATAAAAAAAAAAAAAAACAAATCATTCACAGATTTAAATTTCCAGAAAAGAGAAATATAAAAAGAAATCTTATTGAAAAACTTAAGGAGTGTTTCGAATAAAATAGACATTCACTATTTCAGCTAAGAAACGAGCGAACAACCAGTTGTGCTAAAGAGTATGAAAAGTGGTAATAAATCTGTATCTTCTAAACTGTAAGTTGACTAGTAAATAACATCAGAGTGAACAGCTCAGATATATTATCTGTGGTCGAAAAAATGTGTGTATTTGAGAGAGATGCAAAATCACACGTACACAAAAGTTTCGGTCACATTACTCACATTACTGCTAACTATGTTCTACGCGATGATGGAAACTTTGTCACCAATGACAGTCATATGACCGTTAAAATGACTGTCACTTTCTTAACCCTTATACACTCCTTGGGTCAATTTGACCCAATTTTGTTTTTCAAACGCAAAATTATCTCATTAAATAATTAGATATGAATGTGAAACTTTAATTTATCCATTATAGGGACGAATATTATGTTTTTAAAACAAAGTAATAATATTAAAATTTTTCCTTCCCCCTCCACTTTTCAAAACACGATTTACACACATTTAGTACCCTTTGGGTCAATATGACCCAACAAGCGATATTTCAAGCTTAATTCCATTTTATAATTTTTTTTCTATTAAACATAATTGAATCGAGTTCACCTTCATTCAGAAGCATCTATCAATAATTTGTTTGGTGAAATAATCAATAAAATCGCTTTCATTCAATGTTTTTCCATTCATGGCCTGTTTACATATTACGTAACGCTATTTTCGCAATTTTTTGTTTTCAAATTATACAACTATAGCATCATATGTTCCAAACAAAAATAAATAAGTTTTCCTCTTAAGATCCCTTCATCTTTCAGCCGACGTAAGAGATCATGAACAAAAAAAACAACTAAAATACTACATCATTACATCCAAACTTGACCAACTTGTTCCTAATTACATATGTAAGCGCGAGACTAAACGATGGCCAGTTGCATTATTTTCAAACATGATAGATGCATCAGCGTATAGATCTTGTGGACTTAAATGAATCCTGGCTTGAGTTTTAATAAAAACTTCAGAAGCAGGCTTTATCTAGCAGAACTTGCAGATCAATGAGCTAACAAATGGGCATATTTTGTGAAGAATATTTCCAAGGCATTTGATATAGTTTGGCATGAAGAACTTCTATCAAAACTTATTGCCTTTGACGTTGGTAATAACTTCTCAAGGTTTATATCAAGCTTCCTCAGAGATCGCTCTATACGAGTTATTATACCGGTATGTGCTGGAAATCGAGCGCTTTTAAATCGTTCGATTTCCGATATATTTTTGAGATAATTATCGGTTATTTCTCTAAAACAAATGAAAATTTGGGCTTTAATCCTTTTGACTTATATCTTATCTTTAATTTGGTTTGAATTTTTTTTGTCGAAATAGGGGAAATTCTCTCAAAACTATATCAGAAATCGAACGATTTAAAAACGCTCGATTTTCAGCACATACCGGATAGATGGGTTCTCTTCAAACGAGTTCAAGATTTATTCAGGGATACCGCAAGCTCTGTTCTTTCTCCAAGTCTATTTCTTATCTTTATAAATGACCTTCAACATCAAATTTCCAATCCCACATACTCTTTTGCAGATGATAGTAATATTTGCCATTCATATTCAATCAATCATAGGCCAAGCGTTCTTGAGGTTGGCGCTATGAGACAAAACATGAATTAATCATTAAACCGATATTTAGAAACAATTTCAGAATGGATTCATGCGAATGGATGTTGTATGCTTACGCATAAACGCGCGGCAAACAATGTTTCTTCATCTGTTGTTGTTGTAACTGCGATATTATTGGTAATATCGTAGAAGTGATAGTCCTTGGTCGGAATCCTAAGAATTCCGAGTCGTTCCGGTACGAAGAACCGACTGCCGTGGGAACGTTCTTTATCTGCATTAATGGGTGGTGTACATATTGAGAAATCAGATGCTCTTGATGTTCTGGGCATGAGAATTCAGTGTGATGTCCTTACGACAAAATACATCTTTCAAGTGTCGAAAGAAGCACTCAAGTGCCTCGGTTTTCTAAATCGGTGCAAGAGACACTTCACTTCATCTGATCTCCTTACTATTTACACCACCTCATGTATGGGCTGGAGCTTCATAGTCTATTTTGGAGCTTCTCGACCGTGTGCAAGAACTGGCGAAAGTGCTCGTAGGGACAGTGGGGTATCCAACTCTATTGATTTACAGGAGCACCATTGTAATTAGAGTTGTGTCACACTGTGCTATTGTTAATACTTTGGAATATTCTCTAGCGAAATCAGAGAATTCGTTCTCGAAACTTAGACTTTTTTGCGCAATACACGTCATTCTTTTAGAGCTCATTCCTTTGTGATCGATTGGACGGTACAAACACGCTACATTAAATTCGTTCTTCAGCAATATATGTAGTTCGTATGTGGAATTCACTCCCCGCAGAAGTTTTCCCTGCCAGTTGGAATATAGGTATAAACACTACTCCATCTATCCTCCCTCCCATATTCTATTTTCCTATGTATTTTTTACAAAATTTGACTTTAAATTTCTAAAAAACAATACAAGATACATACATAATTTTTTGCATTTAAAAAGTTTATTTTATTGTTAATGTAAAACAATCCAAAAAATTTCAAAAAAGAAAACACAATTGACCTTTTTTTGCTATATAGAAATTTGCCATTTTTTAAAAAATTCGATTTTCTGGATTCGTTTATAAATTCGGTCAACTTTTTATTTTTGGAATCTAAAGAGTATATATGGCACTATATACCTGAATTTTAGAAAGTTCCAAAATCGGCTTGATTTTTTTGTTATATGTTCGAAAAGACACAAATTTTCTTAAAAATTAGACAAATTTCTTTCAATGCTGTACATAAAGGAAATATTGCACTGACTTAAATTTTGGTTTAAAATCATCCTAGAACTCCTTTCTCTACCTTCTTCTTTTTGAGAAAAAATGCACATTTTTCGATCAGCGAAAAATATTTGACTTTGAAAATTTCTGAGCATTAACAGGTTCAATATATTTTAAAACGGGGTTCACTCTTTTATTTCCTGAACTGTTGGCTGTATGTCAGTATTTTTATACCCTTCACCACCATAGGTGGAAAGGGTATTATAAGTTTGTGTTGATGTTTGTAACGCATAGAAATATTTGTCTTAGACCCACCTTTTAGTATACCAATAGGCTTAGAATCACTTTCTGAGTCGATTTAGCGATGCCCGTCCGTCCGTCTGGCTGGCTGGACGGCTGGCTGGCTGGCTGGACCCCCATGTAAACCTTGTAATCAAACTACAGGTCGCAATTCTAAAGATAATTTGATGAAATTTGGCACAGATCATTTTTTTGATAATGGGACCATGGCTATTGAATTTGGTCAAAATCGGTCCATTATTTATGGTACCTCCCATAGGTCCCACTTCCCGGAATTGCTATATTGGCCACAAATATCAATATTTTTTCATGAAATTTAAAACAAATACTGCTTAAGTCAACTAAAATCACTGTACCAAATTTCGTTGAAATCGGTCCACATTTGACCATAGCTTCCATACAAATTCTTCTTTAAAAACGCACTAAATGAGACAAAACATCACTAAAACACTCGTAAATCTAAACATAATGGAAATTTTGAGTCTATTTTTTGCATACATAACTTTTGTAACAACTGTAATCAATCTGCCAAATTTCGAGATAATCGGTCCACATTTGACCCTAGCTCTCATATAAGTCCAAATGATGGAAACAGGTTGAATATATTTAAGTTTTGAGAAAATGTTTGTATGATGGCAAAATTTAGCAAATATTTGTCTTTACACAGGAAAAATAACACCTTTGACCTTAGTGGTGAAGGGTATCGTATGGTCGGCTTGACCGACTATAGCGCTTTCTTACTTGTTTTTTTTTTTTAAATTTAACATCGAATGCACAATGGATCAAAAACTGAAAAAAGTCAAAGAGAAAAATGATTTTTTTTATTTTTGATTTTTTGTTTTTTTAATGACTGTATTTTATTAATGAATCTTTCTGAACAGAAAATAACAATAAGTAATCAAATCTTAATCTAACATAAAGTTATATAGAGGTTGACAGTACAACTCTATTTAAAATTTATTCGAATTTGAAGAAAATTAGGTGCAAGGTATCTATCCTTTCAAATCGTTGGTGACCTTCAAATGGCAAAAGCCAACTTGAGAGAATATTTAGGTGAACATGCGGCTTGGAAATATATTTTGAACAGAACCTCTTCTTGGACAAGGGAAACATTTAAATCTCTATGGATATTATTATTTCTGATGTACAAGGAGGGCGCCAGTTACTAAACTTAAAAACCTTGATTTTCTTCTCTGTAATTTGGCAGTGTTCGAAGCAGAAGCCGTTCCCCATAACTGAATGCCATACGTCCATATTGGTTTAATAATTGATTTGTACAAAAGGACCTTGTACTCTAACTCCAGAGCAGATTGTAGGCCAATGAGCCAGTTTAGTTCGGGGAATTTCAATTTAATCCGAGTAAACTTGTAGTCAATGTGATGGGACCAAGTACTCGTAAGACGGCGATCTAAATGTATAAAAAGGTACCTAACGTGTGTACAATCGGGAATCGTCACGTTGTTAATAATGATTGCAGGACAGTTATCTGTTCTCAGAGTAAATGTTACATGAACACACTTTGTCGAATTAACCTTAATTTTCCATCTGTTCAGCCATATTTCCAGCTCATGAATATGGGATTGTAATAGTGCAGAAGCAATTTTGGGATCGGAGTTTTTACTAATAAATGCTGTATCCTGCTGTAAAGATAATACGTAGCAGAGGACCCAATATACTACCCTGTGGAACACCAGCAGCAATTTTCCCAGGAGAAGAATATTCATCTTTTGATCGAACTCGGAAGGTTCTATTGGACAAATAACTTTTTAAGAGTTTATGTGTACTTGCAGGAACCAGATTTACAATTTCGCTTATAAGTCCCTCATGCCATTTCTTATCGATTGCTTGTGAAATATCGATGAACAAGGCGTAACAGTATTGTTTATTTTCGAAGACTTTTCTGATCATTGATGTTATTCTATGTACTTGTTCGACTATACCATGAAATTCGCGGAAACCGAATTGATGATCAGGAAGAATATCCATCCAATTTATGGATGTACTTAATGATAAGGATAAATGAAAACAAGTAAGAAAGCGCTATAGTCGGTCAAGCCGACCATACGATACCCTTCACCACTAAGGTCAAAGGTGTTATTTTTCCTGTGTAAAGACAAATATTTGCTAAATTTTGCCATCATCAAACATTTTCTCAAAACTTATATATTCAACCTGTTTCCGTCATTTGGACTTATATGAGAGCTAGGGTCAAATGTGGACCGATTATCTCGAAATTTGGCAGATTGATTACAGTTGTTACAAAATTATGTATGCAAAAAATAGACTCAAAATTTCCATTATCTTTAGATTTACGAGCGTTTTAGTGATTTTTTGTCTCATTTAGTGCGTTTTTAAAGAAGAATTTGTATGGGAGCTATGGTCAAATGTGGACCGATTTCAACGAAATTTGGTACAATGATTTTATTTGACAGAAGCAGTATTTGTTTTAAATTTCAAGAAAAAATATTGATATTTGTGGCCAATATAGCAATTCCGGGAAGTGGGACCTATGGGAGGTACCATAAATAATGGACCGATTTTGACCAATTTCAATAGCCATGGTTCCATTATCAAAAAAATGATCTGTGCCAAATTTCATCAAATTATCTTTAGAATTGCGACCTGTAGTTTGATTACAAGGTTTACATGGGGGTCCAGCCAGCCAGACGGACGGACGGACGGACATCGCTAAATCGACTCAGAAAGTGATTCTAAGCCTATTGGTATACTAAAAGGTGGGTCTAAGACAAATATTTCTATGCGTTACAAACATCAGCACAAACTTATAATACCCTTTCCACCTATGGTGGTGAAGGGTATAATAAGCTCACAGGTTTTAGAATCATAACGATTTCTGACGATTTGTATATAAATAATAAAATTTTTATAGCTGAAATTGGAAGATGGACAATCATTGACGGAGAAATTCTGTCAATTCCAGAAGAATTCTTAAGGCCAACTTTGTCTATATTTGATGGAAGCAATGGAGGGCGAAATTTCAATAGATTAAGCACGTAGTTGTCTATAATATCAGGGCTTATATTAGAGTCTGTTTCGTTTGGAATAAAAACCTTTTCTAAGTGATTGGCAAAATCATCAACTTTTTCACATGGATCTCTTGTCCAAGTACCGTTTCGAGCCTAATTGGAGACTCACATGCAACTGGACATTGCATGTGTTTAACAGCCTTCCACAGGCTGTAGTTTTTTTCCTTAGAAGAATCTAAGTTTTTATACCCTTCACCACCATAGGTGGAAAGGGTATTATAAGTTTGTGCTGATGTTTGTAACGCATAGAAATATTTGTCTTACACCCACCTTTTAGTATACCAATAGACTTAAAATCACTTTCTGAGTCGATTTAGCGATGTCCGTCCGTCCGTCCGTCTGGCTGGCTGGACCCCCATGTAGGTTTAATCAAACTACAGGTCGCAATTCTAAAGATAATTTGATTAAATTTGGCACAGATGATTTTTTTGATAATGGGACCATGGCTATTGAAATTGGTCAAAATCGGTCCATTATTTATGGTACCTCCCATAAGTCCCACTTCCCGGAATTGCTATATTGGCCACAAATATCAATATTTTTTCATGAAATTTAAAACAGATACTGCTTATGTAAACTTAAATCACTGTACCAAATTTCGTTTAAATCGGTCCACATTTGACCATAGCTCCCATACAAACTCTTCTTCAAAAACGCACTAAATGAGACAAAAAATCACTAAAACGCTCGTAAATCTGAAGATAATGAAAATTTTGAGTTTATTTTTTGCATACATAATTTTTGTAACAACTGTAATCAATTTGCCAAATTTCGAGATAATCAGTCCACATTTGACCCTAGCTCTCATATAAGTCCAAATGACGGAAACAGGTTGAATATATACGTTTTGAGAAAATGTTTGTATGATGGCAAAATTTAGCAAATATTTGTCTTTATACAGGAAAAGTAACACCTTTGACCTTAGTGGTGAAGGGTATCGTATGGTCGGCTTGACCGACTATAGCGCTTTCTTACTTGTTTAAATATGTATCAAGAGATTTTTGTTGATTTATCCACAGTGTGGCTTTTAGTTTTCTCTGACAATCATTTAAATGACTTTTTAAGGCAGGCGATCGACATTCTTACCACCGTCTTCTTAGCCTTCTTTTCAAGTTTACAAGAGTTTGGATATTTTCGGAAGTGTTCGGGAATAGCTTTTTTAGCCTTGCCTATGTGGCAAGGCTACATTTGTGATGATATCTCTAAATACATTTATTGCGGAATCGATGTCTGTGGAAGCCTTAGAAGCTTAGCCTTGTGCACAGCACTTAATAGCTGTCTTCCCCTAGGCGTTATAAGGCGAGAACCCCAAAACGTGCGTTTCGCGTTATAATCACCAGCAGCTACAAAACTTGATCCAAGTGTATTGATGAAATCAAGGAATTTATCTTTTTTAATGTTATGTCTTGGAGGACAATATATTGAAGACAATGTAATTTTATAATCTATTTTTTTTTTGAGTAAAATGCGTTTTAGAGACCAGAAATACGTTTTCAACTTCTTTTTTGTGTTGGCTGAGGCCGTTTGCGTTCCAAAAACATATTTTTAACATATTCATTTTTTTCCAATCTGCATAAACATGCTTAGATTTTGTATCATTTCATGGAACATATTTTGCATGTTAGACATAAAATTATTCATTGTTTCAATAAGCTTTTCAATAGAGCTTTGAGATTCGTTTTTTTTTTTTTGTGTTGGCGGACCAACATTTTTAACCGTTAACCATTTTTATACCCACCATCAAAAAGAATGGGGGGTATATTGAGATTCCGTTTGTAATTTCCTTAATATTGGCTCAAAAACCAAAAACGATATATATTCTGAATCCTTATGAAATTCTAAGACGATTCTAAGCGATGTCCGTCTGTCTGTCCGTCTGTCTGTTGAAATCACGATAACGCCCAAACGAAAGGAGCTAGCTCACTGAAACTTAGCATTAACATTCTTCATCTCTGAGAAAATTTTGGTATTGAAATTGGGCAAAATCGGTTAACATTTGACCATAGCTCCCGTATAACCTCGCCTACGCTAATCGCTTAGTACCTGGTAGACCGAGCCTTGCTCGGAGCTTTATGATAAGCATTTTGAGGAAAATTTTAAAGTTTTTATATATTTTATATTATAAAGTGCTAAAATAAATTTAGAGGAAAGACATTGTAGAAATATTCAGTTAATTTTGAATTATTTGATTTATTTTGTCCGACCAACACATAGTTTGCATAGTTTACAGTTTAACTCATTTTGAATTATTTTGGAAATTATTCATATCAACAGAAACCTCTGTCGACTCATGCGCAACAACTTTGCTAAAGATTATAGTCTGACCAAATGCACAGTTTACGATTTAATACATTTTGAGTAGTTTTCTGTGGCGCCACCTGTCGGACTTTGCTTATTCCAATTCATAAACCTTCTTCGGCTTATCCGTAACAACTTTGCTGAAGATTATAGCATGATTACAGCATACGATTAAATTGACTTTGAGTAAATTTCAGTAGCGCCACCTGTCGAAATTTCTTCATACCAACTAAGAAACCTTCGTCGGCTCATGTGCAACAACTTTGCTAAAGATTGTAGCATGATTAAATGTACAGATTACGATTAAATTGACTTTGAGTAAGTTTCTGTAGCGCCACCTGTCGGAAATTATTCATACCAACTAAAAAGCCTTCGTCGGCTCATGCGCTACAACTTTGCTAAAGATCATAGCATGATCAAATGTACAGTTTACGATTTAATTAATTTTTAGTAATTTTCAGTGGCGCCATCTGTCGGAAATTAGTCTTGTCAACTTTAACACCTTCGCCGGCTTATCCGCAACATCTTCGCTAAAGAGCATAACACAATCAAATTCACAGTTTACTATTCTATAAAGAACATACATACAGACAAACATTCATTTGTTTAAAATAATACTAATTTTTCCCCCTTTTTATTCCCTAATTTCTAAAAGTTCCATATGTATATTTGGTACTTTTTTGGTGCCAATTAAATTCGGTACATTTTTTTTAAACGCATTTAACATAATGTATAATGTTCCTATTCATATTACTTTGGAGATGTTAAGTTATCATTTTATCCCTTTTTTACCCATTTTGGCTCCAAAATCAAAAAAGTACCAAATACGTGTTTCATGTTTTTTTTACATCTATTGATTGCAGTACCAAGTTTCTTTCTATATTCTTTAGTTTAAAATATAAGAGTGGGTTAAAAAGGTGCCAAAAAAACTATTTCCACCCTTTTTTACCCCCTATCGGACATAGTTTCAAAAAAGTACCAAACACCTGTCCGCTTATTTTCAAAGCTGTTTAAAACGTAATTTTAATTTTGTTTCTATACCTATTACTTTAGGAGACATAGCGTTTTCGATTTTTTCCCCTTTTTACCCGTTTTTACCCTCTTAGAGGTAAAAGTTCCAAAAGTATATATATATATATATATATATATATAGATATATACAATTATTGCTCGTTTAAGAATATAAGATTTGCTAATAAATGACAAACAATAATAGCTATGATAATAAAATTTGGTATATGGAAGTCTTGCATAGCATAGAAGAATATATAGAAGGTCGTCAGCTGATCCACTAAAATTTAGTATTCTACTAAATCACACGTACACGAAATGAAAGCTTTTTTGACAAACAGAAAAGCTTTTTGTACTCAAAATTTTGTTTGAAAAATTACGCGTTATTTTTAATGAAACGCACTGTTCTAAATTGCACACATAAAATGTTATTTTTTTTTAAATATTTTAACATTATTTTGATGTCGAAACACTTTTTATTTTTTACAAACTGAAAATTTTTTATTTTGTTTTCTTTCGACATTCTTTTTTTTGTTTTTGCTTAATTTGTATTGAACAAGTAGGGCTGCAATTTTTGGTATTAAAAAAAATAATGAAATTTAGAATAAAAAATTGTTTATAGATTTTAATTATCCTAAAATCAAGTAAAACTCATTCTATACCTTAAAATATGGATTTCTCAAGAAAATTTCTTAAAATTACGGAGAAAATCTTAAAGAAAATTTTCGTCCCATCATATCATACTTTTTTGTGCAACTGTTTGTATTCATTAAGAAAAGTAAAAGCTCTTTTTAGGCTTACCAATACACTATTACTGATCCGTACTATTGACAGGTCCCAGGTGTACTTTGACGTTTCGTTGACTTTCTAGGTATTTATTTATTCTATGTTGCATAGGCCCTAGGCAGCATATAAAATTTCATCGGTTGACATTTAGTCATAGCTCCCATACAAAAAACTTACGAAAACAGCCAAAATTTCACCTAAAATACACTTAAATACCAATAAATCTAAAACTATAACAGATATAACCACTAAATTTAGCACGAGGAGGTCTTATATCAATGCCAACCAGTGTGCAAAATTTTGTCACAATCGGTCACCATTTGACCATAGCTCCAATATAAAAAACTTACGGAAACACTAAAATACAAAAAGAAAAGGGGGTTTATGTCCGTCTGATAAAAGCGCGATAGCGCCTTAACGAAAAGGGATACAGCAACAAAATTTTACAAAAGGAAGTTTTATGTGAATGCCAGCCAGTGTGCAAAATTTTGTCACAACCGGTCACCATTTGACCATAGCTCCCATATAAAAAACTTATGGAAACACGAAAGTACAAAAAGAAAAGACGGTTTATGTCCGTCTTTCCGTCAGAGAAAAGCGCGATAGCTCCTTAAGTACAATAGCTAGAGAGACAAAATTTAGCAAAAGTATTTAAGATATGTTGTGGAAATTGTGTGCTGAAAATGGGTAAAATCGGTTCACATTTAGTTAGAGCTCCCATATAACCCTGCCCCGGAAATCACATTTAGGCTGATAAATTGAATAAAATTGTAAAATCTATGACTACCAAATTTAGAACATAGAAGTTTTATGCAACTTTCATTCAATATGTCAAATTTTATAGTGTAATCATAAATCCAATATTTAGAAAGCTTGGGTCCTCATTAGCAATTCTCTCATACATAATGATGCAACCAGACTTATAGTTTAGAAGATATAGATTTGTTACAATTTTTTTGTTAGTTTCAAACCACTGTGCGTTCGTACTTAATATGGGAGATAATCACAATGATTAAAACACACACTAAACATGAGAGAAAATCTGGCTGATTAGAGATGATGTTGTCGATGATCATGGTGCAGTGATACTAGACGAAGAAGGGATTGACATTGAGGCTGATGACAAAAGATCGATCCAACCATTGAAAGACCAACTCTAACTACCAAACAAATTTGCTGCTGAGTCTGAATGCTGCTAACTAATACTAGCGCATAAAGAATAAGAGCCACAAGTGATATTAAAGAAAATATTGAAACGACAAACAGCGACAACAACGATCGATGGACGATCCTCCCAACTAAAAACAGCAGCAAAGTGTTTTTCCCAGTCATAAACGGAACGTGTTGGAATACAGACGTGGTTATCATCAACTCACTCAAATTTTAATATTTTGAAAAAGAAAAAAAACACAAAGAGAATTCATACATACAATTAAAACAAAGTGAAAAATACAATATTATTAACAACTTATCTGAAAATAATAATAACAACATTAAGAGGAATAACACAAAAAAAAATTTTCAACGATCATTCAGATTTTTTCGAAATCTCAGAAAAAAAAAAAAAATTTTAATCGAAACAAATAATATGGAATAAATAAAAAAAATATAAAACGGCGACTGTAATAAATCGTATGTGAAATTAAATTCATTTAAATATTTTTCTTTGCTTTTTTTCTATTTAGAAGAGGAATTTCTAATAGATTAATTTAATTGATAGATCGTGTCAAATGTCAACTGTATGCCAGTATTTGTTCGTCTTAAATAAATGAACATTTCAACGAAAAATAATAATAAATAAATTAAAAAAAACAAAAAAAAAATCACAATAATAATAATAAAAAAATACAGCTCTGGAAGTCGAAATTTTCAAATAAATTGTTTATTGTCATTATCAGTAACAACGATCCTCTGTAGTCGGACTCCAGTTATGGTGATTTGAAAATTTTCAAATATTGTCAAACTCAAACTCTTTTTGAGATTTTTAAATAATATTTAAATTTAAACTTAATGAAATAATTTCAAATTTATCACCCAAAAAATCAGTGTAAAAATTATTAAAAAAAAAAAATTTGAAAGACAATGTCGAGCAAAGTGTTAAATGATTGTCAAAAAAAATTGAAGTGATAAGTGAAAGAGTCTTAAAAAAAATATTGAAAACAAATTTAAATTTTGTCGTTTATAAATTTTAAATAAGAATATTTTAAATAATTATCTTAACATTTTGAAATTTGAGTAATTTTGTATTTTGAGTGATCGTTATGAGATTTGTGTTTTTATCTCAGAAACCAAGAAAAATACCAAAAAAGTGTCATGTGGAAAATCCAAACATCTGTGCTATAAGAAAAATCCAAAATATTCAAAACGAAATTGTAAATCAATTGTAAAATTGCCTTAAGAAATAAAGAAATACCATCAGAAAACTACTACATACCTTTTCTCTTGCTTAAGGCCTGAAATACGATCAGAAAAAAGAAATCCCCTAAATCTTAAATAACAAAAACAACAACAGCAAATTCTTTTCAAATTTCCCAAAAAGAAAATCAAATCCTTAACTATAAGAAAACCAACAAAAATGTTTAATTTTTCCCTTTAACTCCAACAAAAAAAAAAACCTATAATTAAAATAAAATTTCATTAAATATCATTTTATTAAAAAAAATTGTAAAAGTTTTATCACAAGTAAAATTTCCTAAAAACTTTCCAAAATGGCATCATTTGTTTATGCCGTTTGGAGTATAACCAATGTCGCATCGGTTCACTGTTCCGTGCGACCGGAAATTTCTCCCTGCACCTGTGAACCCACCTATGCCCATAATTATGTTGAATTGTCCTGCGAGAAAGTTGATTCTTTTCATACCATCGTTGATGCCTTGTCGAATAAATTTGAACCGTATGTCAATATAAGCCTGAAGATAACCCATTCGCAACTGGAGGATTTGGAGATGCGATCGTTTACGGATATGAAATTGAATTTGGTGAAATTGCGAATGCTTTGGAATGGTCTCAAGTGAGTATGAATGAAATAAAGTGATAAATAAATTTCAAGTGAAATTTGATATATGGGCTTCAGTTTGAAAGTTGATCCAAAGGGCAAATTGCCTCAACTTACCTAAGTTATTAATGTGGGGGAAACAGATTTCCCTTCCGGTTATTTTTCTTAAAAAAATATATTTCATTGAAAACTATTTTATTTTATATATCAACGGAAAAGTATAGATTTTCTAAAGATGGATGGAATATGCAAAAATATGCATTAAAATGTAAAATTTGCAAAGATATGCCAAAAAATATATTATGATCAATTTCTAACAATTTTTTTTCAAATTGGTCTTGATGAATCCAATTTAGTCCATGTTAAAACGTTATATTCGGGTTCGATAAAAATCTACTACGATTTTTATACCCTTCACCACCATAGGTTAAAAAGGGTATTAAAAATGTGTGCTGATGTATGTAATGTATAGAAATATTTGTCTTAGACCCACCGTTTAGTATACCAGGAGGCTTAAAACTTTTAGCGACGTCAGTCTGTCCGTCTGACTGGACGGCTGAATCGCTGGCTGGACCCCCATGTAAAACATGTAATAAAAGTACAGGTCGCAATCCTAAAGATAATTTGATGAAATTTGGCACAGATAATTTTTTGGACTTTTTTAATAGCCAAAATTCTTAATAGCCAAAATTCTTCAAAATCGGTCCATTATTTATGGTACCTCCCATAGATCCCACTTCCCGGAATTGATATATTATATCGATTGATATATTATATTGATATATTAATATCAATATTTTTTCATGAAATTTAAAACAAATACTGGTTATATAAACTAAAATCACTGTACCAAATTCCTTGAAATTGGTCCACATTTGACCATAGCTCCCATACAAACTCTTTTGTCAAAAAGCATTAAATTAGACAAAAATCACTAAAACGCTCGTAAATCTGAAGATAATTCGAATTTTATGTTTATTTTTTATTACAAAAAATAAACTCAAAATCAATTTGCCAAATTTCGAGTCCAAATGATGGAAACAGCTTAAATATATAAGTTTTGAGAAAATGTTTGTATGATGGCAAAATTTAGCAAATATGGCCTTTATGGTCGGGCTTGACCGACTAAAGCACTTTTTTACTTGTTTTTATATGAAAATTTTCAAAAATTTCCTATTTTTATAGGAAATTTTTCAAAAATTTCCTATCTTTTAAGAAATTTTTAAAAAATTTCCTATTTTTTAGGAAATTTTAAAAAAATTTCCTATTTTTTAGGAAATTTTTCAAAAATTTCCTATTTTTTAGGAAATTTTTCAAAAATTTCCTATTTTTTAGGAAATTTTTCAAAAATTTCCTATTTTTTAGGAAATTTTTCAAAAATTTCCTATTTTTTAGGAAATTTTTCAAAAATTTCCTATTTTTTAGGAAATTTTTCAAAAATTTCCTATTTTTATACGAAATTTTTCAAAAATTTCCTATTTTTATACGAAATTTTTCAAAAATTTCCCATTTTTATACGAAATTTTTCAAACAATTTCCTATTTTTATACGAAATTTTTCAAAAATTTTCTATTTTTATACGAAATTTTTAAAAAAAATTTCTATTTTTATACGAAATTTTTCAAAAATTTCCTATTTTTATACGAAATTTTTCAAAAATTTCCTATTTTTATAGGAAATTTTTCAAAAATTTCCTTTTTTTATACAAAATTTTTCAAAAATTTTCTATTTTTATACGAAATTTTTCAAAAATTTCCTATTTTTATACGAAAATTTTCAAAAATTTCCTATTTTTATACGAAAATTTTCAAAAATTTCCTATTTTTATACGAAATTTTTCAAAAATTTCCTATTTTTATACGAAATTTTTCAAAAATTTCCTATTTGTATACGAAATTTTTCAAAAATTCCCTATTTTTATACGAAATTTTTCAAAAATTTCCTATTTTTATTGGAAATTTTTCAAAAATTTCGTTTTAGTATAGGAAATTTTTCAAAAATTTCTTATTATAATAAATTTTTCAAAAATTTATTATTTTTATAGGAAATTTTTCAAAAATTTCTTATTTTTATAGAAAACTTTTCAAAAATTTCTTATTTTTGTAGGAAATTATTCAAAAATTTCTAATTTTTATAGAAAATTTATCAAAAATTTCTTATTTTGATAGGAAATTAAAAAATTAATTTTAGTGAAAGTGAAAAGAATCCTAATTTGGACTCACTCAATAGTTAATTTTTGAAAAATTTCCGATATATAGTCAATTTTTGCAAAATTTTCTATAAATTGACAATTTTTGATAATATTCCTATAAATAGTAAATGTTAATTGTTTTAACAACTGATAGTATAATTAACAAGTAAGAGTGTTATATTTGGCTGTACCAAATCTTAAATAGCCACCATCAAATTGTATTAAATTTAGAAACATTTCTCAAATATCACAGTGGATCCGTAGCAATTCCCTCATACATACTGAAGCAATCAGACTTACAGTTTAGAAGAACGTTGTCAGAGTACCAATTGTCATTTTCACATACACAACACGAACAAAAAATAAAAAAACAAACTAAAATATGAAAAATACTCATTTGTATGATAGCAGCCAATGAATGAGGTTCTTTGTCGCTTTATTTTAGGATTTGCAAACAACAAAACACATGCCAAAGAGTACAAGAAAATATTAATTTGTTCTTAATCTCTTTATTTGTAAAATCACCAATACATTGATATTTCTATGTTCTCTTTGTGCCTACCACGACTCTAAACCAGTGTTGCCACTTCAGGTGTAATTACACATATCATGTGTAATTTTTATTTTCATGTGTAGCCGATGTGTAATTGGCTGCATGTGTAATTCATGTGTAATTTCAATTTTTGTCATTTTTGAGTACTAACAGTTTTCAAAACTTGCATTTTAAAAAATAAATTTATGTGCGTCCCATTCGAAATCGAAATAGTTTTTTTTCATTATAACTTCATAAAAATGTATGTTTTAAAATCCCAGTGCTTACCATTCAGATTAAAATATATATGTTTATTAAAGAATATGATATATTGGTATTGCTTTTCGAGAATTTTATATTCGTTGAATTAAAACAATATTTAATTTAAGTGACGATATTTATTCAATTGCGGATATTATTGATCACAAAATTGCCCAAACTTTTCAATCATTATATGTGACCTTTTCCGATAAAAGGAACCTAGTATGTCAAAAAACGGGTTTAGAGTACCTAAAAGGGTTTAGAATAAGATGAAATGAGTTAGATTTCTGATAATAATTTATTTGCCAGTACCTGGTAGACCGAGCCTTGCTCGGAGCTTTATGATAAGCATTTTGAGGAAAATTTTAAAGTTTTTATATATTTTATATTATAAAGTGCTAAAATAAATTTAGATGAAAGACATTGTAGAAATATTCAGTTAATTTTGAATTATTTGATTTATTTTGTCCGACCAACACATAGTTTGCATAGTTTACAGTTTAACTCATTTTGAATAATTTTGGAAATTATTCATATCAACAGAAACCTCTGTCGACTCATGCGCAACAACTTTGCTAAAGATTATAGTCTGATCAAATGCACAGTTTACGATTTAATTCATTTTGAGTAGTTTTCTGTGGCGCCACCTTTCGGACTTTGCTTATTCCAATTCATAAAACTTCTTCGGCTTATCCGTAACAACTTTGCTGAAGATTATAGCATGATTAAATGTACAGCATACGATTAAATTGACTTTGAGTAAATTTCAGTAGCGCCACCTGTCGAAATTTCTTCATACCAACTAAGAAACCTTCGTCGGCTCATGTGCAACAACTTTGCTAAAGATTGTAGCATGATTAAATGTACAGATTACGATTAAATTGACTTTGAGTAAGTTTCTGTAGCGCCACCTGTCGGAAATTATTCATACCAACTAAAAAGCCTTCGTCGGCTCATGCGCTACAACTTTGCTAAAGATCATAGCATGATCAAATGTACAGTTTAAGATTTAATTAATTTATAGTAATTTTCAGTGGCGCCATCTGTCGGAAATTAGTCATATCAACTTTAAAACCTTCGCCGGCTTATCCGCAACATCTTCGCTAAAGAGCATAACACAATCAAATTCACAGTTTACTATTCTATAAAGAACATACATACAGACAAATATTCATTTGTTTAAAATAATACTAATTTTTCCCCCTTTTTATTCCCTAATTTCTAAAAGTTCCATATGTATATTTGGTACTTTTTTGGTGCCAATTGAATTCGGTACATTTTTTTAAAACGCATTTAACATAATGTATAATTTTCCTATTCATATTACTTTGGAGATGTTAAGTTATCATTTTATCCCTTTTTTACCCATTTTGGCTCCAAAATCAAAAAAGTACCAAATACGTGTTTCATGTTTTTTTACATCTATTGATTGCAGTACCAAGTTTCTTTCTATATTCTTTAGTTTAAAATATAAGAGTGGGTTAAAAAGGTGCCAAAAAAACTATTTTCACCCTTTTTTACCCCCTATCGGATATAGTTTCAAAAAAGTACCAAACACCTGTCCGCTTATTTTAAAAGCTGTTTAAAACGTAATTTTAATTTTGTTCCTATACCTTTTACTTTAGGAGACATAGCGTTTTCGATTTTGTCCCCTTTTTACCCGTTTTTACCCTTTTAGAGGTATCGAGATAGCCATTCTATATATATATATATACATATATATATATATATATATATATATATATATATAGATATAGATATATATATATATACAATTATTGCTCGTTTCTAGGTCCCTTTTCTCGAAAAAGGTGACATTAATGTTTAACAAAAAAGATTTTCATTCTTCAATGTTGATTTGCAAACTCTTGACATGCACTTTCGATTTTGAAACTTTTGGGCTTTGGAGCCAGAAGATTATTAGATAAAAGTTTTTTATTTAAAGAATTCCTTGGAGATAGATTGTTTCCTACTTTGCAAAAATTTATTAATGGTGGACCAATTTTTGAACCTACACAAAAAATTTTAAACAAGAAGTGGAAGATTTTCAATATAGTCGTTATGTATTACATTTTTTGAAATCGATTTAAATTAGTATACATTAATTGTTTTCTTTTCAAGCGTTATGAAATAAAAAAAAACATGAATATTAATTTAAAAAACTACAAATCATTTTTTTTTAATTTTTAACAAAAAAAAATTAATTAAATTAAATTCAAAACATGTTATTTTGCCAAAAAAAAATAATCATGTGTAATTCCTAATTTCATGTGTAATTTTGGCACGATTCATGTGTAATTTAACATTTGTTTGGTGGCAACACTGCTCTAAATCAATGTTGGGCAAAGTCTCTCTGAATTTATATTTTGCTAACCCTAGGGGTAGCAAAATACAAAATAAGAGAGAATCAGAGAGACTTTTCCCAACATT
Source organism: Stomorhina lunata (assembly GCA_933228675.1). Lineage (NCBI taxonomy): Eukaryota > Metazoa > Arthropoda > Insecta > Diptera > Rhiniidae > Stomorhina > Stomorhina lunata. Next base: position 60,773,971 of record OW121742.1, read on the forward strand.
GCTCTAAATGAATCAAGTTTTTAGGTTTGACTAGACTCTATAAAAAGTTTGCATTCATCTCCATTTGCCAAATCTAATCGAACAGAATTCCAGTTGTGAGTTTGATAGCAAGGATCATGATCTTGTAGACAAAGTCTAGAACCACTACCGGCTATACCTTACTCACTTTTCTCAGAGCTGCATGATTGCTTGTCGGCTCTGAAACTAGCCTACTTTACTACAGATGTGTATCCGGCATCTTCATGAGAATTTTGGAAATACACTGAGACATTGAATCAATTTGATCAAATTTCTCAAAGATTCTGAGAGCATCTCGTTCCTCATTACACCTCTTTTTCGGAGGTCTAGAACTCTTAAGAATCACTGAGGTACGGTCAGAATTTACTCTTTTGCTACTGTGGTAACGGTTCAACTTAGTCAAATTTCTCAAAAATTCTGAGAGCATCTCGTTCCTCATTACACGTCTTCTTCGAAGGTCTTGAACTCTTTAGAATTATTGAGCTACGATTAGGCTACTGTGGCAACGTTTCAATTTAATCAAATTTATAAGAAATCCTAAAAGCATCCCGACCCTCATTACACCTCTTCTTTGGAGGTCTAGAACTCTAAAGAATCACAGAGGTACGGTCAGACCTATGTTTTCTGCAACTATGGCAACGGTTCAATTTAATCGAATTTCTCAAAAATTCTGAAAGCAAATCGAACTTTAAAACCTCTTCTGAAAAGGGGGCGAGATCCTCATTTTTTTTCGAAAATCTAGAACTCTTAGGAATCACTGAAGTACGGTCAGACTTCATCAGTCTTCTGTGCAACGGAATTTTAGAGTAATTTAGAGAAAGTAAACTTAGAGCTTCTACAAATATAGCTTTATTAGGTTTGACGTTGGTATATCGTGCAAAGATCAGGTTCTCTGATTTTAACCTAAAAAATCAATTCTACAATAAATCGGTAAAACAACAAGCGACAACATAGCGTGTGCTTAAAGTTGCTTTAGGCAAACATGACTTACTTTAGAATGATTTACCAATTCCTGTTAATATTCTTAAAATCTTTATCGCTGATATCGGTCTGTAATTTTATAACATATTAAAATATTTCTTGAGAAAACATTTCTTTTCAAACCATGTTCTTCTTAAGCAACGATACCCATACATTTTCACATAACTACAGTGACATTTTTAATTACAGAAATACAAATATTGATATTGAGTAGGGCGTCAGATCGTCTGTCTCATTTCTTCTACATATAATTTTTAAATTATTTCTCTTTTTTGTTTACAAAAAATAAAAATATATAAAACATTGTTCATTCAACCACTTAATTACTTAATGATCATGTATAATGATCAAGACATAAAATCATTTAAATAAAATTAATTTATTATCTTAATTAGTAAATACGAGAAGAGTTTTACAAAATAATAAATTTAAGATAAATACGAGTAACATAACACATTTAACTAAGCGAAGATCACTTACAAAATAAGCATTTAGAATAAACAATTTATTTACATGTTTATTTTTGACTGTGTAATTTGATCGTAGTTTTTTGATTTTTTGAATAGTAATTAAAATGTTTTGAAATACTATAACAATTCCAAATATGAAAGTAGAAAATAAATTGAAATTACGTAGAAACTAAGGCACACAGAAAAACTAAGACATAGACATAAAATAAGATATATCGGGTGTTTTTTATTGAGGTATAGAACTTTAAGTTGGCATCACTTTTTTAACTGGCGGCCATTTTGTCAGCTGTCAAGTGATTAATATTTAGTTTGGTTTGCCATTTCATCATGAACAGGTTGACAAAAGAACAACTCTTGCAAATCGTGCAAATTTATTTCGAAAATAATGGTTCAGTTCGCGAAGTTTACCGCAAGCTCCGTCCATTTTATGGTCGACATAATCGTCCATCAGAGCAATTAATTCGGTTAACTATGGATCGTTTTCGCACTACGTTTACTCTATGTGATAATACGCATCCGCAGCGACGTCGAACAGTGCGCACCGAAGAAACAATTGCCGCTGTAGAGCAAAGTGTTGAAGAGGACCCGAATGAATCGATTCGCCACCGTGCACAGCAATTGGAGCTTTGTCCATCAACTTTATGGAAGATTTTGCGCAAAGATCTTGGCTTGCGACCTTACAAGATCCAGCTTGTGCAAAAATTAAAGCCGCGAGACCATGCAATGCGTCGTGATTTTGGTGTATGAGCCGAAAATGAGATTGATCTCGATGCTGATTTTCATCGCAAAATTTTGTTCAGTGGTGAGGCTCATTTTTGGTTGAATGGCTACGTCAACAAGAAAAATTGCCGCATTTGGAGTGAAGAGAATCCACATGAGACCCTTGAGATGCCATTACATCCACAAAAACTGACTGTTTGGTGTGCTCTATGGGCTGGTGGAGTCATTGGGCCATACTTCTTCCGAAATAATGCTGGAGAGTCAGTTACCATAAATGGAGACCGGTATAGAGCCATGATAACCGACTATTTTGTTCCCCAATTGGATGGCATAAATGTGGATGAGTTGTGGTTCCAACAAGACGGCGCTACATGCCACACAGCGCACGTCACAATTGATTTATTGAAGGAAACACTCGATGAGCGCATAATTTCGCGGAATGGACCTGTCAATTGGCCACCAAGATCGTGCGATTTGACACCACTGGATTATTTTCTTTGGGGATATGTGAAGTCGCTCGTCTACGCCAACAAACCAGAAACGTTAGGGGACTTGGAAGCCAACATTCGTGGCGTTATTGCCAACATACGGCCCCATATGCTCGAAAAAGTAGTTGAAAATTGGACCTGTAGAATTGGCTTTATTCGAGCCAGCAGCGGCGGCCACATGCCCGAAATCATATTTAAACATTAATGGCATAAAATTATCCTTCCAATAAAGCCAAATTGATGGACATTAAAACGATTTTCTTGTGTTTTATTTCAATTCGAAGTTCTATACCTCAAAAAAAAACACCCATTAGATCAATGAAGATGTTTTTGTGTAAGAGGGTAAAAAAAAACATTAGATATCGGAGTTGCAGGTTTTTGTATTGGATAGGGCTATGTTGAACTCTTATCATTGACTAGGTAAGTCGAGTGAAGTTATACATAGACTAGGTTTATTGTGATAACACTGAAGGCAGATAAATGCATATCACTAGCTACCATGTGGAACCATCTTTGGAAAGGGGATAGTAGAGAGGTAAAAGGTAGTAAAAAGAAGAGTTAAAGCTTTATATTATACAACAGTGTAATTGTAGGTCATGTCTCTTTTTAGAAAAGTAAAGTTGCGCCATCTGTTGTTAGCTTGACGCGTTATTTAATCTTTTTTGTTTAATATTAAATTTTATTTTTTTACATCAACAGCATGTTTATGCTGTAGGGCCTAAGTTATGTTGAATTTTTATCATTGACTAGGTAAGGCGAGTGTAGTAATAAGGCTTATATATACTTTTATTGTGAAAACACTGAAGGCAGATAAATGCATATCACTAGCTACCATGTGGAACCATCTTTGGAAAGGGTGTAGTAGAGAGGTGAAAGGTAGTAAAAATAAGAGTTAAAGCTTTATAGTATACAACAATGTTATTTTAGGTCATGTTTATTTTTAGAACAGTGAAGTTCCGCCATCTGGTGTTAGCTTGACGCGATATTTAAGCTTTATTGTGATACCCTTCACCACCATAGGTGGAAAGGGTATTATAAGTTTGTGCTGATGTATGTATTTTAGTATACCAATAGGCGTAGAATAACTTTCGATTAAGCGATGTCCGTCCGTCCGTCTGGCTGGCTGGACCCCCATCAAACTACAGGTCGCAATTCTAAAGATAATTTGATGAAACTTGGCAGAGATCATAATTTTGATAATGGGACCATGACTATTGAAATTCGTCAAAATCGTTCCATTATTTATGGTACCTCCCATAGGACCCACTTCCCGGAATTGATATATTGGCCACAAATATTAATATTTTTTCTTGAAATTTAAAACAAATATTGCTTATATAAACTAAAATTTCGAAATCGGTCCACATTTGACCATAGCCCCCATACAAATTCTTCTTTAAAAACGCACTAATTGAGACAAAAATCACTAAAACGCTCGTAAATCTGAAGATAATAAGAATTTTGAGCATTATTTTTTGCATACATAATTCTTGTAAAAACTGTAATCGAGAAAATCGGTCCACATTTGACCTTAGCTCTCATATAAGTCCAAATGACGGAAGCAGCAATAAAATATAAGTTTTGAGAAAATGTTTGTATGATGGCATAATTTAGCAAATATTTGTCTTTATACAGGAAAAAACACCTTTGACCTTAGTGGTGAATGGTATCGTATAGTCGGGCTTGACCGACTATAGCACTTTCTTACTTGTTTAATATCAAATTTTGTTTTTTTTTTTACATCGACAACGTGTTTATGCTGTAGGGCCTACCGCCGATGGGGGAATGTTGTGATAATTAATGGCAGACATTTATATGTTATGCAGTAGTCGACGATCTAACCAACTAAGCCACAGCGCCCTTTCAATCAGCCAAGATAGACACAAGGAAGGATAAATCGGTAATTGGTGCCAACTTTTTCTATACAAACAGGGAAACATCCGTCTGCAAAAAATACATCTTCGGATAAAAGTACACCCTGGTATGTCCCTGCAGTTCACATAAGATGAAGGATACGGGTACTGAGCCATCTTCTTGATAGAAGATGGCCGTTTTATGATATATGACAGAATTTAGAGTTTTTAATAACAGCTTGACTTTCAGAGAATAATCCTTTGTAGTGAAAAATTCAAAAGTGAAAGTCTTCATTCAAAATTTAGCTGTTAGTCTTTTGAGTAGAGTATGGAAAGATAACCTAGTGTAGACTATAGAATCTTTGCTAAGTATGTCCCTTACCCACCAGCAATAGTGAAAGGTACTTCATAAAACATGCGAAAGAAATTCCCCCAAAGTATGAACGTTACTAATTCAATTTTGTTTGGACCTGCTGTTATCGTCTTCTCACTTTGCAATAGTGAGAAGGGGTTTCAGAGAACTCTGAAACGTTCCCTTAACTGCTAATGTCACACCATCTGCGAATGTGACAATCACTTAAGCCACCACTCTAGATGTTAAAGAATACCATTAAAAATTTGTCATGTGTGTATCTTCATCGGTATATGTACAAGGCACTTATCTACCTGATAAAGCTCTTGTCGTGGTTTTGTGATGAGGAGATTCTTTACTCATTTAAGATCACCATAAAAAATCGATATGCAAATCTCTTTTAAATATTCTCCAGGCCTTTGCAGTGAGTATTTTTTAAAGACCTTAATTTGAATTTCCTCAAATCCACACAATAACAGGCACTTACATTTGCCGAATCGAATTTTCGATGATATTACTTACGATGTATAAGCTGATATTCTCAGAAATGACTCTCGCCTGCTTAACAGTCTGAGTTTTTAAGATCGGCTTATTTGAATCTTCAATGGGTTCTGAGAAAAATTCGATGAATAATGTAAGGTACATTGCTCGGAGAATGATTGTAATTCCGTTTGAAATTCCCAAAATTTTTTAATAGATGTAAAATGTTAATGCATATCGTCGGTCATGGGTTGACAACTCTTAATTCGCAATTAAATCGAAACATGTCTTAACAAAGCTAGACGTGATTTTCTTAATCTAAGTTAAATTTGGAGATACTTTAACATTTCGCGTCAAATGAAACTGATAATCTTTAGCTGTAGCCTTAAATCTATTTTATTTAATGGTTGCACAACTTGGATTATAACACAAGCAACAAAAGTTTTTACCGAACCTGAGGAGCTGCTCATACCTGTCCGGTCGAAATAGAGGTTCACGGAAGGAAATAATACAATAATATCGCCAGAGTTATTCTGGACTGGAACCCCTAAGGGCAACGTAGAAGAGGGCGCCCAAGAAACATTTGGACTCGCAAACAAAAAGATAATAAGAATCCGTCAAAATAAACTGGAATCATGTAAAAACTTAAGCCAATGATAGAGTCAGATGGAGAGAGCTTGTACGAGGTCTGTTCAAAAAATAAGGTGAATTTACATTATTCTCAAAAAATATTTATTATTTTGTCCCCTTCACAGATTAAATACACATCTTATCCTTGAAGCTCTTCTTATATGCACTTTTTGGTATGCTCACAGAGAGAGCTCAACTCTGCGATTCGGGTTGTATCTACACAATCGTCTCAAAACGACGTTCTTTTATGGGTCTCTTCATCAGGAACAGGAAAAAGTCTTAAGAGGCCAAATCTGGTAAATACGGTGGCTAAGGCATGATTACATGATTCGTAAGCAGTTATGGCCCTTTAAAGCAAGTCCGGATCGCCGTTGACGTAATTTAAAAATTACTTCGCTGAGGCTTGTCCTTATATAGTATATTTTTAATTGTTTTTATACCCTTCACCACCATAGATGGTGAAGGTTTGTGCTGATGTTTGTAACGCATAGAAATATTGGTGTGAGACCCACCTTCCACCGTCCGGCTGGCGGGATATCCATGTAAGCTCGTTATCAATATACAGGTCGTAACTACAAAGATAAGTTGGTGAAATCCATATACTTTTTGGGCAAAATCGGATTACTATTTCGGTTACCTCCCATGGGGATGTGTTTCCGGAATGGAGTTTTTGGCATTTACAGCCACAAATTTAGTTGTATTTAAATTATATTCAGTATAAATTTTGCTTATCGTAATCATAATCAGAGTACCTATTTTGCAGGAATCGGCCCATATTTGACAATACCTCCTATACCAGACACATTCTTTAAAGTCATTTGAATACGCTAAATGCATTTTATTACTAAAACTTTGCACAGACAAACATTTTGTAAATTATACCAATAACCAAAATTTGGTAACAATCGATCCACCCTAGCACCCATATCTGGCCCTTAGCCGGAAATGACATAAATCTCGAAATTTTAAAAATAGCGTAAAAGGGTTTCCCAATTAGAACGCAATTTTTAAATTTTAAATAAAACACAGATATTTAAAAAAGTCGTGAAACTTTATTATATCGTAGACAGAATGAGGTTATGTATGGAACAAGATATCGTGCAGATGGCCGCCGCGGCTTTGCTGGCACACACGCGTTCTTTAAATGAAATTTTCAATGACCTTTTTGCATAAACGCTGTGGTATTTCAATAATACGTCGTCCAATTTCCTCTTTTAAGGCTTGAGTCGTCGTCGGCTTATTCGCGTAAACCATCGACTTCAAAAAACCTTAAAGAAAAAAACTAAAGGTGTTAAATTGGCGGCCAATTCTGGTCTCCAAAACTAGAAATAACACTACCGGGAAATGATTGATGTAGCAATTGAATTATTTCTCTGGCTGTATGACATGTGGCGCCACATTCATTCAATTATAGGCAAGAAAAAACTGGTTATCATTTCACGATACCAAACACCATTGACTGTTTGCGCTTTATCTGCCTCATTCTCATAAAAAAGGTCCAATGATTCCTACAGTCCAAAAACCACATCACACAGTGGCATGTTGAAGATGCATTTGTTTCTCGTGAAGGATTTTCCCCAAATGCAACAATTCTCCCTATTGATAAAGCCATCAAGATGGAAATGGGCCTCGTCACTGAAGATGATTTTATCGGCAAAATCAGCATTTTCATGTTGTCTCTCCAATACCCAATTAACGAACTCCCTTCGCTGTCTATGGTCATCTGGCTTCAGTTCCTGAGTCAATTGAACTTTGTATGCATGAAGATGCAAATCTTTCGTCAAAATTCGCTGCATAGTGGATTTGGAGACACCAATTTGCTGAGCTCGTTGTCGAATTGAGGTGGATGGAGCTTGAGCGACATCATCACGTACAGCTGCGGCATTTTCGGTCGATCGACCTGGTCGAAGGCGCGTTGTTGTCTTTACATCACTAACAGACCCAGTTTCGGCAAATTTACCCATTAATCTCTTTGCAGTTGACTCTTTTGGAGCATTATTGTGACGCCAAATTGATCGCAATTTGCGAACTGTATCCACAAAACTTTCACCATTTTGGTAAAACAATTTCACAATGAGAATGCGTTGTTCATTCGTGTAGTGCTCCATTTTTACTAACCTCTTACCTTCCACTAGCAAACAATAACAATTGTTCAAATGTCAAGCAATGACACTTCGAATCGCGCCAAATTTAAAAATTGCGTTTTAGTTGGGACACACTTTATATGTATGTATGTCTCTTAGACTTAAGGAAAATTTGTTAAATTGTTGGTCCATATTTGTCGGCTTGACCGACTATAGCTTTTCTTACTTGTTTTTATTGTGAATTGTAAAAAAATTTGTTGTATTACTTCTTGTTTAAATTATATTATGTAAAAAGCTTATGAAAAAAAAATCTTGCTCGAGTTATTTTAAGAAGAATATTTTACTCGATTAACTCGAGCAATTTTCAACGATTAATCGATTTGCTGAGTAATTTAAAATTCCCTGTTATTGATTACTTATTTGATTACTTAAACAATTGAAAGTCTAGTAAAATGAACACCCCAACTGTTAGTAAGGATTACTAGCCTTTTTCGGAACATAGGGTATTTGTTTAAAGAAAACCCAACATACATAGGCTTAAACATAGACTAAGAATAAGCTTAAGATATAGGCTAAGACATAGACTAAGGAATAGGCTTTAACAATGCAATTAATATACACAAGTTCTATAACCGATATCATTTAATCAGAAATTCTCAAAAATTTTCGAGTTTGAAAAGTTCAGGATTTACACAAAAATCTCCCCTTTAAGTCAGTGCCCTCGATCTTGTCACAATTTTCAATTTTAGCACTCTTTAAAGTAAAACAGAAAAGCAAAGACAATCCAAAATCTGAAACAAGTAAGAAAGTGCTATAGTCGGTCAAGCCCGACCATACGTTACCCTTCACCACTAAGATCAAAGGTGTTACATTTTCTGTATAAAGAAAAATATTTGCTAAATTTTGCCATCATACAAACATTTTCTTAAAACTTATATATTTAAGCTGTTTCCGTCATTTGGACTTATATGAGAGCTAGGGTCAAATGTGGACCAATTATCTCGAAATTAAGCAAGTTAATTACAATTGCTACAAGAATTATGTGTGTAAAAAACTTGAAATTCTCATTATCTTTGGATTTAAGATCGTTTAAGTGATTTTTGTCTCATTTATTGCGATTTTAAAGAAGAGTTTGTATGGGAGCTATGGTCAAATGTAGACTAAAACGAAATTTGTTATAGTGATTTAAGTTTACATAAGCAGTATTTGTATTAAATTTCATAAAAAAATATTGATATTTGTGGCCAATATATCAATTCCGGGAAGTGGGACCTATGGGAGGTACCATAAATAATGAACCGATTTTGACGAATTTCATGTTCCCATTATCAAAAAAATGATCTGTGCCAAATTTCATCAAATTATCTTCAGAATTTCGACCTGTAGGTTTACATGGGGGCCCAGCCAGGCAGCCAGACGGACGGACGGACATCGCTAAATCGACTCAGAAAGTGATTCTAAGCCTATTGGTATACTAAAAGGTGGGTCTAAGACAAATATTTCTATGCGTTACATACATTAGCACAAACTTATAATACCCTTTCCACCTATGGTGGTGAAGGGTATAAAAATCTGCTCAGATGTTTCAAATTATTTGATCTCAGTCTTAATGTAATAATTATTTCTGTTTTAGCGGCACTTGTTATATTGTTTATTTTATATATAAGAGATTATTTCTGAAATTCTTATCAATCTTTCGTGGGATTCGAACGAAGTCTAGTGAAAAATATATAAAAATTATTTAAATTATAAATGCAGAAATAACTAAAATAATTTTCTATAAAAAAGACTCAACAAACAATGACTTTGAATGTTGAGTTTTGAATTTTTTTTTAGTTTAACCCCTAGAAACTGTCCACACGTTTGTTCATTCGTCAGAATCGATCGCTCTTTTGATCGTTTAATTTTCAAAACAAAATTTTGATTTGGGTTGAGAAAAAAAAGCAAATGAAACCGCCTTGAATTAGATTGTACCAAAATTGTTTGGAATTTTATTAGTATTATTTATTAATGGCTTGAATACGTTGAAAATGTTGAAATTGAATTTTGAGACTTTTAGATAGACATGTATTTGTTTTGAATCAATTCTAATACCCTCTATATACTCGTACTCGTATAAAGAATATAATCTTACGAGTTTTTAATTTATAAATAGTAATTCAATATGAAATTCATTTCTTTTTTTTATCAGTGCAGGACATAAACAAACAAATAATTCAGTGAATACTGCTGATATTGAAACTCACATGTGAATAACTCTTTAGTACATTGAATTTTATAAAAAAAAATTAAAAGAAATATTCCACAATATAGAAATCATTTATTCTTTCATCGTCATTAAGTCTTGGCGTATTCGGAAATACGTTTTGGTGATATCAATGTTTATACTCGAATTGCACAGAAATGACTACAAATTTGTCGTATTTGCAATATTATTTTCTTTTCAACCCAACAAAATATTTAGTTTGTTTTTAATTATAACAAATAAATTTTTAAAAATATTCTGCTAGACGAAAAAGGTGCTGGAGGGCGCTTTCACCTTCCAAAGATTATTCGAACATGATCTCTTAGTTTTTCTAGGTTAGCTCCGATAACAAACAAATTCTACAAAAATTCCGCTATTTTTTATGATTATAATTTAGTGTGATAGAACTGCGAAAATAAGTTATAAGTTATCAAATAATTAATTATCTCTACAAATGCCTTAAAGTTCGCCGAAAGTATTTAGAACTGGTTCTATTGTAGTAGCGATGGGACAGTAAAATACAAACCACGTTAATGCCACTAAGGAGCGGGGCTTACTTCTATTACACAGGGCAACAGCAAAAATTTGCTCGAGTAACCACTATATACATTTGATGTATCGTGGCTACCTTAGTACAAAAATGGTAAAATTTTTAAATTCTATGGCAAGATTTTAAAAAAATTTTTTTTTTTTTTTATATGGCAATTTTTTTTAGACGTTCTTCAAATAATTAATGATAACTCAAAAACTACTAGGCCGATATTATTAAAATAAAATTAGAAAAATTAAGATTTACATAGCCTTTGATTCGTCTATATAACGCGTTTCAATAGGATCAATAGTATCAGAGTTATAATAAAAATTTAAGAAAAAAAAAATATTTTTTACATAAAAATGGCAAAAAATTTTGTTTTAAAAAAATCATGAAAAATTGAAAACGGCAAAAAATGTTCAGATTCATTATTCTGTCGGAAAGCCACAAATAATAGCAACAAAACGAGATATCGACCATAAAAATCGATTGATTATTTTCGAATTTATTCACAATTAAGTGAATTCACTCATTTTCACAAAATTGTATATTTTTGCTTGATATACGTATACAGGGTTTTTCAAATGTGTGAAAAAAATAGATTTTAGAATTCTAAAAAATCGAAAACGGCAAAAAACTTTCAGATTTATTATTTTATCGCATAGCGACGTATAATAGCAACAAAATGAGATATCGACCATAAAAAGCGATTGATTTTTTTTCGAATTTATTCACAATTTAGTGAATTCGCTCATTTTCACAAAATTTTAGTTTTTGAAAAAAATAAATTTTTTAATTTCAAGGGGTGCATGTCGGATTATTGTGAGATTTGGTGAGGAACTTTCACCCACAAAATTTTAGCCAAATTGGACAACGCTAACACGTGTCGCCCATGTCCTAAAGCTGACAAATCAAGTTTATATCGGAAATATAAAAATTATAAAATATTTCCGATATAAACTTGATTTGTCAGCTTTAGGACATGGGCGACACGTGTTAGCGTTGTCCAATTTGGCTAAAATTTTGTGGGTGAAAGTTCCTCACCAAATCTCACAATAATCCGACATGCACCCCTTGAAATTAAAAAATTTATTTTTTTCAAAAACTAAAATTTTGTGAAAATGAGCGAATTCACTAAATTGTGAATAAATTCGAAAAAAAATCAATCGCTTTTTATGGTCGATATCTCATTTTGTTGCTATTATACGTCGCTATGCGATAAAATAATAAATCTGAAAGTTTTTTGCCGTTTTCGATTTTTTAGGATTTTTTTAAAACGAAAATGTTTGCCATTTTTACATAAAAAATATATTTTTTTCTTAAGTTTTTTATTATAACTCCGATACTATTGATCCGATTGAAACGCGATATATAGACGAATCAAAGGCTATATAAATCTTAATTTTTCTGATTTTATTTTAATAATATCGGATTAGTAGTTTTTGAATTATCATTAATTATTTGAAGAAACGTCTAAAAAAAATTGCAATTTAAAAAAAAAAATTGTTTAAATCTTGCCATAGAATTTAAAAATTTTACCATTTTTGTACAGGGGCAGTCATGATACATCAAAATTGTATAGTGGTTTAAGAGCACATGAAATTTTTTTTATTTTGTTGTGCTGTGTTATCGATAACGACATTTTCCCTTTTATTTACACTTCACGCAGTGGTAAGGGGAAGAAATAGAATGGAAATAAGTCCGACTAGGTCGATTTTAAAATAATTGAGCATATAGTACAAATATTGGTGAGCTTAAGTTTTAAACCTAGAAAGTCTAGTTTTTACTGGAGCTACACATTCGGCCCCCAAGAATACAGGAAATTTTTCAAAAATTTCCTACTTTTATATAAGAAAATTTTTAAAAATTTCCTAAATTTATATAGGTAATTTTTCAAAAATTTCATATTTTTTATAGGAAATTTTTCAAAAATTTTCTATTTTTTATAGGAAATTTTTCAAAATTTTCCTATTTTTTTATAGGAAATTTTTCAAAAATTCCCTATTTTTTTATAGGAAATTTTTCAAAAATTTCCTATTTTTTTAAAAGGAAATTTTTCAAAAATTTCCTATTTTTTTAAAGGAAATTTTTCAAAAATTTTCTATTTTTTTAAAGGAAATTTTTCAAAAATTTTCTATTTTTTATAGGAAATTTTTCAAAAATTTTTTTATTTTTTAAAGGAAATTTTTCAAAAATTTCCTATTTTTTATACAGGAAATTTTTCAAAAATTTCCAATTTTTTATACAGGAAATTTTTCAAAAATTTCCTATTTTTTCAAACATTTCCTATTTTTTATACAGGCAATTTTTCAAAAATTTCCTATTTTTTATACAGGCAATTTTTCAAAAATTTCCTATTTTTTATACAGGAAATATATAGGAAATTTTTCAAAAATTTCCTATTTTTGTATAGGAAATTTTTAAAAAAATTCCTATTTTTATAGGAAATTTTTCAAAAATTTCCTATTTTTTATACAGGAAATATATAGGAAATTTTTCAAAAATTTCCTATTTTTGTATAGGAAATTTTTAAAAAAATTCATATTTTTATATAGGAAATTTTCCAAAAATTTCCTATTTTTATATTGGAAATTTTCCAAAAATTTCGTATTTTTATATAGGAAATTTTCCAAAAATTTCCTATTTTTATATAGGAAATTTTTCAAAAATTTCCTATTTTTTATGGGAGATTTTTCAAAAATTTCCTATTTTTTTATAGGAAATTTTTCAAAAATTTCCTATTTTTTATGGGAAATTTTTCAAAAATTTCCTATTTTTTATGGGAAATTTTTTAAAAATTTCCAATTTTTTATAGGAAATTTTTCAAAAATTTTCTATTTTTTAAAGGAAATTTTTCAAGAATTTCCTATTTTTGATTTTAAAGGAAATTTTTCAAAAATTTCCTAATTGTTAAAGGAAGTTTTTCAAAAATTTCCTAATTTTTAAAGGAAATTTTTCAAAAATTTCCTAATTTTTAAAGGAAATTTTTCAAAAATTTCCTATTTTTCAAAGGAAATTTTTCAAAAATTTCCTATTTTTTAAAGGAAATTTTTCAAAAATTTCCTTTTTTTAAAGAAAATTTTTCAAAAATTTCCTTTTTTTTTAAGGAAATTTTTCAAAAATTTCCTATTTTTTAAAGGAAATTTTTCAAAAATTTCCTATTTTTATCGAAAATTTTTCAAAAATTTCCTATTTTTATCGAAAATTTTTCAAAAGTTTCCTATTTTTATCAAAAATTTTTCAAAAATTTCCTATTTCTATAGAACATTTTTCAAAAATTTCCGAAATTTATAGAAAATTTTTCAAAATTTTCCTATTTTTATAGAAAATTTTTCAAAAATTTCCTATTTTTATAGAAAATTTTTCTTAAATTTTCTATTTTTTTTAGAAATTTTTCTTAATATTCTTTTTTTATCAGAAATTTTTCAAAAATTTCCTATTTTTATTAGAAATTTTTCAAAAATTTCCTATTTTTATAGGAAGAGTGTGATTATTTTATTTGTATATCTTTCTCTTCAATAAATAAAACTCTCCCACTTTCATTACTCTCTTTTCTTTCTCTCCATCATAATAACCCCTTAAACTATGCAATAGATACTAATAATTTATATCTATAGTAGACTTCCTTTCACTTCTTATATGTATGCGTGCTTGTGTGTGCATTTTATTTCTTATATTGAATTGCAGATTTTTTTCTTGAATTTTTTTGTAAAAATTTTCAAAAACGTTTTCCGTTTGCGTATTTTTCTTATCATTTGGAATTTGTTTATGTTTAATTTTTACTGCTCACTCGCTCTTTGTCCGTGTGTGTGTGTATAAAATTAAATATTATATTCAAGTAATAAATAAAATAAAGCAGATCGTTAAAGAAAACATTGTATTTGAAAACATTGTATTGTTATGGCGCCAAATAAAATTTTATTTATGTTGCGGTTATCATCATCTTCAGTTTGTTTTTTTTTTTTTCATTTTATAAAATTCAACAAAAAGTGAATTATGTGAGAATATTCTTTAATAAAAAAACAATAAGTAATACGATTTTTTAATTTATGAAGAGCTAAACGATCTCAATTTGTGTAATTTTTCCTCTCATAAAAATTTATTTATTAAGATTAGAATATGTCATGAAATTGTGAAAAAAAAATCATAAATGAACTAGAAAATTTTGTTTAACATTTCAAAAAGATTTAAAGCATACATACATTGTATGTATGTATTTTCGCGTTAATGAAAAATACGTGCTTTTATTTCAATGCAAAAGGTATTCCCCGGTATTTATGACATATAGTATATATGTATCTATATACATATGTTTGTATATACTTATTTTAATTTGAATTGCCGGATGTAAAAATGTTAATTCCCATTATGGAAATAAAATCTATTTAAAGAAAGTTGACAAAGTTCAAATTTACTATCTAGTTTTGTTCTAGTTCTGTTCTAGCTCTAGTTCTGTTCTAGCTCTAGTTCTGTTCTAGTTCTGTTCTAGTTCTGTTCTAGTTCTGTTCTAGTTCTGTTCTAGTTCTGTTCTAGTTCTGTTCTAGTTCTGTTCTAGTTCTGTTCTAGTTCTGTTCTAGTTCTGTTCTAGTTCTGTTCTAGTTCTGTTCTAGTTCTGTTCTAGTTCTGTTCTAGTTCTGTTCTAGTTCTGTTCTAGTTCTGTTCTAGTTCTGTTCTAGTTCTGTTCTAGTTCTGTTCTAGTTCTGTTCTAGTTCTGTTCTAGTTCTGTTCTAGTTCTGTTCTAGTTCTGTTCTAGTTCTGTTCTAGTTCTGTTCTAGTTCTGTTCTAGTTCTGTTCTAGTTCTGTTCTGTTCTGTTCTGTTCTGTTCTAGTTCTGTTCTAGTTCTGTTCTAGTTCTGTTCTAGTTCTGTTCTGTTCTAGTTCTGTTCTAGTTCTGTTCTAGTTCTGTTCTAGTTCTGTTCTAGTTCTGTTCTAGTTCTGTTCTAGTTCTGTTCTAGTTCTGTTCTAGTTCTGTTCTAGTTCTGTTCTAGTTCTGTTCTAGTTCTGTTCTAGTTCTGTTCTAGTTCTGTTCTAGTTCTGTTCTAGTTCTGTTCTAGTTCTGTTCTAGTTCTGTTCTAGTTCTGTTCTAGTTCTGTTCTAGTTCTGTTCTAGTTCTGTTCTAGTTCTGTTCTAGTTCTGTTCTAGTTCTGTTCTAGTTCTGTTCTAGTTCTGTTCTAGTTCTGTTCTAGTTCTGTTCTAGTTCTGTTCTAGTTCTGTTCTAGTTCTGTTCTAGTTCTGTTCTAGTTCTGTTCTAGTTCTGTTCTAGTTCTGTTCTAGTTCTGTTCTAGTTCTGTTCTAGTTCTGTTCTAGTTCTGTTCTAGTTCTGTTCTAGTTCTGTTCTAGTTCTGTTCTAGTTCTGTTCTAGTTCTGTTCTAGTTCTGTTCTAGTTCTGTTCTAGTTCTGTTCTAGTTCTGTTCTAGTTCTGTTCTAGTTCTGTTCTAGTTCTGTTCTAGTTCTGTTCTAGTTCTGTTCTAGTTCTGTTCTAGTTCTGTTCTAGTTCTGTTCTAGTTCTGTTCTAGTTCTGTTCTAGTTCTGTTCTAGTTCTGTTCTAGTTCTGTTCTAGTTCTGTTCTAGTTCTGTTCTAGTTCTGTTCTAGTTCTGTTCTAGTTCTGTTCTAGTTCTGTTCTAGTTCTGTTCTAGTTCTGTTCTAGTTCTGTTCTAGTTCTGTTCTAGTTCTGTTCTAGTTCTGTTCTAGTTCTGTTCTAGTTCTGTTCTAGTTCTGTTCTAGTTCTGTTCTAGTTCTGTTCTAGTTCTGTTCTAGTTCTGTTCTAGTTCTGTTCTAGTTCTGTTCTAGTTCTGTTCTAGTTCTGTTCTAGTTCTGTTCTAGTTCTGTTCTAGTTCTGTTCTAGTTCTGTTCTAGTTCTGTTCTAGTTCTGTTCTAGTTCTGTTCTAGTTCTGTTCTAGTTCTGTTCTAGTTCTGTTCTAGTTCTGTTCTAGTTCTGTTCTAGTTCTGTTCTAGTTCTGTTCTAGTTCTGTTCTAGTTCTGTTCTAGTTCTGTTCTAGTTCTGTTCTAGTTCTGTTCTAGTTCTGTTCTAGTTCTGTTCTAGTTCTGTTCTAGTTCTGTTCTAGTTCTGTTCTAGTTCTGTTCTAGTTCTGTTCTAGTTCTGTTCTAGTTCTGTTCTAGTTCTGTTCTAGTTCTGTTCTAGTTCTGTTCTAGTTCTGTTCTAGTTCTGTTCTAGTTCTGTTCTAGTTCTGTTCTAGTTCTGTTCTAGTTCTGTTCTAGTTCTGTTCTAGTTCTGTTCTAGTTCTGTTCTAGTTCTGTTCTAGTTCTGTTCTAGTTCTGTTCTAGTTCTGTTCTAGTTCTGTTCTAGTTCTGTTCTAGTTCTGTTCTAGTTCTGTTCTAGTTCTGTTCTAGTTCTGTTCTAGTTCTGTTCTAGTTCTGTTCTAGTTCTGTTCTAGTTCTGTTCTAGTTCTGTTCTAGTTCTGTTCTAGTTCTGTTCTAGTTCTGTTCTAGTTCTGTTCTAGTTCTGTTCTAGTTCTGTTCTAGTTCTGTTCTAGTTCTGTTCTAGTTCTGTTCTAGTTCTGTTCTAGTTCTGTTCTAGTTCTGTTCTAGTTCTGTTCTAGTTCTGTTCTAGTTCTGTTCTAGTTCTGTTCTAGTTCTGTTCTAGTTCTGTTCTAGTTCTGTTCTAGTTCTGTTCTAGTTCTGTTCTAGTTCTGTTCTAGTTCTGTTCTAGTTCTGTTCTAGTTCTGTTCTAGTTCTGTTCTAGTTCTGTTCTAGTTCTGTTCTAGTTCTGTTCTAGTTCTGTTCTAGTTCTGTTCTAGTTCTGTTCTAGTTCTGTTCTAGTTCTGTTCTAGTTCTGTTCTAGTTCTGTTCTAGTTCTGTTCTAGTTCTGTTCTAGTTCTGTTCTAGTTCTGTTCTAGTTCTGTTCTAGTTCTGTTCTAGTTCTGTTCTAGTTCTGTTCTAGTTCTGTTCTAGTTCTGTTCTAGTTCTGTTCTAGTTCTGTTCTAGTTCTGTTCTAGTTCTGTTCTAGTTCTGTTCTAGTTCTGTTCTAGTTCTGTTCTAGTTCTGTTCTAGTTCTGTTCTAGTTCTGTTCTAGTTCTGTTCTAGTTCTGTTCTAGTTCTGTTCTAGTTCTGTTCTAGTTCTGTTCTAGTTCTGTTCTAGTTCTGTTCTAGTTCTGTTCTAGTTCTGTTCTAGTTCTGTTCTAGTTCTGTTCTAGTTCTGTTCTAGTTCTGTTCTAGTTCTGTTCTAGTTCTGTTCTAGTTCTGTTCTAGTTCTGTTCTAGTTCTGTTCTAGTTCTGTTCTAGTTCTGTTCTAGTTCTGTTCTAGTTCTGTTCTAGTTCTGTTCTAGTTCTGTTCTAGTTCTGTTCTAGTTCTGTTCTAGTTCTGTTCTAGTTCTGTTCTAGTTCTGTTCTAGTTCTGTTCTAGTTCTGTTCTAGTTCTGTTCTAGTTCTGTTCTAGTTCTGTTCTAGTTCTGTTCTAGTTCTGTTCTAGTTCTGTTCTAGTTCTGTTCTAGTTCTGTTCTAGTTCTGTTCTAGTTCTGTTCTAGTTCTGTTCTAGTTCTGTTCTAGTTCTGTTCTAGTTCTGTTCTAGTTCTGTTCTAGTTCTGTTCTAGTTCTGTTCTAGTTCTGTTCTAGTTCTGTTCTAGTTCTGTTCTAGTTCTGTTCTAGTTCTGTTCTAGTTCTGTTCTAGTTCTGTTCTAGTTCTGTTCTAGTTCTGTTCTAGTTCTGTTCTAGTTCTGTTCTAGTTTTGTTCTAGTTCTGTTCTAGTTCTGTTCTAGTTCTGTTCTAGTTCTGTTCTAGTTCTGTTCTAGTTCTGTTCTAGTTCTGTTCTAGTTCTGTTCTAGTTCTGTTCTAGTTCTGTTCTAGTTCTGTTCTAGTTCTGTTCTAGTTCTGTTCTAGTTCTGTTCTAGTTCTGTTCTAGTTCTGTTCTAGTTCTGTTCTAGTTCTGTTCTAGTTCTGTTCTAGTTCTGTTCTAGTTCTGTTCTAGTTCTGTTCTAGTTCTGTTCTAGTTCTGTTCTAGTTCTGTTCTAGTTCTGTTCTAGTTCTGTTCTAGTTCTGTTCTAGTTCTGTTCTAGTTCTGTTCTAGTTCTGTTCTAGTTCTGTTCTAGTTCTGTTCTAGTTCTGTTCTAGTTCTGTTCTAGTTCTGTTCTAGTTCTGTTCTAGTTCTGTTCTAGTTCTGTTCTAGTTCTGTTCTAGTTCTGTTCTAGTTCTGTTCTAGTTCTGTTCTAGTTCTGTTCTAGTTCTGTTCTAGTTCTGTTCTAGTTCTGTTCTAGTTCTGTTCTAGTTCTGTTCTAGTTCTGTTCTAGTTCTGTTCTAGTTCTGTTCTAGTTCTGTTCTGTTCTAGTTCTGTTCTGTTCTAGTTCTGTTCTAGTTCTGTTCTAGTTCTGTTCTAGTTCTGTTCTGTTCTAGTTCTGTTCTAGTTCTGTTCTAGTTCTGTTCTAGTTCTGTTCTAGTTCTGTTCTAGTTCTGTTCTAGTTCTGTTCTAGTTCTGTTCTAGTTCTGTTCTAGTTCTGTTCTAGTTCTGTTCTAGTTCTGTTCTAGTTCTGTTCTAGTTCTGTTCTAGTTCTGTTCTAGTTCTGTTCTAGTTCTGTTCTAGTTCTGTTCTAGTTCTGTTCTAGTTCTGTTCTAGTTCTGTTCTAGTTCTGTTCTAGTTCTGTTCTAGTTCTGTTCTAGTTCTGTTCTAGTTCTGTTCTAGTTCTGTTCTAGTTCTGTTCTAGTTCTGTTCTAGTTCTGTTCTAGTTCTGTTCTAGTTCTGTTCTAGTTCTGTTCTAGTTCTGTTCTAGTTCTGTTCTAGTTCTGTTCTAGTTCTGTTCTAGTTCTGTTCTAGTTCTGTTCTAGTTCTGTTCTAGTTCTGTTCTAGTTCTGTTCTAGTTCTGTTCTAGTTCTGTTCTAGTTCTGTTCTAGTTCTGTTCTAGTTCTGTTCTAGTTCTGTTCTAGTTCTGTTCTAGTTCTGTTCTAGTTCTGTTCTAGTTCTGTTCTAGTTCTGTTCTAGTTCTGTTCTAGTTCTGTTCTAGTTCTGTTCTAGTTCTGTTCTAGTTCTGTTCTAGTTCTGTTCTAGTTCTGTTCTAGTTCTGTTCTAGTTCTGTTCTAGTTCTGTTCTAGTTCTGTTCTAGTTCTGTTCTAGTTCTGTTCTAGTTCTGTTCTAGTTCTGTTCTAGTTCTATTCTAGTTCTGTTCTAGTTCTGTTCTAGTTCTGTTCTAGTTGTGTTCTAGTTCTGTTCTAGTTCTGTTCTAGTTCTGTTCTAGTTCTGTTCTAGTTCTGTTCTAGTTCTGTTCTAGTTCTGTTCTAGTTCTGTTCTAGTTCTGTTCTAGTTCTGTTCTAGTTCTGTTCTAGTTCTGTTCTAGTTCTGTTCTAGTTCTGTTCTAGTTCTGTTCTAGTTCTGTTCTAGTTCTGTTCTAGTTCTGTTCTAGTTCTGTTCTAGTTCTGTTCTAGTTCTGTTCTAGTTCTGTTCTAGTTCTGTTCTAGTTCTGTTCTAGTTCTGTTCTAGTTCTGTTCTAGTTCTGTTCTAGTTCTGTTCTAGTTCTGTTCTAGTTCTGTTCTAGTTCTGTTCTAGTTCTGTTCTAGTTCTGTTCTAGTTCTGTTCTAGTTCTGTTCTAGTTCTGTTCTACTTCTGTTCTAGTTCTGTTCTAGTTCTGTTCTAGTTCTGTTCTAGTTCTGTTCTAGTTCTGTTCTAGTTCTGTTCTAGTTCTGTTCTAGTTCTGTTCTAGTTCTGTTCTAGTTCTGTTCTAGTTCTGTTCTAGTTCTGTTTTAGTTCTGTTCTAGTTCTGTTCTAGTTCTGTTCTAGTTCTGTTCTAGTTCTGTTCTAGTTCTGTTCTAGTTCTGTTCTAGTTCTGTTCTAGTTCTGTTCTAGTTCTGTTCTAGTTCTGTTCTAGTTCTGTTCTAGTTCTGTTCTAGTTCTGTTCTAGTTCTGTTCTAGTTCATTAGAGATACATTGATAATGTATCTCTAACATTTTATATTACAATTCAATTCGCATACTATAATTATAAGATTTTGTATCTTGTTGTATGCGATATACAAATAAATAAATAAATAAATAAATAAATAGTTCTGTTCTAGTTCTGTTCTAGTTCTGTTCTAGTTCTGTTCTAGTTCTGTTCTAGTTCTGTTCTAGTTCTGTTCTAGTTCTGTTCTAGTTCTGTTCTAGTTCTGTTCTAGTTCTGTTCTAGTTCTGTTCTAGTTCTGTTCTAGTTCTGTTCTTAACACATTAGTCCGATATTTCTGATTTATGTATCTATTTATCTCATCTTTGAATGTTGCAAAATAACATTTTCTTTTGAAAGATCCTTTAACTTAGTTGTAACATTTTTGCCTCCAATCAATCTTTATCTTTTTTCTATTCCATCCAACAAGTGGCTATAAATGTCCACATCTCTAATTTTATACAATAGGAAACAAGAAAAAATCTAAAAATAGAATTAGAAACATAATAATAACTTACTATAAATGGAAATGTTAAAGGAATTTTCCACAGACTAACTAAATTCTAACACGTCTACGAGTAGTTATATATCAATGTCTATAAGCAGCCATCACTTTGATTAATACTTACGATGGAGAACACCTGAGTATCGTTGAACACACTTAGAGCCTTGAGACCGGACATTTTATGCAGTCCATACCACCAGAAGCCGATTACTTTTTGTAATTTTAGTAAATATTACGATCATTGATGAAACTCGTGAAAATGACCTTCGTTAAAGAAAAAACAAAATACACAAGAATCAAAATCCAATTTATAGCAACAAAAAACATGGTTTGAGAGAACAAAAAAATATAATCTCTAACATTGTTGCCACGATACTATTGTTTTTGCAAACATTGTTCGAAATAAATGTAACCAAATTGGGAATGTTTTTCAAAACAGAAATAAATTCTAATATTAAACATTTTTACACATTTTCGATACAAAGATTTTTTATAGAATAATATTTGATAAAAAATATTTTTCTTTAGAAAACTTTTCGATAAAAATTATTTTTTAAAGAAAATTTCTCGATAAAAATTTCTGCGAAAATTTAAAAAAGATAAAATTTCTATTGAATAGTTTTCTATTAAAATTTTTTTATATATCAACAATCTATAGAAAAATTTTCTATAAAAATTTTTTCAATAGAAAAATTTTTGATAATAAAATTTTCTTAAGAAAAAAAAAATTTATAGAAAAATTTTTGATAATAAAATTTTCTATAAAAATTGTTTATAAAAAAGATTTTTTATAGAAAAATTTCTGATACTAAAATTTTGTATAGATAATAAAATTTTCTAAAAAAATTGTTTATAAAAAATTTCTATCGACAAATTTCTGATAAAAAAATTTTCTAAGAAAAATTTTTGGTAAAAAGAATTTCTATAGAAAAATTTTAGATAAAAAAAAATTTTGTAGAAAAATTTTTTCTAAAAAAATTTTCTATAGAAAAATTTTTGATAAAAAATTTCTATAGAAAAATTTTTGATAAAAAAATTTCTATAGAAAAATTTTTGATAAAAAAATTTCTATAGAAAAATTTTTGATAAAAAAATTTCTATAGAAAAATTTTTGATAAAAAAAATGTCTATAGAAAATATTTTGATAAAAAATTTTCTATAAAAAAATTTTTTGATAAAAAAATTTTCTATAGAAAAATTTCTTCAGGAGGATTATCCCCAATTTAGACAGATCGAAAACCTCGCATTATTACTAAATTTTCAAACATAACTATTAAAAATTATGTTCATAAACCAAAAGTAAAAGCGTAGCATTTATGAACATAATTCTTAATAGTTATGTTTGTAAATTTAGTAATAATGCGAGGTTTTCGATCTGTCTAAATTGGGGATAATCCTCCTGAAGAGATGGCTTAACCAACCGTCGAAACGCGTCGAGGAATTTGGTTTCTCCGCAAACATTTTTTGGCTTTTTATCAATAAATTGGTCTGTTACATTAATAAATAAATGTAACAGATTTGGGATCAAATGCAAATACACTTCTTTTTGAATAATATTTACATCCCGACTAATTTGTTATTTTTTGAAAAAAAATTTTCTATAGAAAAATTTTTGATAAAAAATTTTCTATAGAAAAATTTTTGATAAAAAAAATTTCTATAGAAAAATTTTTGATAAAAAAAATTTCTATAGAAAAATTTTTGATAAAAAATTTTCTATAGAAAAATTTTTGATAAAAAAAATTTCTATAGAAAAATTTTTGATAAAAAAAAATTTCTATAGAAAAATTTTTGATAAAAAAAAATTTCTATAGAAAAATTTTTGATAAAAACATTTTCTAAGAAAAATTTTTGGTAAAAAGAATTTCTATAGAAAAATTTTTGATAATGAAATTTTATAAAAAAAAATTGTTTATAAAAAATTTCTATCGAAAAATTTCTGATAAAAAAATTTTCTATAGAAAAATTTTTGATAAAAAAAAAATTTCTATAGAAAAATTTTTGACAAAAAAATTTTCTATAGAAAAATTTTTGATTAAAAAATTAAAAGCTTTGTTAAAGAAAAAACGAAATACACAAGAGACCAAATCAAAATCCAATTTATAGCAACAAAATACAGGGTTCGAGAGAACGAAGAAATATAATCTCGAATATTGTTGCCACGATACTTTTTTTTATAATAAAATTTTCTATAGAAAAATTTTTGATAATAAAACTTTCTATCAAAAAATTTCTGATAAAAAAATTTTCTATAGAAAAATTTTTGATAATAAAAATTTCTATCAAAAAATTTCTGATAAAAAAAATTTTCTATAAAAAATTTTTGATAAACGAATTTTCTATAGAAAAATTTCTGATAAAAAAAATTTCTATAGAAAAATTTTTGATAAAAAAATTTTCTATAGAAAAATTTTTGTAAAAAAAATTTTCTTTAGAAAAATTTTTGATAAAAAAATTTTCCATAGAAAAATTTTTGATAAAAAAACTTCTATAGAAAATATTTTGATAAAAAATTTTCTATAAAAAAATTTTTGATAAAAAAATTTTCTATAGAAAAATTTTTGATAAAAAAATTTTTGATAAAAAATTTTCTATAGAAAAATTTTTGATAAAAAGAATTTCTATAGAAAAATTTTTGATAATAAAATTTTATAAAAAAAAATTGTTTATAAAAAATTTCTATCGAAAAATTTCTGATAAAAAAATTTTCTATAGAAAAATTTTTGATAAAAAAAAAATTTCTGTAGAAAAATTTTTGATAAAAAAAAAATTTCTGTAGAAAAATTTTTGATAAAAAAATTTTTGTAAAAAAATTTTCTTTAGAAAAATTTTTGATAAAAAAATTTTTTATTGAAAAAGTTTTGATAAAAAAATTTTCCATAGAAAAATTTTTGATAAAAAAATTTTCCATAGAAAAATTTTTGATAATAATATTTTCTATGGAAAAATTGTTGATAAAAAAATTTTCGATAGAAAAATTTTGATAAAAAAATTTTCTATAGAAAAATTTTGATAAAAAAATTTATAGCAACAAAATACAGGGTTCGAAAGAACAAAGAAATATAATCTCGAATATTATTGCGACCAAAAGTATTATAACAAAATTTTCTATAGAAAAATTTTTGTTAATAAAAATTTCTGATAAAAAAATTTTCTATAGAAAAATTTTTGATAATAAAAATTTCTATCAAAAAATTTCTTATAAAAAAATTTTCTATAGAAAAATTTTTAATAAAAAAATTTTCTATAGAAAAATTTTTAATAAAAAAATTTTCTATAGAAAAATTTAAAAAAAAATTTCTATAGAAAAATTAAAAAAAAAATTTCTATTGAAAAATTTTTGATAAAAAAATTTTCTATAGAAAAATTTTTGATAATAAAATTTTCTTTAGAAAAATTTTTGATAATAAAAATTTCTGAAAAAAATTTCTTATCAAAAAATTTCTGATTAAAAAATTTTCTATAGAAAAATTTCTGATAATAAAAATTTCTGTCAAAAAATTTCTGATAAAAAAATTTTCTATAGAAAAATTTTGAATAAACAAATTTTCTATAAAAAATTTTTGATAAAAAAATTTTCTATAGAAAAATTTTTAATAAAAATAAAAATTTTCTAAAGAAAAATTTTTGATAAAAAAATTTTCTATAGAGAAATTTTTGATAAAAAATTTTTCTATAAACATTTTTTTTATCAAAAAATTTTTGATAAAAAAATTTATCTATAAAAAAATTTTCTATAGAAACATTTTTAATAAAAAAATTTTCTATAGAAACATTTTTAATAAAAAAAATATTCTATGGAAAAATTTTGGATAAAAAAATTTTCTATAGAAAAATTTTTTATAAAAAAATTTTCTATAGAAAAATTTTTTATAAAAAAATTTTCTATAGAAAAATTTTTTATAAAAAAATTTTCTATAGAAAAATTTTTTATAAAAAAATTTTCTAAAAATTTCTATAAAAAAAATTTTCTATAGGGCAATTTTTTATAAAAAATTTTTCTAAAAATTTCTATAAAAAAATTTTTTATAAAACAATTTTCTATAGAAAAGAAAACTTTTTGATAAAAACAAATTTTTTATAGATAAGAAAATTTTCTATAGAAAAATTTTTAATTAAAAAATTTCAATAAAAAAAATTTGTATAAAAAAATTTTCTATAGAAAAATTTTTGATCAAAATATTAAAAAAAAAAGTAAAACTTTTTCTTTTTGAAACATCAGAACTATACATAAAAATATAATGAATGGCAACTCTGCCGACAATTTTTTAGTTCGGTTCTCTTTGTGCCGACCTCTGCTTATAAGCCGGAAACAAAAAAGCATTCGAGGGTATGGGTTTTTTAAAACGAGAAAAATCCTTTAAAACGAGCAAAATCCAAAAAAAAAAATGTTTGTGGAAGAAGTGCAGCGAAGCAAATGGTCGCCTGTTTCGTCCGAATAGATCATGTGATCACTATTTGGAAGCGCCCTACAATTGTGAGCATATGTAAGGAGAGGCTTAAATGTACTAAATATTTTAAATAATAAGATCTTTCATTGTACCTCAAGACCTAATGGACCACACTTTGTGTAAATTGTCCACAATATTATTTCAAATGTTAAGTGTGGCTTAGGTGTACTAAAAATGTTAGATAGATAGATGTTAAATAAAAAAACTAAATTGATATAAAATAACTTTTAAAATGTTCAACAGCCATTATTCGTGTAATTTTGTGGCGCCTGGTCAATAAACAATTAAAAGGCGTCTGTTGGACACAATTTTAACAAGGATGCTGACTAAATTACCACATTTTTGTCTTTCATAGCTACTGGTTACAGGCCACTTTCCACCACTTTTATAGCCATAGTCATGGCCATACATTATTCATATGGGAACCAAGACAACAAAATAACATAAATCTCTCTAGAATGTGTTAAAATCATCTATAAATGGGATGAACACATTACTTCGATCACTGTGATCATATTAATAAGGCAGCTGATGTTGGATCTATGTATGATGTCGATGATGCCTAGAATTTGTCTGCAACAACTTTTTATTAAATTGCTGATGTTCGTTGGCACGTATAAGAAATGGTTAATTGAATCGTTAAAAGTGGAGTCTAGTTGTCGTTGGTGTCTGCTTTTAAAACTTGACGTCCTTTAGATGATTTTGTGGAGAGTTTTTGTCAAGACATTCCTTGAATGCCGTTAAAGTTATTTTTAGCTGCTAACTTGAACTTGGGTTAAAAACCTCCTTAGGTTGTTAACTGAAATGAAGGAATTCCTGGTTTCTTTGTATTTTATGTTCTTACATTCTATATTCTTCCTTTTTGGCTTTCAACATGATGTAATAAATTAAAACAAAACAAAAAAAAAAATTGCAATTGCTAGAAATTCCTGCAAAAATTCTTGTTAGTGATCGAGTATAAAAAAAAATGATCACTTAAATCTTCTACTCAAACGTTTATTTTTCTTTTAGCTGTAAAAATATATGATGTAATAAATTAAGGCAACAGAAAAAAACCCTAATTTATAATGATTTCTTTAAAAACAATAAAAAATTTTTATTTATTTTGAACTTGATCACCAAATACTCTTATCGTATACGATCTTACTGTATCTGTATCTATAGAATACACAACAACCGCAAACACTTGTTGAATTTTTGTTCTATATGCAAAATATTCTCTAGATTTGGAAGAGTGTTTGTGTATTGTGTGTGTATCTTAATTTGTATCATCAACAGATACGAAATTTAATTGTCGCACGACCTAATTGCCCTCCTGATCATTGATTGAATGTAATAATAAAATTCAATTAAATTACTTTGTCATATTTTCCACAAAGTATTCCATACTCACTCACGCACACTCACAAACCCAAATGACCCCAAACACGATCGATGATGGTAAATTCCATATATTTGTTGTCGATATTCTTGCGATCTGTAGTGATTCGTTCAGTTTCACACAGTTCAACAAGATATTTAGAAAGTTGTGAAACTTTGTTGCATCATGAGATAAGATATGGGCAAATCCTGTATGACGGACGATACATTTGTACGGATTTTGTTATACTTAAATGAAACCCATTGTCGTTTTACACGAGATATCTTTCAAAGATTTCGGAGTATATTATCCCATCGATTGTGCTCTAGAATGGCATTTGTTTACTTACATATTTGTTTTAGAGGAAAAAGATATTCGCTTTTAAAGTGCTGTGACGGACGCTACAAAAAATGGAAGTGATTTTTTTTTTCAAAGTTTTCTTGAATGTTTTTTATTAAGAAAAATTTATATTTCATATATTTTTTCATGATTCGTAAATCAGTGAAAATAATAGTGTTATTTGTTCTCGAATTTCATCTCCTTCCTCTTCATTTTCGCGGTTAAAAAAGCGATTTTTGGGCACAATTTGATATTTCACACACATATATTTTTTAAAGATTTACATTTTTTATATCTTAATTTCGTCTTAATAATGCTGCCGCCAGCTGTTAGAGTGTTCCAAAAATCGAAAAAAAAAATTTTCAAAATCATCAAATTTGCCCCACTGTATGTTTTTTTTAACACCTAATACCTTAAATTTAATCTGTGGATAAAGACAGTGTTATTGCTTTATGAATAAGACAGATAAGTGTTCGTAAATTTTGTATTTAATAAATATCATTTTGTATATACTGTATATACTGTGACGGACGCTACAATGTAAAGCATACTATAAGACTTATAGTATCCCTTATCCCTGCTATAAGACTTATAGCAGGGATAAGGGATACTACTTACTTTTTCTATAGAAACTTACTTTTTCTATAGAAAAACTTACTTTTTCTGTAGAAAAACTTACTTTTTCTGTAGAAAAACTTACTTTTTCTATAGAAAAACTTACTTTTTCTATAGAAAAACTTACTTTTTCTATAGAAAAACTTACTTTTTCTATAGAAAAACTTACTTTTTCTATAGAAAAACTTACTTTTTCTATAGAAAAACTTACTTTTTCTATAGAAAAACTTACTTTTTCTATAGAAAAACTTACTTTTTCTATAGAAAAACTTACTTTTTCTATAGAAAAACTTACTTTTTCTATAGAAAAACTTACTTTTTCTATAGAAAAACTTACTTTTTCTATAGAAAAACTTACTTTTTCTATAGAAAAACTTACTTTTTCTATAGAAAAACTTACTTTTTCTATAGAAAAACTTACTTTTTCTATAGAAAAACTTACTTTTTCTATAGAAAAACTTACTTTTTCTATAGAAAAACTTACTTTTTCTATAGAAAAACTTACTTTTTCTATAGAAAAACTTACTTTTTCTATAGAAAAACTTACTTTTTCTATAGAAAAACTTACTTTTTCTATAGAAAAACTTACTTTTTCTATAGAAAAACTTACTTTTTCTATAGAAAAACTTACTTTTTCTATAGAAAAACTTACTTTTTCTATAGAAAAACTTACTTTTTCTATAGAAAAACTTACTTTTTCTATAGAAAAACTTACTTTTTCTATAGAAAAACTTACTTTTTCTATAGAAAAACTTACTTTTTCTATAGAAAAACTTACTTTTTCTATAGAAAAACTTATTTTAAGAAGGTTTATCATGTTTTTATTTTTAAAGAAAAAGTTTGTTTTCCTTAGAATATGTATTTTTTATTTAGAAAACGTTTTTTTTTTTTCTTTTAAAAACGTGCTTTTACATAGAAGAAAATGTAAGTTTATTTTTCTATAAAGAAAATATAAACGTATTTTTTACTAAAAAAAATCAAATATTTTCTATAAAAACGATTGAATGTTTAGCGTAAAAATAATTATTCTAACATTCAATCTCACAGTGTGTCTGAAAAAAACAATAACAAAACATACAAAAAAATTAACAAAACTTATAACAGCCTCCACGCGTGTGCATCCGTCAAAGGTTGAATGACGACTAAATAAATGAGAATAAGAAAACTTCTGGCAAGCACTTGCTTCGCGGTGGTCGCGCCTGCTATAAGTCCATGATAGGCAAATTAGCCGAGCACCAATCGTCATTTTCACATACACAACACGAACCAAGAAGAAAAAACAAACTAAAATACGAAAAATACTCATTTGTATGATAACAGTCAATTTGCAACAACAAAACATATGCAAAAGAGAACAAGAAAATATTTATTTTTTCTTAGTCTCTTTATTTGTAAAATCACCAATACATTGATATTTCTTATGTTCTCTTTGTGCCTACCATGGCTATAAGTTCTCTTTACGAACCAAGTTCAATTGGAGAAAAAAGAAAAATTGCACTAGTCAAATTAAAAAAAAAAAAACTTTATTTCTGTGACGGACGCTACAGACTGTAAGTACTTTTTACTTGACGTTATTTAAATCACTCCAATTACTTTGTAAGGTTTTTTTTACATCCAATTGCATAAAATAAAGCAGGCTACTGAAACTTGATACCTAAATTGATGTTTTTTATGAACTTTTAAAAAACATATTATTTGAAAAAATTTATAAAAATTCGAGATAGGTGCAACTAAATACCTGCCATTCACGAAGAGACCAATCAAAAATTGTATCCATTATATATTCTGAAGGATCAATATATGGTAAATTTTGTCCATAAACACAAATATGTGATTTTGACAGTTTTAAAATTTTGTCCTTGGTTTAATGTTTTTCGGATTTAACCATATATGAATCTCGTTCGTAAGATAGCAAAGTTTAACACATATACATTTAAGAAATCTTCTAAATTTGTTGAAATTCATTATACGGATCTTAATTGTATCTTCGGTTCGAGCCCAATTTCGATACTTTATATAGAAAATTGTATAATTTAAATTCAAATCTGTTCCATTTGTAAATTAAAAAATTCCAATTGTTTTCTAAATGTTATAAATGTTAATGGACTTTTGGACCAGCTTCCGACTAATCGTATAATAATGTCATAATTTAGTTAGATAAATACCACATAACAAATCCGTATAGTTTTGAATTTGATACTCGTCATTTGAGTAATTTTTTAAGCCGATACATTTTAATTGTTCATACAATATCTTGTACATAAAATATGGTACCATTAAAATCTGAAAAGTACATTTTGTTTTTATGTTTGGTACAAAATCAAGAAAGCCATTTCCCATCCCTGGCAGAGAAAGGAAACTCCTTAAGAAACTGAGAAAATTTTGTTTAGCAAATGACCCAGACAGATGTGAAATAGAAAAAAGTCTCACCGATTGCTATACTTATTAAAACCCGAAAGGTGCATCTTGATAGGGCACTGTCGTAATTAAAGGCAAGTAGTTAGGCTATAAGAGACTTTTGAAAAAGCCATAGGTAAGAGGAGGAGTCCCGGCTTGTATTTTTCTGAAGTTCTAGGCAATCTGGCTGGTACAGATATTGAGAGCTTTTAAAAGTGATGCCAACGGGGATAGTATATTCCTTATAACGGCCAAAGCAAATGGATTAGGTATCTTATTTTTCGGCATAACCTATTTTATTAACTCTTTTTAATACTTTTAGAGTTGTGGGAACTCTTTTATATAGAGAGTCCCTACTAGAATTATCCTTAAAATTCATTGATAGAGTATATAATCTTACGTTCGAACCAATCAGTTACCGGATTGGATCAATGTTTTCTTGCTTACCTTCTCGATTGCACTATTAGATTCATTTGGAGCCTTACCACGATTCTTGATCTCACTGTCATACACTCCACGCTTTGCACACTGTTAGTTTCCTCCCTTTAGAGTTCATCAGATATCTATCCATTGCCATCTTTCTATTCCGTTCTTTCTGTTCCCTTCCGAAATTAGAAATCCCACTTGTAGAGTAGAGAGAAGTACCCCTTATTCCAATTCTAATGTCGTGGGAGTTATGTATGTATGTAAGTTCTTGTAGAGTAATATATGTCAAGGGTTATCCTTTTATATAGAGAGTCTCTGCTAGAATTATTCTTACAATTCACTGATGAAGTAATCTCACATGTGGATGCTTACAGATCCATACAGTCACCACTTACCGCTTTAAACCAATCAGGAGCCTCACTACCCTTGTTTATCTTATTATCTTTTAAAGCTCAAGCTACAAAGCATTATCCACTCTCATACACTCCATGCTCAGCATATTATTAGTTTCTTCTCTGTAGAGTTGATCAGACATCCATCCATGGCCAACTTTTTATCCCGTTCTCCCATTTCTTTTCCAAGTTTAAAAAGGACACTTGTAGGGTTCAATTTGTCGAGAGTATTCATTGATGATGTATTCTTACATTCGTACGCTTACAGACCCTGCAGTCATCCACCTCCAGACTGGATCCATGACGGCCAGGTATAGCTTACCACTTGACTTGACATTGCTTTCCTTTCCAATTGCACTACTAGAGCCATACGGAGTCCTACCAACCTTCTAGGTCTTACTATCCTTTAAAGCTTAAGATTTAAAGTAAGAGTCAACCAAAAAGCTTATTTACTTACTAAGATGGCCTATATTTACAACCTGTTAAGGTCAAAGGCCAGGCTTTGAAAGATTTTCATCCATCGAAGTTTCGGACGTCCTCTTTTAACATCAGTTGGCACCGTTTTTATTCTAAATTTAGCTTTTTCATAGTAATTGTTTTTCTTCAGGAGTGGGTTACTAGCCCAACGTCATATTTGTTATTGTTCTAATGGGAGAACTCGCGACACATGTTAGCTAACTTCATTAACGGGTATTAAAGTAGTTACCCGGGTGATACTACGAGAAGGTCAGAGTCCACAGTTGAGATGAAAGATAACCAAGATAAGTAGGGGATGTTGGATACCCAGCCACGATTCTGATTGGTCATAACATCCAAAAATCCCTATTGTGTAACCGTCAGGTTCGCTGATTGTGATATACTAACCAAAGTTTAAAAAAGATACTATGAAGACACCGAATTTCATTTTGGCGACCCATGTCATATATAACATGTTCATGAAACGAAACTCCATATAATAATACAGGTCGTGCTTGAAATTGAGAAAGTTGAAAGAAATTGAGAAAGTTGAAAGAAAGGAGCAAGCTTTGGTCAGTTAGAACAGTTAACGATCTGGAAGCATGCTATTGATTGTATAAGCCATTATACCGGTTGCACTTGAGTCACTAAAAGCAAAGCAATATTCATTACCTATCTAAATTTCTTGACCTATATTAAATCCTCCATAGCCTATGAGATGTAATATCTGAGTCAATCAGAGATATCCATAAAGTAACATAATCGTTTCCTCAGAATTAAAGATTTAATCTTTCTACTTGTAAGAAGTTGGAAGAATGAAAGGATCTTTTCAGCCCTTATATCATAATATCAGAAGTATGTTATATATGGGTCCGTTCTAGTACCGATTGTATGGTTAATAAGTACCAACTTTTCTGGGATCAGTTGTTCATTATTATTATTTTTTTTTGCATTATCTTTTTCTAGTCTATTTAGCTTTCTTAATACAATTTTAACGAAACATTAATCAATAATTTAAAATAAATATTTAGTATAAGTAATAAAATATTGATACTTATTTCAATAATAAACTTATGTGCTATTTTGATTACTTTATTTTTAGATCTGTGCCTGAATTACCGTTTCGAGGGTTATCAAACGTTGAGTATTTGGGTCTCGGTGACAATGAACTTGAAGAAATTCCAAAGCACATGCTTAATCATATGCCGGTTGTTAAGACGCTCGATATAGGAAGATGTCGACTGCGTTCGGCATTGCAAGATGATTTCAAGGGCACTCAAATGTTGACTAATCTCTTTATGCCGACTAACAATCTGACGCGTCTGGATCGTGCCACATTTCCGCCTGGTCTGGTGACGCTACATTTGGGTCGTAATAATATTGAAAATCTAAATGGTACCTTGAGACATTTGATGAAACTGGAGTCTTTGTTTATTAACCAGAATCGTATCACAACTTTGGAGGATGAATTGCCGGAATCGAATCTTTTGAAATTGATTATGGCTCAAAATAATATGTTGGTACATTTGCCCGAACGTATGCGCTACATGGACAAGTTGGAGACTTTGCATGTTCAGCATAATCATCTTATCTCACTGGATCGTGTTTTGAGGAATGCCAAGAATTTAAACGAATTCTATGTCTTTGACAATCGCATTGAATCTTTGGCACGCGACGAATTTCAGATGGCAACCAAACTGGAGGAGTTATATATAGCCAGCAATAATATTAAGTCCCTAAATGGCTCGCTATTGCCTTTGCAAAGGCTGTGCAAGGCAAACTTTTCGTTTAATTTAATCGAAGAATTCTCTATGGATGAGATACGTGGCCTGAGGAGTTTCAGCAAATTGGATTTATCGAATAATCGCATTAGCAAATTATCTGGCCGTCAGGAGAATAATATTGATAAGAATTCGTATCTGGTGGAATTGTATTTGGATTTTAATGAGTTGACCACTTTGGATGGTGCTCTAATGGGTTTGAATAGTTTGCGCACTTTGGGTTTGACACACAATAGGATAGAGCGTATTTTGCCGGAGGATTTTATTGGTTTGGAGAAGTTGGAAGTCTTGGAGTTGTCGCACAATAAGCTGTTGACTTTAAGGGAAATGCAAACGGTGAGTAATCGTTACAAACGCATTAGAACTGGATGATAATGTGTTATAATATATTATAACTAGATTATAATGTGCTATAATACATTATAACCGCATTATAATGTGCCGTAATACATTATAACCGCTTTATAATGAGCTATAATATATTATAACAGGATTATAATGTGTTATAATACATTATAACAGCTTTAAAATGTGCTATAATGCATTATAACCGCATTATAATATGTTAAAATACATTATAACCGCTTAACCATGTGATATAATACATTATAAAAGCTTTGTAATATGCTATAATACATTATAACCGATTTATAATGTGCTATAATACATTATAACCGCACTACAATGTGTTATAAAACATAACAACCGCTTTATAATGTGCTATAATACATTATAACCGCTTTATAATGTGGTATAATATATCACAACAGCATTATAATGTGTTATAATACATTATAACCGCTTTATAACATGCTATAATACATTATAACCGCTTTATAATGTGCTATAATACATTATAACCGCTTTATAATGTGCTATAATATTTTTAACCGCTTTATAATGTGCTATAGTACATTATAACCGCATTATAATGTGTTATAATACATTATAACCACTTTATAATGTGCTATAAAATATTATAACTGAATTATAATGCGCTATGATACATTATAACCACTTTATAATGTGTTATAATACATTATAACTGAATTATAATGTGCTATGATACATTTTAACCGCTTTATAATGTGCTATAATACATTATAACCGCATTATAATGTCTTATAATACATTATAACCGCTTTAAAATGCGTTACAATATATTATAACCGCTTTATAATGTGCTATAATACATTATAACTGAATTATAATGTGCTATAATACATTATAATCACTTAATATAATGTACTATAATACATTATAACTTAACTATAATGTGCTATAATATATTTTAACCGCTTTATAATGTGCTATAACACATTATAACCGCATTATAATGTGTTATAATACATTATAACCAATTTATAATGTGTTATAATACATTATAACCGCTTTATAATGCGCTATAATACATTATAACCACTTTATAATGTGCTAAAATACATTATAACTGCTTTATAGTGTGCTATAATACCTTATAACTTAATTATAATGTGCTATAATACATTATAACCGCTTTATAAGATGCTATAATACATTATAACTGCATTATAATGTGTTATAATACATTATAACCGCTTTATAATGTGCGTTAATACATTATAACCGCATTATAATGTGCCATAATACATTATAACCGCTTTATAATGAGCTATAATACATTACAACAGGATTATAATATGTTATAATATATTATAAAAGCTTTAAAATGTGCTATAATGCATTATAACCGCATTATAATGTGTTAAAATACATTATAACCGCTTAACCATGTGCTATAATACATTATAACCGCTTTGTAATATGCTATAATACGTTATAACCGATTTATAATGTGATGTAATACATTATAACCGCATTATAATGTGTTATAATATATTATAACCGCTTTATAATGTGCTATAATACATTATAACCGCACTACAATGTGCAATAACATATAACCACCGCTTTATAATGTGCTATAATACTTTATAACCGCTTTATAATATGGTATAATATATCACAACAGCATTATAATGTGTTATAATACATTATAACCGCTTTATAATGTGCTATAATACATTATAACCGCTTTATAATGTGCTATAATATATTATAACTGAATTATAATGTGCTATAATACATTATAACCGCATTATAATGTTTTATAATACATTATAACCACTTTATAATGTGCAATAATACATTATAACCACTTAATAATGTACTTTAATACATTATAACTGAATTATGATGTGCTATAACACCTTTTAACCGCTTTATAATGTGCTATAACACATTATAACCGCATTATAATGTGTTATAATACATTATAACCAATTTATAATGAGCTATAATACATTATAACCGCATTATAATGTGCTATAATACATTATAACCACTTTATAATGTGCTATAATACATTATAACCGCATTATAATGTGTTATAATACATTATAACCGCATTATAATGTGCTATAAAACGTTATAAACGCTTTGAAATGTGCTATAATACATTATAACCGCTTTATAATGTGCTTTATAGTGTGCTATAATACATTATAACCGCATTATAATGTGTTATAATACATTATAACCACTTTATAATGTGCTATAAAATATTATAACTGAATTATAATGAGCTATGATACATTATAACCACTTTATAATGTGCTATAATACATTATAACTGAATTATAATGTGTTATAATACATTATAACTTAATTATAATGCGTTACAATACATTATAACCGCTTTATAATGTGCTATAACACATTATAACCGCATTATAATGTGTTATAATACATTATAACCGCTTCATGATGTGATATAATGTGCTATATTACATTATAACCGCTTTATAGTGTGCTATAATACATTATAACCGCATTGTAGTGTCTATAATGTGCAGTATAATGTGCTATAATACATTAAACTGATTTATAATGCGTTATAATTTATTATAAACCCATTACAAGGTTTCGTAATACATTATAACCTCATTATATTTCGTTATAACCTCATTATAATGTACTTACTTCTCTCAACTTCACTATAATTCATAATAATTTTCTAAATAATCATTTTCTATATCAATTTTTGCAGACAGTGCTTCCCAGTTTGAAAACTCTCAAAGTGGACTTTAACAATTTGTCTGTACTCCACAAAGACTTCCATGGCCTGCCGGTTTTATGTCACGCCAATTTGACCAACAATCAAATTGTAAGCATTTCCCAGGAGTTGGTGGCCAAAACTCACTGTATGAATCATAATGTGCCCGGAAAGTTGGAGCTCTATTTGGAAGGTATAAATCAAAAATTGAATTTTTGCCAAAACCGCCTAGAAATAATTAAATTCTTTTATAATTCCCATAGATAACCCCTTCCATTGTGAGACCTTGCTGGAGGAATATTGCCCTCTAATGGCAAATACCGAAAAAAGAATACGTTTACGCACTAAATGTTTTGAGGCCTATGAGGATGTCTGCAAAAATCGTCCGTTCTTATTGATGGTGCCGACCAATGATCTTACCCAACAAGTAATACCGGTGATACTACCCTCGACGGATCTTCTAAAGAAAGCAGATAACTTGCTGCCACCATTGTTTGCACCCTTAGGAGGCCAGGCCAATATTAAACCTTTCATTTTGGCACCGGCTATAAAGATTTTGGAGCCTACTACAACCTCCACAACAACCACCAGTACCACAACAACTACGACCACCACCACCACTACCTTGGAGCCGCCTGTTGCAACTTCCTCGGGAACCACCATTGAGGCAATAGAAAATAACAGCAATGAAACCACTAACAATGAAACTTTAATACAGGAAGTACCCGAATTTAAAGAGCATATAGAAATCAAGGACAATATAACAGAAATTTCTACCGTAATGCCACCAAGCCTAAATTCGACTCAAGAAAATTTAAATGTTCAAATGCCGCCGATCGAAATAAACGAACAGACTACGACCCAGAAACCCTCAATTTTGGTCTTAAATATGGACGATTCACCACCGTCCGTTATGCCGCCTGATCCGAAAAACAATAATGTGCCCAAAACTGAGTATGCCACTCTCGAGTACATACCCAATATAGGGAATTCTGATAGTCAGGACTTAGTAGCGCCTCCTCCCGATGTGCTCATCGACGAGGACTCAAAGTCAAATTCAATACACGAGGAGTTTCATACAAAAGTCATAACCGACTATGATAATGCTCCACAAAATCTACTACAACCGGATGAACCGCCCGAAAATCCTTAAAAATGTTTAACTCTAATAAATTATTTTCTTTTATTAATTAATTTTCAATTTAGGTCTACATTCAAAATGGCGCATTTACTCGCCTTGCTTCGTGTGTGTTGAATGGAAGTGTTAAGAAAGTTTCTAAGAA
This sequence comes from Stomorhina lunata, assembly GCA_933228675.1. NCBI lineage: Eukaryota > Metazoa > Arthropoda > Insecta > Diptera > Rhiniidae > Stomorhina > Stomorhina lunata. The sequence goes on from OW121742.1 coordinate 60,811,783, forward strand.
TTTTTTCGGCTACACGGCGAGAAAAGAAAGTGTCAAATTAAATTAAAAGTTATTAAAATACGATATCAATACCTATGTATACCAGACATAATTTAGATTATTATTTTAATATACATAATTAGGGTATTCAAAGGGTTACTTATTTAGTTGTAATGTCATAAGTCGTAAATTAGAATTGTGAACAAAATTTTTGTCTTAAAATATAAAATATTTTTCCCTACATATGTACTTTTTTTAAAACATTTTGTTTTTGAAATACAGAAGTAGAAATTTATCTCTTATGACAATAGGACTAGATAAGAGACCTTGTGAATACCCCAAATATTTAAATGAAACAAAAGAAAAGTAATAAGAGAACCTTAATTTGTATGTGGTTTTTTGTTTTTAAGTTATTTTTAGTAGATTTTTTATAATTTTTTTGTTCTGTTTAGTTTTTTAAGATTTAAATATTAAAAGTTATGTAAACTGAATACTCGAATATTTTACTCTTCATTAAAATATTGTAACTTTATTTTGAAAATAATCGTTTCTAAATTATACATTTATCCATTTTACATTACCAGACTTTACTTTTGAAACCAACAAATCGAATTCCTTTCAAAAAAATACAACTCTGAAAGTCATTTTTTTTTTATTTTTCAACTCCCGATTTCGTTACTCTCTATAATTTTACATCACTAATTATATTTAAAATTTTGAGTTGTATTTTGCGATACTATTAATAACATAAACTACTATTGTTTGGCCTAAATGGTTAATAAATCGTACTAATTGTAGCTAAGATTTTAGTATTTGTTTTCGGATATAAAAAAATGTATGTACTCGTAATATGTATGAAATTAATAAATAGTTATTTAATTCAAAAATTCAAGGTTTTTTTATTTTAGAGTTCTGTACTATAGATTCGAAATTCTGTAATTATTGTGTGCTAAATTATCGAATTTCGAACTGAGGACTTTTTTTAAGATTGTTATTTTGTTTGTAGTTATACCCTTCACCTGATGTTTGTAACGCATAGAAATATTTGTCTTATAGCTCATTCAGATTGAGCTCGAAAACTAGTTAAAGTAGTTTTCGCCTTAAAACAATATTGAAAACTTAAGTTTTCACATACAAAACGAAAACTCCTTCTATATGAGTTTTCAACGAAAACTTATTTAAAAACTATTAAAATACCGATACAACACTGAGTTCATACCATTTATTACAACTCTAAGTTGTAAAAATGAGAAAATATTAAAAATAAATGTCAGTTGAAACTAAAATATAAAAAAAACAATAATTTTAATATTAAAAATTTCTGAAAAAAACATTGTAAATGTGACGAATATGTTATTATTTTATCGTTTTTTACTACAATTTAATAATTCTAAAGTATTTGGTGTACGGTTTTTAAATTTAAACGCGATTGATAAAAAATATTTTACCGAAAACTCATGAAGTGCCAAATTTTCATAATGTGAATGGTAAAGTTTTCGATTGTGTTTTCATATCCGAAAACACCTAAAAACTTATAGTGTGAATGGGCTATTAGACCCACCTTTTTGCATACCAACAGGCTTAGAATCACTTTCTGAGTCGATTTAGCGATGTCAGTCCGTCCGTCCGTCTCAACGGCTGGCTGGACCCCCATGTAAACCATATAATAAAAGTACAGGTCGCAATTCAAAACATAATTTGATGAAATTTGTCACAGATCATCATTTTTTGATAGTGGGACAATGGCTATTTAAATTCGTCAAAATCGGTCCATTATTTATTAATGTACCCTCCATAGGTCCCACTTCCCGGAATTGATATATTGGCCACAAATATCAATATTATTTCATGGAATTTGAAACAGATACTGCTTATGTAAATTTAATCACTGTAACAAATTTCGTTGAAATCGGTCCACATTTCACCATAGCTCCCATACAAACTCTTCTGTCAAAACGCACTAAATGAGACAAAAATCACTAAAACGCTCGTAAATCTGAAGATAATGAGAATTTTTGCATACATATTTGTTTTGTAACAAATGTAATAAATTTGCCAAATTTCGAGACAATTGGTCCACATTTGACCCTAGCTCTCATATAAGTCCAAATGACGGAAACAGCTTAAATATATAAGGTTTGAGAAAATGTTTGTATGATGGCAAAATTTAGCAAATATTTTTCTTTATATAGGAAAAAAACACCTTTGACCTTAGTGGTTAAGGGTATCGTATGGTCGGGCTTGACCGACTATAGAACTTTCTTACTTGTTTTTAAATAAGTCTATGATCTTAGAGTCTTATCAAAAATTGCTGAACACGCACTGAACCACATCATGGCCGATTTTTATAAAATTTTGTATATACATTCTCTTAGCTTTAACAATTTTTATAGTTCTTCAAAATTTTAAATTTCGCTTTGCTTAAGGTTTTATAACGGACAAAAGTTTAGTTTTTTCGAAAACTTTTTTCAAAACATACCCATTTTGTCTACTTTTACATTAGTCAGGTTTGGCTTATCAAGTTTTGAATTTGTACGAGAAAAAACTGACAGAATTAAAATTGAGCAAACCTGACCGTACTATCAAGTTTACGAAAATTTTTAAAATTTGTATGAAATTTGAGGAAAATAAAATGAAAACTGATGAAGAAAATCTTTGTGTGTGAACGTGAATGCAGGTTCAAAAGAAAATTTAAAGAAAAACTGATCAAGTAAATCTGATTCGTGTGAAACGGGACTTTATATGCCTATAACATTGGATACGGTTTTCTGATTTGTATGAAACTAGGCTTATATCTAAGCGTATGCCCTATAGTTTCTTCTTACGTTCTTATAATTAAACAAATTTGAATTTCGCATTTCATTTCGAATTTTCAAAGTTCGTTTTTTTCAGTGAAACTGCATAGTTTCAAAAAAATACGATAACCGTGTCAAAAAAATGTTTCGTTATAGAAAATTTTTCGTTTTAGATAATTTTATCGTTATTGAAAATTTTTCGTTATAGTAAAAAGTTTTCGTTATAGCTAAATTATTCTATAGAAAATTATTCATTACGGAAAAAATTTTCTAAAGAAAATTGTTCGTTACAGAAAAATGTTTCTTTATATATAGAACATTTTTTGGTACAAAAATTGTTCTTTTCGTTTGCTATAAAAAAAATCGTTATAAAAATTTGTCTATAAAAAATGTTTTTTTATAAAAATTTTTTCTAAAGAAAATTTTTCGTAATAAAAATTTGTCTAAAAATTTGTCGTTAAAAAAATTCATAACAAATGTTTGATTTAAAAATTGATTCAATATTAAAAATAGCGAATTTTGTTATAGAAAAAATGTTCGTTTTAGTAAAGTTATTCGTTTTAAAAAAATTTTCGTTTTAGAAAAATTATTTGTCTTAAACAATTTTTCGCTATAGAAAAATATTTCGTGAAAGGAAAATTGTTCTATAGAAAATTTTTTGTAACAGAAAAATTATACTTTAACCAAAATTTTTCTATAGAAAATTTTTCGTTATTTTTCGTTTCGTTTTCTAGAAAAAAAATTCGTCTATAATTTTTTTGTCATAAAAAATTTGTGTATAGAAAAATTTTCATTATAAAAATTTGTCTTTATAGACAAATTTTTTGTTATAGAAAATATTCGTTATAGAAAAATGTTTCTACGTTTAGAAAAACATTTCGTTAAATAAAAATTTGTTTCTACAAAAAATTTTAGAATAAAAAAAAACGTTGGTCCGTTTTCTATAAAAAAAATTATCTTTTGAACATTTTTGGTTAAAAAAATTTGCCTATAAATTTTTCGTTGTTAAAAATTGCTTAAACAAATTTTTTGTTCTAAAAAATTATCTAAAGAAATTTTTTTGTTACAAAAATTTGTCTAAAAAATGTTTAATTTAAAAAACTATCCAATATTTAATAAAATTGTATTGTTCTTTCTTAACACTATCTATATCTTTCAAAAATAACGAATTATTCGTATCACCACAAAAACAGAGATGTTATAAATTCTAAGGTTTTGGTGTTGCCAGACCTGGCAGTTGCATGAAATATTCCTGTACATAGAAAAAAATATTAAAATATTAGATAATATAATTTTTTAGGAAAATTTTTGATTTTTAGTTTAAAGGCAAAAGAAACATGAAATTGGCCCTAAAATTTGTGGAAAACATTTACTGTTAAAAGGTTGTTTTCAAAAGTTACTTGAACTTAGAGTATCCTTATACTCTTGTTGGATAGGTAGAAAATATAAACGAAAACTGTGCCTAGTTTCTGTATATCTCGCATCGATAAATTTCTCACCAACACGCTCAGTGATGGTACACCAAAAATGCACCTATCTTTAAAATGACTCTCCTGAACAAAATCTTTTGCAGATGACAGTAACATTTGTCATTCGTATTCTTTCAATTGAAGGCCAAACATGTTCGATATAAGATCCATTAGGCAAAACACGAATGATACACTAAATTCAGAATTAGCCGTAATTTCCTGAATGGGTTCGTGCTGAAAGGGTTGATTTTAATGCTCGAAAAACCCAGTGTTGTGTGCTAACACACAAACGCACCACAATGTTGCTTCATCTGCAATAATGGGTGGTACAAATATTTTGGAATCAGAAATTCTTGTTCTGGGCATGAAAATATAGTGTAATGTCCGTTGGACCGAACACATTTTTCGAGTGTCAAAAGAAGCATTCAATTGTCTCGGATTTTTAAAGCGGTGCAAAATGTGCTTCACTCCATCTGATGTCCTTATTAATTATGGCACCTATGTCCGTCCTGAAATGGAATACAACACTCATATATGGGCCGGAGCTTCAAGTCTATTTGTGACGCGCAAAATTGAAAGGGACCTAAGGGTAAAACCCAGTTTTTTCCAGGAGAGCCATTTTAAAGATTTAAATATTAGTTTTTTACTTTATTTTTTACCCTTATTTTTTACCCTTAGGTCGTTCAAGAGAGGGCGAAGGTACTTATTGGTGACAGTAGGGTAGCCAACTCTATTGATTCTCTTGAACATCGTTGCAATGTGGGCTGCGTTTCACTTTTCTATCGGTATTACAATGGTAAGTGTTCCAAATTAAGGATCTTGTTCCTGCAACCCGTACATTTCTACATAGTACGCGTACATTTCTACAGCACACTCCTATGTAGTACACTGACCAGTTGATCGCACAACGCACTACATAGAAAATTCGTTATTTAGCCTATGGCTATGGAATAACCTCACCACAAAACTCTTTCTACCAAATTATGATGTCAAAAAATTAAAATAGAATATCCACAAATACTACTCCCTATCCTCAAAGGGTATACAAAAAATTTTAAAAAAGGCATGGTGTAAATTACCTCATATTTTGATGACCGGGAGAGTATTTTTCGATTATAATTGTAAATATATATACCCATCACAACTATAACCGCACTACATTATCCCTTTTTGCATTACGTTAAAAGAAAATTCCATGAAAGGTTTTACGATATATTATAGTATTATAAAGGTAGTTTTATTCTAACAAAAAATTTGTCAGTTACTTTTTGAATTGGCAAATTCACAAATGCATTTCTTAGTGTAGCATAACTATAACCGCACCGCATCGCATTTAAATTAAATAATAATTTAAAACTGCCTCAAAATTTTAAATTTCTCGTATGCAAGTTAACGTTTTATTTTAATTAAAATAAAATGCCAAGGGGAACATATCTTACAAATGTCGAAAAAGGAACTATTTTGGTCTTTTTAGAAAATGGTCTACATTTTCGAGAGATCGATAGAAAACTAAATCGTTAGGACCGAGTGGTAAAAAATTTTGCCAAAAACCAAAGTCATCATGACAAAAATAAAACTGGAGGTGCAAAAAGAAAGTTATCCGAAAAAGATCGGCTCAGAATTGTAAAAGCCGCAAGCAATTCTATGAAAAGTCTTTCGCAAATTTCTTCCGAATTTGAATTAAAAGTGTTAAATTCCACAATAAATGCAATACTAAATGAGTCTGGAACATAACCAGACAATCGCTAATGACTGCCCCAAGATTACTCAGGCAGGACAAGGAAGCTTATATGGTATTCGTAAAGAAAGTCTTGCAAACAACAGGTAAGAAAATTATTTTTTTATGTATTATAATTCTTCTCTTTTAGGCGATTTTTTCAGATGAGAAAAAATTTAATCTTGACGGTCCTGATGGTTTAAGTCAATATTGGAGAGATCTGCTAAAGAAACCACGATATTTCTCAAAATAAAATTTTGGTGGCGGTTCCTTAGTGGTATGTGGAGCGATGCATTGCTTGATTTGGCCTTTCCAACCACTCTAATGAATTCCGGAGAATGCATAAGCATTCTTTCTTGGAAGCCCAGGTTGAAAAAAAAATTTAATTTTTAGCGAGAAAACACTAGAGCCGTCAGTATATTGAATGGATTAAATTAAAATACATTAAAATTATTGAGTGGCCTGCCTGTTCTTCGGACCAAAATCCATTATAAAATATTTGGGGAATATTGGCCCGAAGTGTTTATGCCTAAAATAGACAACACAAAGATGTTTTGGAACTAAAAATAGCAATCATCGATGAATGGCGAGCAATTACTAAAGATATGAGGACAAAACTTATCCAAAGTATTCCAGATCGAATTTTGGAGCTCATTCAGAATAAAGGAGGCCCCACTTATTATTAAAAATATTTTTTAGTTTAATTGATAATTTAAGTAGAGAATTTTGTTAAATTTTTTAAAGTGCGGTTATAGTTATAAAACAGCTGTAAATTAATAATTTATTTTTATAACAAAATATAAGTTTTCGTCTATTTTCTCTTATACTAAAATATTTAATTCCTTTTATTGCCAAAAGCTGAAATATTTACATTAATAGGGGTGCGGTTAGAATTATACGGGCAGTGTATGAGAAATGTGATAATATTTTGTTCTGTTTCTTTGCTGGTGTAAATGCTCTATTCAATATTTGAATATATAATATGGTAACACTATTTTCCTCATTAGACAATTGGGCAACATTAATCTATTCTTTCTTCCCTTTTGCTCATATTCGCTTTTCCTACTCAAATTCTCTTGTCGTTGATTTTATTTTATTATTGACATTCGTACTGCATAGAAGTGCAAATTCGCTGCTACACGGAAAAAGAAAAGAAATATTTTTATTTTTAAAAATTTTTTAAAACCATAGAAATTATAAATAAAAATAAGATTTTTTTTTTTTAAAATATGTGCAATTTTTTAACAAACTAAATTCTAACGAAATTAAGTGTTTATTAGTATAAAGTTTTTAAAGTGAAAACAAAAAAGAGAAATTGTAATTAAAAGGAATTTCTTTGTAAAACGTCATTCTGTGCTGTGTCATCAAGTAAAGCAAAAAAAAAAAAAAAAAACGAAAAGAATATAAAAAAAATTTATTGCAGCCTTAAATTACGAAAAAGTTTAATTTTTTGAAAAAAAAAAAACTAAAACAACTTTGGAAAGATTTTAGAAATTGGTTTTAGAGCCTTGTTTTAGTTTTGGAAACTAAATTGGAGTGTTGGTGCTAAGGACAGACCGAGAGTGTTTAGCCAACATATTGTGGAAGCCTAAAGAAGACTACACCTATTTTCATAATTTCTTCTTTTTCTATATCTAATTCGTTTTTCATTTTGTATTCTAAAGCATAAAGCAAAGTCTAGCTATCAGTCAACCAACCATTCAGCCAGTTAGACCGAAAGACAGACATACACTCAGTCAGTCCCCCCAGTTAGTCAAAGTCTTTGTCTTGTGATTTGTTTCTAAAATCTAACACGGCCTTAGTTGCTCGTTACCTTAACCAAATACTGCAGCCGCTAGATACAATAAAATTTCATTATTCGTGAATGAGTGAGTGGTGTTTTTTTCTTTGGAGACTCTACTTACAGTCAGCCCTCCAGTCTGTCAGTCAGTGATTCAGTCCGTTCTGTCTGTCCTCTGTTAATAGTAATTTTAATACTATAACTCTGTTTTTTGTTGTTGTGTCTCGTGACGTTTCGTCGTTGCTACATTTTCAGCAGAGTTAGTCTGTCGGTATTGTATTGCACATTCCCATTTGGATTTTGGTTTTTTTCTTTATTGTTTGGGTTCACTAACTCCTTTTTACCCACTCGCCAATTCAAAAGTTATAACTTCGTAATAAAACCAAAAAACAAAAAAAAAAACTAACTTAAAAATTCAATTTATAATTTTCATTTGTTAATATTTTTATTATTTGCTGTTCGTTAATTCAGGTGAGTTCAATTTCCTTTACAACTTATGAAAATTCTTATTCTTAGTAGTTTCTTTGCATAAATTTATTATTGTAATTTTCTTATTTATTTTGGTGTTAATTTATGTATATGACCCTCTTCCTCCCCTCTTTCATGTTATTTTTCCTCATCCCTTTTCAATCTCTTGTTTCTCTTCTTGTGTTTTGTATTTATTTTTATATTTTCTTTACTTTGTTTTTTCCACATTCGTTCGTTCGTTTGTATGAAACCGGAAATTTTATAATTGTACGATTTATTTACTGTTTTTATGATTGCGTTTTTTTTCTTGTTCGTTTCTGCTTTCTTTGTGCCACAAAATAGAAAGTAGTTGTTTGTATTTATTTGGAAATTATTTTACTATTAATAAGACAAGTAACACTATTTTATTATTTTTGCCTAAATGTTGTTTTACCTAATTTACCTTTCAAAAATAGAACTGGCCGGCTTTATAACATATGACCAAAATCTTCTTTGTATTACGATTCTGGAACTAAAATGTTTCTACTATTTTCCATAGAAGGATTTAATGTCCATAAAGGCGTATGTCTCAGTTCTTTGCTTGAGTCTTGCCTTGCGGCTTTATATTTTTATACCCTTCACCACCATAGGTGGAAAGGGTATTATAAGCTTGTGCTGATGTTTGTAACGCATAGAAATATTTGTCTTAGACCCACCTTTTAGTATACCAATAGGCTTAGAATCACTTTCTGAGTCGATTTAGCGATGTCCGTCCGTCTGTTTGCGGTCCTTTTGGCCTCGTTAAAAAGTCGGCGACATTCCTTTCTAAGTGACGCAATGTCGGTGGACCACCAGGGAGGTTTCTTTTTGCCTCTCCTGGTGGTGAGTTTACATGCCTGGTTTGTGGCTTGGTTTAGGGCGTCGGTTAGTACATTAACTGCGTGATCTAAATCATTGCGAGTGCTGATGCTCGGTAAGGAGGGGAGGAGTCGCTCCAGGGTGCCCCTGTGGGTATCCCAGTTTGTCTTCCTCCTGTTGCGATAGGGAGTAGCTATTTCCTGTTGTTGAGTTATTTCAAATTCTATGTAGCGGTGATCCGAAAAGGAGCAGTCGTTTGAGACCCTCCAGTTCTTGATCAGAGCTGAGTGCATGTTACTAACTAACGTGATGTCGAGGACCTCCTGTCTGTTAGCAACGACAAAAGTGGGTTCTGACCCTGAATTAACTATCTCTAAGTTGTTACAAAGAATAAAATCAAAAATTGACTCACCTCTTGTGTTTGTGTCGGAGCTTCCCCAAATGACGTGATGTGCATTAGCGTCGGCTCCAATGACTAATGGCAGATTTTGCCTGTATGCACGGTCCACTATCTTGCGAACCAGAGCATTGGGTGGGGGGCTGGGTTGGTCGTGCCCCATGTAGCACGAGGAGACCATAATGGAGCCTGTCTTGGTCTCCCAAGCCGCTACGGTGGTATCTTCATCACTGTAGTCAGAGAGAATGAAGATATTAAGTGAGCTCTTTGCTAAAATACACGCCCTGGGCCTAACTGTTCCCTTGGTGTAGATTAGCTTATAGCCTTTGAGCGTTAATCCACAGATCCTTTCACGGTTGATCCAGGGCTCTTGAATTAACGCTAGATCGTCCCCACGTTCGGCCAAGCGGAGGAGCAGGGCAGCAGATGCCGCCTTGGAATGATGAAGATTAACATGCGTTATCTTCATCATCATCATCAATCTCGGAGAAGGTGAGTGGAATGATCGTGACGTCGGAGTCATCCTTATCCCCGTCCTCAGGGTCGGGGTTCAGGAGGGCTTCCTCGTCAGCATCCATGTCCATCACATCTTCGGCAGCGCTGAGAGAGTTTATGCTCTCCAGAGATTGCATAAGATGCGATGAGCCGGAAGCTTCATTCCTAGCAGGGGGATCAGATGAGCTGTTAGCCTTCCCACTTGAAACCTTATCATCACCTCGGTAGACATGCAGGGAGATCTCTTCGAATCCGTAGAAGATCTTCCCGCGCATCTCCCGAAGCAGAGCTAGGGTTTCCTGTGTAAGGATAACAGTTATCCTTCTGAGAGCTCCTTCAGGTTCAGAGATCTTAGCTACCTTCCATTCCTGGACGGGTAGACTAGGATTGCTAATCTGAAGGAGCTCCAGTATCTCCTTGGCAGAGGACTTGCCATCGGGCACAAGGGCTGTGGACCTAGGTCTGCGAGGTATCTCCTCCCTGGAGACCACGTCAAGCCTAGCTCCATCCCAGATGCCCTCAATGAGCTGAACTGCTTTCTTTAGCAGAATAGCAGAGCGCTCATTATGACAAGCCATCAGTTTGACACGTCCTTGATACCAACCAGCGTCGCTGCAGTTTGGTGGGGGGCCAGGATTGTCCTTTAGGATATTAATGACAACTCCCACTAACTTAATGCGGATTATTTCCCACCTTTCGGGGGAAATAGCTCCGTCAGCGTCGCTACGGTCAATGACAGCCTTAACGAGGTGGCCTTTGGCAACCTCGCTGAAGGATCTGTCCATTAACCTGGTTAGTTTAGGACGTTTGGTGTCTGGCTGCTGGCTATGTGGACTAGAGTCTTCCTCCGAGTGTTGCCGTTTAGGCGCGTCCGAGGACGTGGAGGGAGTCTTGTCCAGAGATTCAGCCAGCGTCTTAATAGCCCATTCCTTGGATGCTTTCTCCTCAGGAGTAAGGGTGTCTTCAGGCTTGTCTCCAAGCGACTGAAGTTTCCTTGTAGCGGCACGCCGACACCTTTGACCTTAGTGGTGAAGGGTATCGTATGGTCGGCTTGACCGACTATAGCGCTTTCTTACTTGTTTACTGATGTAAACGAGTAACTTTTACATCTATAGAAGAAGCGTTTTTTTTGTAACTCCAGATGAAATAGCTACCTAATCAGTTAGTAATCAGTACTAGTTGGTTTGTACAAGATATTTAAAAAACGAATATGTTGTCAGGGGAACACCACAAATAGGTGTTCTTTCTCGCTTAATATGGAACACCTGAAGGATATTATATTATATAAATATTATGGTTATTATTCCCAGACGAAGATGCTGTAAAGGTTGTTGCATAAGCAAATAGCATTAGTGGTTTCAGAAGATTCAGAGACATCATTCGGAAAGTCAAAATTATGTGACATGGATTGATATGTAGACAGGTTAATACCATAAATCGGTATTTTTATGGAACACCTGAATGACATTATGTTATTCCAGGTTGGTATAAGAGATGTTGTCTTAATTGCTTTGGCAGTTCCACAAATTTCAGAGACATCAGTCACAACCCTTCTTAATAAATATAGCGAAACGAATAATTGAAATAATTCAGTTTTCTAAATTGTGTAGTTTAGTCATAATTGTCAGTAAATCTGCTAAGGCAATAAAATATAACCGCTATAAAGAAAATGTTACATTCACGTTAGCATTTGTAATACTTCTAACTGCGCAGAGGTGTCAGTCCTTGGTAGGAATCCTTTTCTAGCCCCTCCGGTATAAATAGCCGACTGCCGTGCGAAACGCTTAAGCAGTGAAGATATACGGAGCTAAAAGTCCATTATTTGTGTAAAAATTTGTATTGCTTAATGGAAAAGATGCATGACTATCGAACGGTGTCTGATAAAGCGATGCTGTCGCTGCATTGTATGTGGCTCGATGTAATACATGCTAGTACTCATATATATCGCAAAATAACTTGATGAAATTAGTCGAACTCGATCTATTATTTTACATAGGATTGACTTTCCAGAATAGAACTTATTAAGTTTGAACTGCTAATACATAAGATGACCAAATTGAGATTCGAGTTCGCTTAACTTAATATTTTTGTAGGGAAAGGTTAAGGCTCATAGCTAAGACCGCAAAAGTTGATTCACTGATATGTAAAAAAAAATATATATATATATATAAATATATATATATATATACATACATATATATATATATATATATATATATATATGTATATATACATACATATATATATATATATATATATATATATATATATATATATATATATATATATATATATATATATATATATATATAAATGTCTAAGGAAGATGACGTTGCTGTAGAAAAGTAATATGTTGATTGTTTTATTTTCATGAATTACACTTTGCGCCAAATTAGGGGTCATTGCTTTTTACCAAATGAGATCTGCTATTAGCAGAATTTCAGAAAACTACATATTTCTTAAACAATATTCGTAATTAATTCAGTATTTAGTTCGGCTTCCAACTAATCGATTAATTGAAAATTTAGGAACTAATTTACAAAATATGGCCCCTCTAAGTTCAATTTAACTCTTCGTGGACTAAATATCAAGTAGCTTTTAATAACGTTCCCACGGCAGTCGGTTCTTCGTAACGGAACGACTCGGAAATCTTAGGATTCCGACCAAGGACTGCCACTTCTGCGATATTACCAATAATATCGCAGTTACAACAACAACAACAATAACTATAAGCCTTATATCATGTGCTAAGTTATATAATGGAAGAATAAATAAAAAATAAAAAAAATATTTAAGCAAACTATTGGAAATTTACCCAATTTTTGTGAGAAAATGAGATAAAATTTGAACTTAAATCTCTTAAATTATACGAAGTAATAAATCTTATTACAACCCAGTAAGAAAAAAGATTTATTCTCAAATTGAGGATGATTTGAAAATAAGTCTTTTTCAAAGGTCCAACGTTTTATACTGATTTGATACTGATTTGAGAATAATAGCGTTCTCTACAAAAAGGGGACTTTATTCTGAAATTGAGAAATGCCTTTATTCTCAAATCATTCTCAAAGGTTTTTCAAATGTGCATATCATTTACATGTGGAACATAAATAAAATGGCGTTGTATTTTTGTGTTTGTTTATTTTGTTTTTGAAAACGGGGCATCATATTTGAATTCTTTTGCTTAAAATACAATTTTTTTATTGTTAGGTAAATGTTATTGAATTTTTAATCTTTAATCAAAATACTTAGATGAAATTAGTACAGACATTTGCTTTAGTAGAGGGATTATCACAATTAAAATTGGCGATTGTCCAAAATTTCGGGTGACTTTGTTTAAGCAAGGTTTTATGGTCAAATATGGATCAATTTTAAAAAATCCGAAAGAAATAACGAATTTCTTTAAAATGCAATGTCATTCCATTAAAATATCTTAAACCTTAAATTTGTTTAACATATTTTTTTTTTAAGTTTGAAAAAACATTAAAATGTGGTTTGATATCAAATTTATATAACATAATTTTTCAAATTATTCTTAGGGTTTGATAATGATTTAAGAATTACCTTTATTCTCAATTTGAGAAACTATCATTTTTCAAACGTTTATTCTCAAATGAACCCTCATTTGAAAATTAATGTGAATCTTAAACATCAGTTCAGGTCTGAAAAAAAGTTTTAAAAAAATTTGATATCAAATGTAAGTCATCATATTTCAAACCTTTGACACTGTTCTTACTGGGAATATGACTGTAATAATTTCTAATCTGATTACTTTTTCTGAAAGGTATGGAAATGTAATCTGAATTACCAGAAATTGCAAGAAAATACAATGTTTCAATAAGTTTTAAAGGTTACTTTCTATTTCTTTTAAAATATTTTCGAAAAGAATCAAAACTTTTGATTCCAAAGTTAAATTTTAAAAGTAGTCGGATTAGTATTTTGATTACTTTTGATTATTTTCTGTAATCTTCTGTTATCCCCATTAATTTACCATTATTAGTAATCAATTAGTAATCAGAAATTGTTTAAAAGATAATTATGTAATAAGTACGATTATTTTTTAAATGTACTCGTAATGTTATTGATTAATTATCATAACCGAAATTTAACAGCTGTGCAATAATACTCAATTACAACTGATAAATTCATTTACTGATTTACTCCACATAAAAAAAATATTGAAAAAAATTTCTTAAAATAGCTCAACTTTAAAGGGCTATAAATTTAAAATTCAAGCTAACTTTTTAAAATCCTTTTGGGGTTTTGGTCTACTGATAGCCTACACTCCCTTTGGTCTCTATCAGAAAAAAAATCCTTGGCTAATAATGCGCGTATTTAGGTACGCGCATTATTAGCAACGCTCAACATGCTTATCTCAAGGTTAAATCTGTTGAGAGCGCCTAAAATTCAGAGAATATACTTTGGCCGCTTTCCTCGATATCGAGGGTGCCTTCAATAATATTACTATTGAAGCAATCAGGGGTTCACTGGAGGACTTAAATATAGAGGGCTTCCTAGTAGATTGGATTGTGAACATGCTTAACAGTAGGATCATCAACTCAAATCTAGGTGACTGTAGTTTACGTAGGAAAGTAACTAGGGGTACTCCACAAGGAGGGGTTTTATCACCACTGCTGTGGTTACTGGCCGTCAATGTCATTCTAAGAAGACTTGACCAAGTAGGGAGAAAGGTCGTAGCCTACGCCGACGACTTAGTATTGCTTGTATCTGGCAAGTTCCCAGATACAATAAGTGATATTATGCAATCGAGTCTGGAAGAACTTTCCTCCTGGGCCAGTAATAAAGGACTGGGGATTAACCCCGACAAGACGGAGTTGGTCCTCTTCACCAGAAGGTATAAGGTTGAAAGTTTTAAACTTCCTGTGCTGAATGGTGTAGAGTTGAGATTGTCGCAGGAAGCCAAATTTCTAGGGATTATCTTGGACAGTAAGTTATCTTGGAAGAGAAACACACAGGAAAGGATGAAAAAAGGGATAAACGCATACTACTTCTGCAGGAATTCCGTGGGTAAAAAATGGGGCTTAAGACCGATAGTTGTGTATTGGATTTACACAACAATTGTAAGACCTGTTTTAACATATGGTTGTGCAGTATGGTGGGAAGCAGTTAGCAAAGGTTCTTTTCTTGCTTCTCTCAACAAGGTACAACGTTGTGCCAGTATTGGTATAACCGGTGCCCTTAAAAGCACACCTCAGGCAGCCCTAGACATCATGCTGTCATTATACCCCCTCGACATCTTCATAAAGGGGATGGCTATGAGAAGTCTAGTAAGGCTGTACGAATCGGGTATGCTTGGGTATAGGCATGTGGGACACTCCAGTATCCTGAGCTTAACAGGCTCCTTGGGCTTGGAGTCAGGTCTACCACGATCTGACTATTTAGTCAAGGAGCTACTGTTCAGCTCAGCACCAGAGATCGTAATCCCCGAAAGATCCGACTGGAATGGGCAAACAGTACTTTTTCAAGGCTTTTCGATCTTCACGGATGGATCTAAAATGGATTGCGGGACTGGTTCTGGAGTTTTCCTGTGGGATCAAAATATTAGGAAATCCTTTAGACTCGCGGATGAGTGCAGTGTCTTCCAGGCAGAGATTTTTGCCATCTGGAAGGCTACAGAGCTCATTCAGGGTCTTATAGCCGTTAACAGTGAGGTGACAATTTATGTCGATAGCCAGGCCGCGCTCAAGGCGTTGCGGGGTTATAGGGTTACCTCCAAATTAGTCAGGAAATGTAGGATAGCTCTTTGTGAGCTATCACCGTGCTATAGGATTAGATTGTGCTGGGTTCCGGGTCATTGCGACATCGTTGGCAACGAAGTTGCGAACGAAGTTGCCAGACACGGCTCAAGCCTAGACTTAAGCCAAAGAGTGTCGGATTTGGCTCCGCCTATCTGTCACTTTTATCTAGGCATTAAGTCCTGGATTAGCCAGGAAACCACAAGGCTGTGGGGTAACATTGGTACGTGTAAGACATCTAGAGCTATATGGCCTAAACTGGACAGTAATGGTACTAAGCTTCTATTAGGTCTAAGTAGGTCAAGCTTAACAAGATGTATAGGGTTCCTTACGGGACATTGGGCCTTAAACTCGAGGCTACATAGGTGGGATAGCAGCATTTCAGACCTCTGCAGATTATGTCTAGATGAGGATTCGTCCGAGTCGGTAGAACACATTCTCTGTCACTGTCCAAGGCTGCAAAACCTAAGACTAAATCTTTTAGGCAGCAGATTCCTTGCTGACCTACAGGATCTACAACAGTGTAGGTTGATTGATATTGTAGGGTTCATAACGGGTCTCAACTGGCCTAGATAGGGTAGTCTTCTTTACAACTTTCTTCTATCTATCCTCTTCTCTATTTTCTTCATTTCTTTTCTTCTTCTCTAGTAAAGGATCACAATGGACCCCTGGGGTCTCCGAGTGAAGGTGTCGTTGACACCTCCTTTATTACCTAACCTAACCCTACAAAACTTATTAATTATGTAAATAAGTTTTAATCTTTTAAAATATAAAAAATCGTTAAAAAGTCTATTTGCATGGACAACCGTTTTGAAAAATAACTTCTATAAAAGCCGTTATTATAGTTCCCGAATATTTGTAAACTAACTTTGTTGGGTTCATGTTCTAATAAGAACAAATGTATTTGAGTTGTTAATTCCTTGATAAGTCATGTGAAATACATAGTAATATAAAGTATTACGACTTTCTGGAATATATGAGAAATACAACGTACAATACTCAACTTTTTATCAAAGTCCAAATGCAAATTTATATTTTAAAGTTATATGTTTTACAACAGCTTTGGTTTCTTTCGGTTCTTTAATTTCTTTTTATTGTAAAGTTCTTTTTCCATTTTTATGAATCATTAGCCCAATTATTAGGGGATTTTACTTCAACTATTTATACAGTTTGTGTAGTTTCAATTGATTCGCTAAATACTATGTACATTTTTTTACTCAATTGAAATATTCAAATACATATTAAAAACTTTCTTCTATTTAAAATTGATAAGAATTCTTAAAATTGTTTGTATACTTTATCTGTTTATTCTTTGAATAGATAAAATCATTTTTTTTATATTCAAGAGCACTTCAATTAACATTAATCTTTTGTTTTTCAAATTTATTGTACAAAAATGTTTATTTTTTCTAAATCTCAAGCCCTTTCTTTTGTCTTCTTTTATTTAAAAGACTTTTTTAAAAATGCGTTGACTTTGGTCGTATAAATTAAACATAAGACGGAATAAATAAATTAATAAATTAACTTTATACCGGCTTTATTAATGAAGTGCATTGACTTTTGATTGTCACAAGAGCTGTTTAGCACTCCTTTATTACAGATTTGCATTTGATTTAGATTAATTTTTAAAATTATTTTTAGTTAAGGAAAATATTTGTTTATGAACTTATAAAAAATTTATTTTATTTTTTGGGAATTTTTTTATAACAGGGGTTGATCAGTCATAAAGATATTTTTCCTTCCCAAAACACTAAAGAGCAGGCGGTCTTTAGTGTTTTGGGCATACATACGTCTTGTTTAGGGTATTCACTTTAACAATTTGAATCTTTTCGATATACAATTTTTCTATAGAAAATTTTCGATATACAATTTTTCTATAGAAAATTTTCGATATAAAATTTTTCTATAGAAAATTTTCGATATAAAATTTTTCTATAGAAAATTTTCGATATAAAATTTTTCTATAGAAAATTTTCGATATAAAATTTTTCTATAGAAAATTTTCGATATAACATTTTTCTATAGAAAATTTTCGATATAACATTTTTCTATAGAAAATTTTCGATATAAAATTTTTCTATAGAAAATTTTCGATATAAAATTTTTCTATAGAAAATTTTTAATATAAAATTTTTCTATTGATAATTTTTGATATAAAATTTTTCTATTAATAATTTTTGATATAAAAATTATCGATATGGGATTTTTCTTTAAAAATTTCTCGATTTAAAATTTTTCTATAGAAAATTTTTAATAAAAAATTTTTCTATTGATAATTTTTGATATAAAATTTTTCTATAGAAAATTTTCGATATAAAATGTTTCTATAAAAAATTTTCGATATAAAATTTTTCTATAGAAAATTTTCAATATAAAATTTTTCTATAGAAAATTTTCAACATAAAATTTTTCTATAGAAAATTTTCAACATAAAATTTTTCTATAGAAAATTATTGATATAAAATTTTTCTATAGAAAATTTTCGATATAAAATTTTTCTATAGAAAATTTTCGATATAAAAATTTTCGATATAAAATTTTTCTATAGATAATTTTCGATATAAAATTTTTCTATAGAAAATTTTCGATATAAAATGTTTCTATAAAAAATTTTCGATATAAAATTTTTCTATAGAAAATTTTCAATATAAAATTTTTCTATAGAAAATTTTCAATATAAAATTTTTCTATAGAAAATTTTCAATATAAAATTTTTCTATAGAAAATTTTCGATACAAAATTTTTCTATAGAAAATTTTCGATACAAAATTTTTCTATAGAAAATTTTCGATACAAAATTTTTCTAAAGAAAATTTTCAATATAAAATTTTTCTAAAGAAAATTTTCAATATAAAATTTTTCTAAAGAACATTTTCAATATAAAATTTTTCTATAGAAAATTTTTGATATAAAATTTTTCTATAGAAAATTTTCGATATAAAATTTTTCTATAGAAAATTTTCAATATAAAATTTTTCTATAGAAAATTTTCCATAGAAAATTTTTCTATAGAAAATTTTCGATATAAAATTTTTCTATAGAAAATTTTCGATATAAAATTTTTCTATAGAAAATTTTCGATATAAAATTTTTCTATAGAAAATTTTCGATATAAAATTTTTTTATAGAAAATTTTTGATATACATTTTTTTTTATAGAAAATTTTTGATATAAACTTTTTTTTTATAGAAAATTTTTGATATAAACTTTTTTTATAGAAAATTTTTGATATAAACTTTTTTTATAGAAAATTTTTGATATAAAGTTTTTCTATAGAAAATTTTCGATATAAAGTTTTTCTATAGAAAATTTTCGATATAAAGTTTTTCCATAGAAAAATTTCAATAAAAAGTTTTCTATTGATAATTTTTGATATAAAATTTTTCTATTATTAATTTTTGATATAAAATTTTTCTATTAATAATTTTTGTTATAAAAATTTTCATTAAAAAAATTTTCGATATAAGATTTTCCTTTAGAAAATTTTCGATAAAAAATTTTTCTTTGGAAAATTTTTGTTATAAAATTTTTCTTTGGAAAATTTTTGTTATAAAATTTTTCAATAGAAAATTTTTGATATAAAATTTTTCAATAGAAAATTTTTGATAAAAAATTTTCGATATAAAATTTTTTTATAGAAAATTTTCGATACTAAATTTTTCTATAGAAAATTTTCGATATAAAATTTTTCTTAACAAAATTTTCAATATAAAATTTTTCTAAAGAAAATTTTCGATAAAATTTTTTTTTTTAAGTTATAGAACTATACAAAATATTAGTTTAGTCAAAGACGAGGCTCTGTGCTCCACTGGCAGTTAAGGACAACAGAAGAAGAAGTCAAAAACGAGTATTTTACAAGGCTGTTCGGGGATAATGACGGGTTTAGGTTTAAATATGTCTTATTTCCACCTATTTTAATCTTGCAAAAGTATGAAATTGTAAATTTTTTTCAGGAGTTTTTTCAACTTGCTCAAGAAATAAATAGAGTAATATAGAAAATACTACTACACAAAAGTTACCATTCTAATGCAAAAATGTACCCAAATTTGTACTAAAAATTTTTATATTCGCCAGTTAAATCTTAATGTTGTGAATTATAATACTTTAAACTTTGTGCTTTGTTTAAAACATTTGCCTTGAGACAGTTACTGGTCGTTGATCTTGAAATTTTGTTTCATTTTAGTCTTTTTTTAGCAACTTTATTTTTAAATTAAACACTTTCTTCTGCGTTGAATTTGTTTTTCATTTCGGTTTTCGTAACTTTTATTCTTCTGTATATTTTTTTGTTAACTTCTGTTGTTAGTAGATATCAACTGCTTATATGGAACGATTTTAATGACATGATAAGATAACTAAATGCTTTAGTATATTCCAGTCATATGGGATTTGTGTTTTTAGGTCTGAAGTTGAGTCATATTTTTTGTTTGAATATACTAGAGGTATTTTTTTATGGGACTTTTTTTAACATATCTGAGTAATTTTTTTATTCTATGTATCTTCCATTTGCTTTTTTGTTACAGTTTTAAAGTTTGCGTGGATGAGATTTTTAGTTAAAATATTTTGCTTGTGGTTTTGTAACAAATATTTGAAATATCAGAAGTTTTAAATAGTAAATAACTTGTGGAATAAGAAATGTATAGAAATTGAATAATACTATAACACTAGTCAACAGCTATAATAACATTTAAGTTAACCATTTTTATATAAAAATCTTTTTATCGAAAATTTTGTATAAACAAATTTTTTATTGAAAAATTTCTTTTGAAAAATTTTTTATCGAAAATTTTCTATAGAAGAAATTTTTTATTGACAATTTTCTATATAAATATTTTATATCGATTTCATATAGAAAATTCTTTATAGAAACATTTTATATCGAAAATTTTCTATAGAAACATATTATATCGAAAATTTTCTATAGAAACATTTTATATCGAAAATTTTCTATAGAAACATTTTATATCGAAAATTTTCTATAGAAACATTTTATATCGAAAATTTTCTATAGAAAAATTTTATATCGAAAATTTTCTATAGAAAAATTTTATATCGAAAATTTTCTATAGAAAAATTTTATATCGAAAATTTTCTATAGAAAAATTTTATATCGAAAATTTTCTATAGAAAAATTTTATATCGAAAATTTTCTATAGAAAAATTTTATATCGAAAATTTTCTATAGAAAAATTTTATATCGAAAATTTTCTATAGAAAAATTTTATATCGAAAATTTTCTATAGAAAAATTTTATATCGAAAATTTTCTATAGAAAAATTTTATATCGAAAATTTTCTATAGAAAAATTTTATATCGAAAATTTTCTATAGCAAAATTTTATATCGAAAATTTTCTATAGAAAAATTTTATATCGAAAATTTTCTATAGAAAAATTTTATATCGAAAATTTTCTATAGAAAAATTTTATATCGAAAATTTTCTATAGAAAAATTTTATATCGAAAATTTTCTATAGAAAAATTTTATATCGAAAATTTTCTATAGAAAAATTTTATATCAAAAATTTTTTATAGAAAAATTTTATATCGAAAATTTTCTATAGGAAAATTTTATATCGAAAATTTACTATAGAAAAATTTTATATCGATAATTTTCTATAGAAAAATTTTATATCGAAAATTTTCTATAGAAAAATTTTATATCGAAAATTTTCTATAGAAAAATTTTACATCGAAAATTTTCTATATAAAAATTTTATATCGAAAATTTTCTATATAAAAATTTTATATTGAAAATTTTCTATATACAAATTTTATATCGAAAATTTTCTATAGAAAAATTTTATATCGAAAATTTTCTATAGAAAAATTTTATATCGAAAGTTTTCTACAGAAAAATTTTAGGTCGAAAGTTTTCTATAGAAAAATTTTATATCGAAAATTTTCTAGTTTTATAATATAGAATTTTTGTATAGAAAATTTTTGACATAAAATTTTTCTATAGAAAATTTTCGATGTAAATTTTTTCTATCGAAAATTTTCAATATAAAATTTTTAATAGAATTTTCAATATAATTTTTCTAAAGAATATTTTCGGTATAAAATTTTTCTATAGAAAATTTTCGATATAAAATTTTTCTATAGAAAATTTTCAATATAAAATTTTTTTAGAGACAATTTTTGATATAAAATTTTTCTAGAGAAAATTTTTGATATAAAATTTTTCTATAGAAAATATTTGATATACAATTTTTCTATAGAAAATTTTCGATATAAAATTTTTCTATAAAAAATTTTCGATATAAAATTTTTCTATAAAAAATTTTTGATATAAAATTTTCGATATAAAATTTTCTATATAAAATTTTCGATATAAAATTTTTCTATAGAAAATTTTTGATATAAAATTTTTCTATAGAAAATTTTCGATATAAAATTTTTCTATAGAAAATTTTCGATATAAAATTTTTCTATAGAAAATTTTTGATAAAATATTTTTCTATAGAAAATATTTGAGAAAAAATTGTTCTATAGAAAATATTTGAGAAAAAATTTTTCTATAGAAAACATTTGATATACAATTTTTCCATAGAAAATTTTTGATATACAATTTTCTACAGAAAAGTTTTGATAAAATATTTTTCTATAAAAAATATTTGATATGAAATTTTTCTATAGAAAATTTTCGATATAAAATTATTCTATAGAAAATTTTCGATATAAAATTTTTCTATAGAAAATTTTCGATATAAAATTTTTCTATAGAAAATTTTCGATATAAAATTTTTCTAAAGAAAATTTTCGATGTAAAATTTTTCTATAGAAAATTTTCGATATAAAATTTTTCTATAGAAATTTTTCGATATAAAATTTTTCTATAGAAATTTTTCGATATAAAATTTTTCTATAGAAATTTTTCGATATAAAATTTTTCTATAGAAATTTTTCGATATAAAATTTTTCTATAGAAAATTTTCGATATAAAATTTTTCCATACAAAATTTTTGATATAAAATTTTTCTTTAGAAAATTTTCGATATAAAATTTTCCTATAGAAAATTTTCGATATACAATTTTTCTATAGAAAATTTTCGATATAAAATTTTTCTATAGAAAATTTTCGATATAAAATTTTTCTATAGAAAATTTTCGATATAAAACTTTTCTATAGAAAATTTTCGATATAAAATTTTTCTATCGAAAATTTTCGATATAAATTTTTTCTATAGAAAATTTTCGATATAAAATTTTTCTATAGAAAATTTTCGATAAAAAATTTTTCTATAGAAAATTTTCGATAAAAAATTTTTCTATAGAAAATTTTCGATATGAAACTTTTCTATAGAAAATTTTCGATATGAAACTTTTCTATAGAAAATTTTCGATATGAAACTTTTCTATAGAAAATTTTCGATATGAAACTTTTCTATAGAAAATTTTCGATATGAAACTTTTCTATAGAAAATTTTCGATATGAAACTTTTCTATAGAAAATTTTCGATATGAAACTTTTCTATAGAAAATTTTCGATATGAAACTTTTCTATAGAAAATTTTCGATATAAAACTTTTCTATAGAAAATTTTCGATATAAAACTTTTCTATAGAAAATTTTCGATATAAAATTTTTCTATAGAAAATTTTCGATATACAATTTTTCTATAGAAAACTTTCGATATAAAATTTTTCTATAGAAAATTTTCGATATAAAATTTTTCTATAGACAATTTTCGATATAAAATTTTTCTATTGAAAATTTTCGATATAAAATTTTTCTATAGAAAATTTTCGATAAAAAATTTTTCTATAGAAAATTTTCGATAAAAAATTTTTTTATAGAAAATTTTCGATATAAAACTTTTCTATAGAAAATTTTCGATATAAAACTTTTCTATAGAAAATTTTCGATATGAAACTTTTCTATAGAAAATTTTCGATATGAAACTTTTCTATAGAAAATTTTCGATATAAAACTTTTCTATAGAAAATTTTCGATATAAAACTCTTCTATAGAAAACTTTCGATATAAAACTTTTCTATAGAAAATTTTCGATATAAAATTTTTTAAAGAATATTTTCGGTATACAATTTTTCTATAGAAAATTTTCAATATAAAATTTTTCTTTAGAAAATTTTCGATATAAAATTTTTCTATAAAAAATTTTTGATATAAAATTTTTCTATAGAAAATTTTCGATATAAAATTTTCTATATAAACGGATTATAACTTCTTGCAAATCTGCACCGAACGGCCGAATAGAAAATATTCCAGCGGCAATCGTTTATTTGGATGTAATGGTTTGCTGAGACTGCTTGTGGACTTTTTGAGCTAATTAAAAAGGGGCCTTATGACGATTTCGCTAAAATGTTCTTTGTTTTCGTCAGTTTTTTAAATAGCCAATAACCTGTGTTCGACGCAAATATGTTCAGTCGTGTGCCATGCTCTACTAAATAAATGTCTAAAGATGAAAGCTATATTCTTGGCATTCCATTATTTGAATCCCAATTTACTTTCTAACCAAATTTGCCAACCCTGTGGATGAAAATGTTTAATCGGGCAGAAGTAGATCGCTTTAATCTTCTGATTATAGATCCGAATCAATTATTTGACCAGGTTGTAGAATGAACAATTACCTTCCAAACTTACCACGAACATAGCATTACCTTTTATGACGTCATGATTAGACATTATTTATTCGTTCCGTTTTAGCAGTTAATAGCTAATTTTATGGATTAAATAAAATTTCCACTTCTATCTTCTAATTGAAGTGGCATTCAAACAAACATCAACGAATCTTTTATTATCTAGTAAAGTTTTGCATTAATTTCTTTAAGTAATTGGACGACCAGCTCGAAGTAGTCTGATCAAAACCACTTGTTCTTGCAGAAACGTTTCCATTAAACAAGTTATTAAAACGCCTATTACAACTCTTACAATTTATAAACGAACATCTAAAATGAGTCTATTAATACAAATTTTGATTTGAAAATTTGATAAATTTAAGGTTTCTAAAGTTATTTCATTCGTTTTGTTTCTTTTAACTCATTTCCCTAATAACTTTTTGTCCTTCAAAGCTATTTTAATGACCGACCAACATTTCCTAAATTTTACAGTCATTGGCTCCACTTGCTTTTCTTCCAATCGAGTGTAACCGCCTTTATCTTTGACCTTGATATCAATCAATCTATTATTTATATTAAACACTTAAGTAAATATTTCATTGACAAAAATATTATTAATAATTGCTGAAAAAAAATTTGTTTTTTTTTCTATATTTACTTGTATCATTATCTCAATATTGTGATAATGAACAAAATGATTAAAAAAGCTTTTAATACCTTTATTTTATTATTATTATTATTTTTATAATTATGTTTTACTTTTAACTTATTAAATTTTATTTAATAATTTTAACGCCTGTATTCTAAACACGTGACGGTTTTTGTCTGTCAATTTCAAACGAATTCGAGTCATGTACAAATAATTTTTTTTTTATATATTATTCAATTTATAAAGGTAAACATCTTGTTATTCTTACTCACTCACTATCTGGTTTTACTTGATCGAGTAGTATGAACAGTTGCGGCGCGAATTAATAGGACAGGTGCAAAATAATCGATAGAAATCTATATTTCAGATACTGATACCCTACACCGCTAAGGTGAAATGTGTTTCAATAATTTCAATTTAATGCATATGGCTTTTAGAGTGTTTCATAGGCTTCCTCTTGAAGTAGATGTCTTATTAATCGCGCAAATGGTTTTTGAGTTATAGCGTTATTTCCGTGAATTTCATGTCGTTGTCGTTTATGTAAGTAAGTAACAAATTTACTTACTTACTTAAATGGCCTATATTTAAAACCTGTTAAGGTCAAAGGCCGAGCATATTTAAGAATTCCATGCGCTTCGATCTATTATATATTTTCTCTAAGTTCGTAGGTCAAGCTTTAAAAGACTTTCCTCTACTTGGTCTTTATCGAAGTTTCGGACGTCCTCTTTTAATTCAACAAACGTCTATTAATTAATTAATTAATTCAATAACGAAGTCCACTAATTTTGATTGAAATTCATCGACTCCTTGGGGTATCTGCCTTGGACCCCAATTTTCACACATTTTTCTTTTCAATGTATCGGGTGTTTTTTATTGAGGTATAGAACTTTAAGTTGGCATCACTTTTTTAACTGGCGGCCATTTTGTCAGCTGTCAAGTGATTAATATTTAGTTTGGTTTGCCATTTCATCATGAACAGGTTGACAAAAGAACAACGCTTGCAAATCGTGCAAATTTATTTCGAAAATAATGGTTCAGTTCGCGAAGTTTACCGCAAGCTCCGTCCATTTTATGGTCGACATAATCGTCCATCAGAGCAATTAATTCGGTTAACCATGGATCGTTTTCGCACTACGATTACTCTATGTGATAATACGCATCCGCAGCGACGTCGAACAGTGCGCACCGAAGAAACAATTGCCGATGTAGAGCAAAGTGTTGAAGAGGACCCGAATGAATCGATTCGCCACCGTGCACAGCAATTGGAGCTTTGTCCATCAACTTTATGGAAGATTTTGCGCAAAGATCTTGGCTTGCGACCTTACAAGATCCAGCTTGTGCAAGAATTAAAGCCGCGAGACTATGCAATGCGTCGTGATTTTGGTGTATGGGCCGAAAATGAGATTGATCTCGATGCTGATTTTCATCGCAAAATTTTGTTCAGTGATGAGGCTCATTTTTGGTTGAATGGCTACGTCGACAAGCAAAATTGCCGCATTTGGAGTGAAGAGAATCCACATGAGACCCTTGAGACGTCATTACATCCACAAAAACTGACTGTTTGGTGTGCTCTATGGGCTGGTGGAGTCATTGGGCCATACTTCTTCCGAAATAATGCTGGAGAGTCAGTTACCATAAATGGAGACCGGTATAGAGCCATGATAACAGACTATTTTGTTCCCCAATTGGATGGCATGAATGTGGATGAGTTGTGGTTCCAACAAGACGGCGCTACATGCCACACAGCGCACGTCACAATTGATTTATTGAAGGAAACATTCGATGAGCGCATAATTTCGCGGAATGGACCTGTCAATTGGCCACCAAGATCGTGCGATTTGACACCACTGGATTATTTTCTTTGGGGATATGTGAAGTCGCTCGTCTACGCCAACAAACCAGAAACGTTAGGGGACTTGGAAGCCAAAATTCGTGGCGTTATTGCCAACATACGGCCATATATGCTCGAAAAAGTAGTTGAAAATTGGACCTGTAGAATTGGCTTTATTCGAGCCAGCCGCGGCGGCCACATGCCCGAAATCATATTTAAACATTAATGGCATAAAATTATCCTTCCAATAAAGCCAAATTGATGGACATTAAAACGATTTTCTTGTGTTTTATTTCAATTCGAAGTTCTATACCTCTAAAAAAAACACCCATTACAAGTCGCAATTCTCAACAGAATTTGATGGAATTCGACACACATCTTTTAATTAATTTAAAAAAGGGATCTGTAAGTTTTGGTTGAAATTAGTCGACTCCTTGGGCCCCCATTTTTCAACTATTTCTCTTCTTAATGAACTATCCGCAATTCTCAACAGAATTTCGGCACACGGCTATTAGGGTCTACTAATTTTGGTTAAAATTAGTTGACCCCTTGGGTACCTGCCTTATACCCCTATTTTTCTCCAAACTTTTTTTCAAAGTATAAGCCGCAATTCTCAACAGAATTTGAAAAAACGGACGGTCTGGTGAAAGAACCTTTCCAGACTAGCCGAAAAACTGTTGCCATTGGTGCAGGAAAGATGACTGCTAAGTCCAGTCCTTCTCGTACCAAAAAATCACCCGGTAAAGGTAAGATAATTTTTTGGAAGTACCCCTAAGCCATGCAGTCAAAAGCTGTAATGACCAAATCCCCTGTTTCGGGTAAATCCCCATGTTCAAATTCTCCTCCTGCACTCATCCCTACAAGTCCAGGAGCAGCGAATAATTCTTCCTCTCTGAAGACTCCTATCCCAGCAAAGGGGACCGTGACAAACCCTCGTATCCCCCTCTGATCGTACAAAAAAGCATATTTCTCCGGCTAGAAGGGCTTTTCTCTAACGGCCGAGCGGAAACTGCAGCAGCTTGGCAACAAGCCTGCTAACTCCCTTACTCCTGAGGAGATTGCGGCTAAGCATAGGGCTATCAAGACACTATCTGGACTTCCGACTAAGCTCACCACAGCACCGAAAAGTGTGCCTAAACGGCAACATTCTGAGAATGACCACTCGTTAAGCCAGCAGCCTGGGTCTAAACGTCCTAAACCCTCTGTCATGATGGACAGATCCATTAGCGAGATTGCCAAGGGTAAGCTCGTTAAGGCTGTCATTGACAGGGGTAACCCTGACGGGTCAATTACTGCCGAAAGGTAAGGGATAATCCTGGTCCCCCTCTAGACTGCGCCGAAACTGGTTGATTCCAGGGTCGGGTAAAACTGATGGCATGCCATAATGAGATTTCCGCTTTTTTTTTTGAGAGGCGGTCCGGGTCATTGAAGGTATATGAGAAGGTGCTAACCTTGACGTGGTTTCTCATGAAGAGTTTCCATGGAGGCCTAGATCCATTGCCCTTGTACGCGATGGTGTGTCATCTAAGGAGGAGATACTGGAGCTCCCTCGGCTCATTAACCCCAATCTTCCTGTCCATGAAAGGCAGTAAAGGTTTCTAAACCTAAGGATTCTGTTAGAAGGATCACTGTCGTCCTCATCCAGGAATCCTTGGAGCCACTTCGGCAGATGCGTTTGAAGATTCTCTAGGGTTTCGAGAAAATCATCCTACATGTCTACCGAGGTGATGACAAGGGTTCCGAAAAGCAGGATGACAGTGCATCGGATGCCCTTACCAAAGCCGATGTGCCTTCCGGTTCATCTGATAATCCGACTTCCCAGTTGAGCCTAGACTCTCTGGGCATTGAGGATGAGGATATGGACGCGGAATTAGACGAGAAAGCCCTCCTGAACCCCAATCAAGACGACTAGAATCAGGATGACTTCAACGTCACCGTTATCCCCCTTTTTGAGAATGATGAAGATTACTCAAATTAATCTTCATTATTCTAAGGCGACCTCTGCTGCCTTGCTCCTACGCGTCTCCGAACGCAAGGAGGAGCTAGTGTTAATTCAAGAACCTTGGATCGTAGGGACAAGATTTGTGGATTATCACTAAAAGGCTATAAACTTATACACACCAGAGGATCAGGTACAATATATTTTAAAAAAATGTCCCTTTTTTTAGAATTCCAAAATATTAATTTCAAAAAATTTAAAATTTTTTCCTATAATCATATTAGGGTAAGTTCACAAAGAAGGCATTTTACCAAACAATTGAAATTTGGTAACAATGCAGTCACTATAATTTTCAAAACAAAGCGTTAAATGTGAACTTAACTTTTAGTTATCGACTGCGAGTATTACGTTATTTTTAGTTTGTTTAAACTTTTAAGGTTTCATCTACTATAAATTGTTGTAACATATTCCCTTATATTGATTTAAATCTTTCCCAATAGAATTTTTAATTTTCTTCTTGTTGTTGTTGCTTTCTGACAGACTTGTTGTTTTTCTGTTGTTGCTTTATTTTAAATTTAATTATTTCCGTTTTGCTGTTGTTTTTGTTGTTGTTTTAGTTATATTGGTATTTTAATTTAATTGTTTCTGCACTGCATTGAACTTGTATCTTATTTTTGTTTAAAAAGTTTTTATTTTTTATTTTGTTTAAAAAATTTAAAAGTACCAATGACCTTAAGCTTAAGAGAATGTCTGTGTCTAAAGATTTTCTTCACTTTTTTTGTTTTTCAAATAAATATTGAAATGCTTAACGTAAAGATTGAGAAGAGATAGATAGAAAAAATTAAACGTTGAAAATATTTTGCAACTTGACCCTTTCGAATTTTTATCTGAAATGTATTGCATTTGGATAGGGAGGGTATGACGTTGGCACTCGGTCACGTTTCACGTAGCAAATGTATAGAAAATATTTTTTAAATTCCTAATTGTTTTTAATGTTTGGTAAATGTGAAATTGATTTTCTTTTATGTTAAAAATATTGATATAATGGTTACCTAGTAGAATTTTTCAATATTCTTGTTGTTATTTAAATGAATTAGAGATTTGAATTTTGATTTTAAAGAGTGCTCTAAATAAAATTTGTAGTTGGATTTTCTTAAATAAAAATCAAACCTTTTAATATAAAAACTCCACAAAATACGCAAATATAATGACATATTATACAAAATCATTTAGCATTAAAATGTTTACTTAGTACTCGGGTTTTGCAAAATTATCGACTTTTTTCGGAAACCCTCCCATTAAAGATTTTACAGTTGCTTCTGATACCTTTTTGGAGCATGTGTTCCACCTGAGCTTAAAATCGGACATGTTCTTGGAAATCTTTCCTGTGTTCTTCAATTCCTTTTTTATCAGAGCCCAATACCTTTCCACAGGCCGAAGTTCTGGACAATTAGGTGGATTTGCCTCTCGTGGTACAAAAATGACATTATTCTTTGAGTACCACTCAAGTGCCTTTTTTCCATAATGGCATGATGCCAAATCGGGCCAAAAAAATGTAGTCACTCTGTGCTCTCTTAAAAAGGGTAACAACCGTTTTTGTAGGCACTCCTTTATATAAATTTCTGTGTTTATTGTGCCAGATGCCACAAATACTTTACTTCTTTTGCCACAACTGCAAATAGCTTGCCACACGAGAAACTTCTTAGGGAATTTTGTTTGTTTTTTTGTGCGAAACTCTTGCCGAACATTGCCCCGTTTATCAGCAACATAAAAATCTTGACCAGGAAGTTGAGAAAAGTCTGCCAGTACGTATGTTTCATCATCCATCACACAACAGGTGTATTTTTTCATAAAATCAGACTTCAATTTTTTCGCTCGTTTTTTTGCTTCTAAGTTCTTTATAGCATTGCGATCTGAAACCTTTTGGACTTTGTATGTCTTCAGTCCAGTATAAGCTTTGACTCTATGTGCAAAATTCGTGGAACATTTCACCGTACGAGCTGCTTTTCTTAAAGAAGTGTTAGGCGCTCTTCGAAAGAGTCGCTCGACTTCTTTTGCCTTACCAATATCTGTAGGACCTTTTTTCCTCCCTAATCCAGTTTTTCTTTCAATCCTCAGGTTTTCCTTATACCGTCTGATGGCATTAGAAACCGTTCGAGGGTCAACTTTCAAATTTTTAGCTATTTTTTTAAAAGTCCCTGACGGATTTTTTTTGAAAAGTTTTAATTATATTTTCACGAACTTTTTTTTCGCAGTCCATTTTGATTGAAATAACTATTGAAAATTAATAATTTCTAAAATAATAGTATCTGACATATCTATAGAAACTAACTTGATCAAAAAATAAATTATTTCTTGCACTATGGATAAATTTTGTCTAAAATAGTAAATGCATATTTTTTTTAGAACACTCTTTAGGTCGAGTTCAAACGTACACTGCTCCAATCGGCCTCAGTCCAATAAGCCTAGGTTTGTGCAAATTCCTTGCGAAGTTTTATATTTTTAGCTGACAAAAAAGGTTTCTTTTTCTTTACTGCAGCTTTTGCACCTATTATTTTGAGGCTGCGGCGGACAGTCCAGACGTTAGCATCAATATTTAATTTTTTAATTGCTTCAGCTGGTGTTATCGGGTTGTTGTTTATGACTAATTTTGCAAGATGACGAGCAGTTCGATCATCAATCTTTCTTGGACGACCAATATTAGGTGCTGAAGTTTCAATACCATGCTTAGTTTTTAATCTTTGGATAGTCATATGACTTACACCAAACTTTTTAGCAATTTCCCTGACGGATTGCTTATTTTCTAATAAATTCAATATTTCTTTAATTTTTGAAGCCTCCATCCCGCAAGAATGAAATATTTAAAATATAACGGTAATTTCAATTTTATTTTTGCGTTATGTTTAAATATGCTTGGATTTAAGAGCGCCGAGAATAAGAGTGCAAAAATGTAACATTTCTCTTTAAGAACAAAAAAAAAAAAATCATTCCCTTGTAAAGAGTAAACTTAAACTTGATATTTTTATTGGGTTGGAAATCTAAGAGTCAATAAATAATAAAGAAAATAAAAAATTATTTATTTCATTAACCAGTAAAGTAATACATATTTCAATTTGAAATTTTATTTCTGCTCGTACACTTTTGCTCGTCACTGTATATATATGATAATCTGCTCTCGAATCAGGGAGGCAATCACAAAAAGCATGTGTAATATAGAGGTCTGGTTGAGTACCTAGGGCCTAATGCTTGCTAAGCTTGTCTAGGATATCTTATCTATCTCCAAAATAGAAGTCAATATTTTCGCAACAATATATTTTAGCCAATAACTGCCTTAATAGATTTCTTCCCTCTGATTTTTATTACAAGAGATGTTGTTATAAAACTGCTTTTTTATAACAATAACAAGTAAGAGTGTTATATTCGGCTGTGCCGAATCTTATATACCCACCATCAACTTGTGTTAAATTTAGAAACATATCTCATATATATACGAGGGTGCAGCAAATTCAAAACGTGGACCAAATTGGAAAAAAGTTGTTACGCTAGTTGTCATTGTTGGTAAAATATTTGGAATAACTTCGGTTGCAGTAGCTTTATAGTTCAACATTCAAAAGTATGTAAGTGGTTTCCCTAGTATTTATTTACTTTGAACAAAATTCGTTATCACAACCGGGTATGGTTTTACATTAATAAGTTGTTAAATACTTTTCCTTTAGCTTAACATTTAGTTAGGATAAATAAGTTGATAGTAATACGACTGGTCCATATATTTTGTAAGGAGGTCCTAATGCATCTACCATATACAAATCTTAATATGCTGCTTGTACCTCCGAATCTTTTTAATTGTAGATATAAAAAGGGGATGTAATATATATATAAGAATTATAGCCAAATGTTGACCGATTGTAACAAAATTTTACACACTGGTTGGTATTTATGTAAAGCTTATTTTTGCAAAATTTAGTGGCAATAGCTATCACAGTTTCTAATTTAATAGCTTTTAACTGGTCCTTGCTAAATATTTTTTGGTTTCCGGGAGTGTATTTTATATGAGAGTTATAGTCAAATATGGACCGATTCCTATAAAATTTGATATACTGACCAATAGTTGTATAAAACTTCTCTATACTAAATTTAGTCGTCATAGCTATTACAATTGTATTCAATTTATCAGCATTCATGTGTTTCCCGGGGCGGGGTTATATGGGAGCTCTAACTAAATGTGAACCGATTTTGCCCATTTTCAGTATACAACTTTTGTTATATAGCAGAAATACTTTTGTGAAATTTTGTCTCTCTAGCTTTTATAGTTAAGGAGCTGTCGCGCTTTTATCTGACGGACAGACGGACATAAATCTCCTTTTCTTTTTGTATTTTTGTGTTTCTGTAAGTTTTTTATATGGGAGCTATGGTCAAATGGTGACCGATTGTAACAAAATTTTGCACACAGGCTAGCATTTTGTAAAATTTTGTTGCTATAGCCCTTTCAGTTAAGGCGCTATCGCGCTTTTATCTAACGGACAGACGGACATAAACCCCCTTTTCTTTTTGTATTTTTGTGTTTCCGTAAGTTTTTTATACGGGAGCTAGGTCAAATGGTGACCGATTGTGACTAAATTTTGCACACTGGCTGGTATTCACATAAGACTTATTTGTGCTAAATTTGGTGGTCAAAGCTACTACAGTTTATCATTTATTGGCATTTAAGTGAATTTCAGGTGGAATTTAGGCTGTTTCCGTATGTTTTTTATATGGGAGCTATGGTTAAATGTGAACCGATTTCGATGAAATTTTACATGCTGCCTAGTGCTTATGGAAAACTTCTAGATACCAAATTTTGTCATCATAGCTATTATAATTTGTCAGTTATTAGCAAATAAGCGACTAGCCCAGACAAGGTTATACGGGAGCTATGGTCAAATGTTAACCGATTTTGCCCAATTTCAATACCAAAATTTTCTCATAAATGAGGAATGTTTTTGCTAAGTTTCAGTGAGCTAGCTCCTTTCGTTTAGGCGTTATCGTGATTTCAACAGACAGACAGACGGACAGACAGACGGACATCGCTCAATCGTCTTAGAATTTCATAAGGATTCACAATATATATCGTTTTTGATTTTTGAGCCAATATTAAGGAAATTACAAACGGAATGACAATCTCAATATACCCCCCATTCCTTTTGATGGTGGGTATAAAAAGTGTTAAAAAAAAATTGGTTCATAGGCGGTATTGAATATAGGCTTACGATATATATTTTTCGTTTCTCGTTATATTTTCGACAAAAATTAATTTTTTTAATGCGATAGTGCAGATGAATATGTTAACGAACATTTATTCTATGTAATAAGTTCCAAATTCGGGGGCTGTAGGGCTAGTTGAGGACAAACAAAATCCATTTTCAAAGATAAAAGTGGTATGGTAAAAATGCTTATATGCCGTATTACAATGTTAGTATGTAGTACATGGCTTAGTCGCTTTATAAAAAGCTTAGTAACTTTTAGAGTTAAAATGCCACTTAATTCTCTTGTTATATTAAAATAAACTTTTTTGGGCTTTTATATAAGAATAAGCAATAAGAAGCTACAAAAATAAAAAAAGTTTACACATTTTATTTGTTTTAGATGTTCTTAACAAAAATAATACTCTTGATTTACAAATGCATCAAAAATGATATGCCATTCTAAAGCGCAATATTTTTTCCTTTATTTGCTGTTAAACATCGTAAAATCATAAAAAATACAATTTTAAATTCAAACGTGGATGTTGAGGAGCTTAGTACAATGTACCGTGACCTATCCAACAGAATAAAAAGGTCTGCAAGGAGGGACAAAAGAATGTGGGTAGATGAACAAGTGAGCCAAGCTGAGTCAGCTGCAAGTAAAGGCGACATGAGGACCTTATATAATATATCAAGGGCGTTGTGCGGCAAACCTACCTACACCAACAGTCCCATCCTGAGTAGTAGCGGTACACTTCTCTCAACGCCGGATGAACAATTAATACGATGGATGGAACACTTCCAGTCAACATTAAACAATCCCATTGGATTAGAAGCACTGACGGAAGTGCAAAACGAAACCAACCATGACTGTTTATTCAATGGAATTTCAGACAGCCCATCAACATTACATGAAGTGAAAAATGCAATTAAAAGCCTTGAACGCAACAAGGCCCCGGGCAATGACAATATCTCAGCGGAGATGCTTTTATGTGACGTTGAACTATCGGCGAGACTGTGGCACCCATTTGTGCGTAAAATATGGGAAGAAGAAGCTCTGCCAACCTCCTGGAATGAAGGTATACTACTGAAAATACCAAAAAAGGGTGACTCCAAAGACTGCAATAACTACAGGGGAATAACACTTCTTCCAATACCGAGCAAAATACTAAGTCGAGTGATTTTGAATAGAACGTCTGACGCAGTTTCTAATACACTACGCGAAAATCAGTTTGGGTTCCGAGAGAATAGATCTTGTGTTGATCTAATCAACACAGTAAGAATAGTACTGGAGCAATGTAATGAATTCCGCACACCCATTTACCTAGCGTTTATCGACTTTATGAAAGCCTTCGACAGTGTCAACAGGAGCTATCTATGGAGAATTTTAGAAAACCGTAACATGCCAACGAAAATTCTGAACTTAATTCGGGCAATGTACGTGGACTTTAAATGCCGGGTTTTACATAAAGGTAAATTGTCTAATCCGTTCGAAGTTACTACTGGAGTAAGACAAGGATGTATCTTATCACCCATACTTTTTATCCTTGTCATCGACAATATAATGCGAACGGCACTGAATGGTAGACGTGGTATCCAATGGACACCCTTTAAACAACTTGAGGACTTGGAATACGCCGATGACGTATGCCTTCTAAGCCAAAGCCTAGGTCATCTTCAAGAAAACACTAGCGCTATTACTGTTGAATCTCGGGCAGCTGGGCTGGAAATCAATATCTCCAAGACAAAGATTATGCCTGGAGGCTATGGCGCAAACCCGTCGCTACACATCAATGTGAATAACGAGGTTATTGGATGTGTAGGTACCTTTAATTATCTTGGTAGTTTGGTATCTACAAAAGGTGGCGCCGACGAGGATATTGAATCGCGTATAAATAAGGCAAAACCAGCATTCGGCATTCTACGAGCTATTTGGAAATCTCGGCAAATATCAACAACAACTAAGTTAGTCAAGTCCATCTTGTATTACGGCTGCGAAACTTGGAAACGCACAAATGCCATCGATAAGCGCCTACAAACCTTTGCAAACAAATGCTTGCGGCAAATCCTTAATATATGGTGGCCAAATCGCATAAGAAATGAAGATCTACTAAACGCTACAAACCAAATCCCTTCTTCTATAGAGGTATGTCAACGGAAATGGCGGTGGATAGGCCACACACTTCGAAGGCCAAATACCAACATTGCTCGACAAGCGCTTCGTTGGAATCCACAAGGAAGTGGCCGTCGTGTTGGTGCACCTGCTAGGACGTGGAGAAGGTCAATTGAAGCGGAGTTACAAGCAGCAAACTATTCATGGAATGATGTATGCCTAACATCTCGCAATAGAGTTCGATATAAAAGGATGTTTGAGGCCCTATGCTCCACTGGGAGTCAA
This sequence comes from Stomorhina lunata, assembly GCA_933228675.1. Taxonomy (NCBI): domain Eukaryota; kingdom Metazoa; phylum Arthropoda; class Insecta; order Diptera; family Rhiniidae; genus Stomorhina; species Stomorhina lunata. The sequence goes on from OW121742.1 coordinate 60,848,086, forward strand.
GGATAACAGAAGAAGAAGAAAAAAAATTAAATCAGATACAAACTGGCTCAGCTACGAGTGTATAAGTTGACGAACTCGTTAAAATCGGTTTTTTGCGTATAACTCCAAGACTTGGCCGTATTTCTGATCGATTGCTCGATTTGTTATGTACTTAATTAGGTATATTAAAGTGTTATTACTTAATAGATTAAATTAAAAAAAGTACATCTGTACTTGGGTATACGTTCTTGGGGTCTCGACTTAAGAGACTCACAGCTCCTCAATGTCTAGTTCTAGGACGTTGATTGAGTTGTCAATCGACGCAGTTTTAAAACATCTTCTTACATACGGAATTTCAAAAAAGCGCTATAGTCGGTCAAGCCGACCATAAGATACCCCTCACCACTAAGGTCAAAGGTGTTTTTTTCCTGTGTAAAGACAAATATTTGCTAAATTTTGCCATCATACAAACATTTTCTCAAAACTTATATATTCAACCTGTTTCCGTCATTTGGACTTATATGAGAACTAGGGTCAAATGTGGACCGATTATCTCGAAATTTGGCAGATTGATTACAGTTGTTACAAAAATTATGTATGCAAAAAATAGACTCAAAATTTCCATTATCTTTAGATTTACAAGCGTTTTAGTGATTTTTTGTCTCATTTAGTGCGTTTTTAAAGAAGAATTTTTATGGGAGCTACGGTCAAATGTGGACCGTTTTTAACGAAATTTGGTACAGTGATTTTAGTTGACATAAGCAGTATTTCTTTTAAATTTCATGAAAAAATATTGATATTTGTGGCCAATATAGCAATTCCGGGAAGTGGGACCTATGGGAGGTACCATAAATAATATGCCGATTTTGACCAATTTCAATAGCCATGGTCACATTATCAAAAAAATGACCTGTGCCAAATTTCATCAAATTATCTTTAGAATTACGACCTGTAGTTTGATTACAATGTTTACATGGGGGTCCAGCCAGCCAGCCAGACGGACGGACGGACGGACATCGCTAAATCGACTCAGAAAGTGATTCTAAGTCTATTGGTATACTAAAAGGTGGGTCTTAGACAAATATTTCTATGCGTTACAAACATCAGCACAAACTTATAATACCCTTTCCACCTATGGTGGTGAAGGGTATAATGAAATGGTGATGCGAATACCCTTAATATTTTAAAGTTTTTTTGTTTTCAATGACATTTTAATTATAGAAAATTTTATATAATACCTATATTTTATAATTTCAGTTATTGCATGTTGTAAATTTCGTTTGTTAAGTTCTTATTGTAATAAAGACTTTGACATTTAAAACAGAAATCGAAAAACCACTGCAGTATGTATTTTTTTGCTCCCAATTTGTGTTGTAAATCTTTGTTTTGACCTATCCTAGTCTACTTAATTTTTTTAGTTTTTTATATATTCTCACCCTTATAATGTTAATACTTCAATAATAATTATCAATCAAAATGCTTTTAATTATTTCTATAAATTTCAATTTTTAATCTTGTTGTATCTCTTAGCTTGCTTTGGAGCACTAAACCAAAAAATATAAGAAAAAACTTTTAACATAAAAACGCCAATTTAAATTAAAGTTTAAATAAACAAATTCACCTTAAACTTAATTTGCAAATTAAATAAACAAAAAACCAAACAAATCAATTTAAAAGCCTTAAAACAAAAACAAAGGTTCGATTAAAAAGTAAGTTCTAATAAATTAAATTGTCTATTTTTTTATTTGTTCTCATTCACTTTAAAAGAAAATTTCAAACTTTGTGGTTAATATATTCTGTTTACTCTTATTATTTTCACTTTAATCCGCAAAAAAATAAATAAAAATTGAATTTAACACTTTTTATTAAAAAAAAATTTTTAACAAATAAACACTTTATTACTATAATCTTACGAACACAAATTTTACACAATATTTATAACAAATTATTATAATATTATTAACTCTTTTTGTTTATTGTTCTAAACATTTATTGTTAATTTCTTTAATTTTGTAACAATATTCTTTTCTTTCAAAATTTATATTGAAAGAAAATTAAATTTCATCGACTGATTCGAAGATCGTTGATTCTAAGATTATCTCGGAACTTAATGAAGAACGGAATTAAAGAACGGAATTGAAGAACGGAATTGAAGAACGTTAGTGTGACGTCACCGCATGTGAAAAGTTCTGAAATCCCCATTTGAGTCAAAATCTCTTTTTGCGTTGCCTGATTTAAACATTTCATATTTTTATTAAATACTAGTTGTACCCACCATATTAGAAGGAAAGACTAGTCACACCCACTTAGAAACCTTCGTCGGCTCATGCACATCAACTTTGCTTAAGATCATTATATAGTCAAATGAATATGCATAGTTTACGATTCAATTCATTTTTAACAATTTTCAGTGGCGCCATCTTTCGGGAATTAATACGTGCTTCGTCGACTCATGAGCAACAACTTTGCTTAAGATCAATTCTAGTAAACCATCACAATGGACCCCTGGGGTCTCCGAGTGAAGGTGTCGCTGACACCTCCTTTATTACCTAACCTAACCTTCAGTAATTTCCAGTGGCCCCACCTGTCGGAACTTTGTCATACCAACTTAGAAATGTTTGTCGGCTCATGCGTAACAACTTTGCCAAAGATCAAATGCACAGTTTACGATTTGATTAATTTTGAGTAATTTTCAGTGGCGCCACCAGCCTGAAATGGGTCATACTAACTTAGAAACTTTCGTCGGCTCATGCGCAGCAACTTTGTAAAAGATTATAGCATGATCAAATGCACATTTTACGATTCAATTCATTTTTATTAATTTTCAGTGGCCCTACCTGTCGGATCTTGGTCATACCAACTTAGAAATGTTCGTTGGCTTATGCGCAATAACTTTACCAAAGATTATAGCATGATCAAATGCACAGTTTACGATTTAATTCATTTTGAGTAATTTCTGTGGCGCCACCTGTCGGAAATTGTTCACACCAACATAGAAATGTTCGTCGGCTCATGCTTAAAACCTTTGCTAAAGATCATAAAATAATCAAATGTATAGACAATTCTATAAAGGATATACATATAGACAAACATTAATTTATATATTTATAGATTTCACTGTAAATCCATGTGAGCCCAATCACCTATTCAGTGTTTAGTCGACCAGAACGAGGTGCTTCTCTAACCTCAATATTATCAAATCAAAAACAGTAAAACTTTGTGCCATAATCATTCATCCATGGTCTTGTTTGTTGACACATTATTCTTGAAGGTTTTTCACTTTTTATTGAAAACGGCCAAGGCTTCTTCCTCAGAAGTCACCTAAAAGTGCCGAAAATTACAAAAAAATTCGTTAATCAAGTTAATGATATTTTTATTTTAAAATTTCACTCAGATCATTAAAATAATTTGTGGCGATTTGCAATCTTCTGTTATCCTTTACTTCCAGTTGAGCACAGGACCTTAAAATATGTTTAATAGTCCGATATCTTCCGATAGAATTGGTTTGATTCATCAGAATGTTCCTGCATAGAATAGGCACCTCCAAAATCATTGTGCCAGCTGCCGTAGCAGGAAGATTTCTGATTTCTGATTACCCTATGCTTAAAACATCGTAGGTACTAAGTCGATGGGGAATGAGTCCAAAGACACGAGCCACGTTTGTATAGCGTGTCGCTCGATCTGAGACAGACGCCCGCTTGCAGCCGCAACTAACATGTTTAGCAGTTTCGTACTTTACCAAGTGCAATTATCTTAGACTCTTAGACCCTTAGTTGGAATGGCTCTAAGGTAACTCCCTCTAATATTAGATTGCTCAGGTTACCAGGATGTTCCACGAGGTGGTTAGAGTGGTAGCTGAAGACGCCAGGCAACAGCTGCATCCCACTACATCCAGGCGATTTGTAATACGAGTAAGTCGATTCCAATAGGATTGTTCAATGTTGACTTGAAGTGTTTCATCCAAGGTATTAATTTTTCATCCGGGGTTGAGGTAAGTGTACCGCTACTACTCAAGATATGACTGTTGGTATGCCTAATAGTAGAATTATCAACTTGAGGTTAAGGCATTCGTAAAAAGTGACTAGGGGTACTCCACAGGGAGGGGTTTTTTATCAACATTACTAGCGGTCAATGTCATCTTTAGAAGATTTGACCTGCTAGGAAGAAAGGTTGTTGCCTATGCCGATGACGAAGCATTACTTGTCTCTGGTATGTTGATCCAACTGATCTTCCCTTTCTACCCTAAGTGGTTAGTCCCGAATCCCTAACTTAAGCTTGACTGCCCGAAAAAACAGGAGACCCTTTACTTCACAGAGCTTCTTCTTTGAGCAACATTATTTTTAATTACTGATTGGTAGGCGTATGTCCGTGGGTATATTCATTATGTACAGAAGAGGACTAAATCTTTTCTATCTTCTCTTTCGAAACCTTGTCGATCTGTATTACATGGATATTTTGAAATAGTAAGACTTCACCTTAACTGTGGACACTTACCTCCTCGTGGAATCACCTGGGAAACAAAGTTAACACCCGTTAATGTAATTAGCGGATGTTAATGTAGTAGAGGACGTCCGAAACTTCGATGGAAAGACCAAGTAGAGGAAAATCTTTAAAAACTTGGCCTAAGAAATTGGAGAATATGTGCACAAGATCGAAGCGCATGGAATTCTAAAATATGCTCGGCCTTTGACCTTAACAGGTTGTAAATATAAGCCATTTACAAATTACAAATAAATTAAATTCAATTAAAAAGTTTTACTGTAGTGTATTGCACTATGATCCCAATTTATTACAATTCATTATTATTGTAAAAAATAGTTTTTTGATAAAACCAAAAAATGTTGGTGGAAAAACCTTTCCTCAGATTATAATCTTCGTTTTATGTTGATATTTGTTGGACACAATAATAATTCGTATTTATTCTGCCCCTCTAAATAAGATATAATGTGTGGTTTTCGTTCTGTCTAGAATTAGGGATAATCCTCCTGATGAGATGGCCTAACCAACCATCGAAACGCGTCAAGGAAAGGTTTCCCTACCAACATTTTTTGGTTTTATTTAAAAACTATTTATTACAAAAATAAATAATTGTAATAAATTGGGATCTTAGTGCAATATACTACAGTAAAACTTTTTAATTAAATGTTTGATGTCCCAAAAGTTTTTGATAAACCTTTTTAATAAATGAAATTCTGTTGGCATGCTTTAAGCTAATTGTAAACTGCGAGAGTAAAAGCTTGATATTTCGAAAATGATTGGTGGGCGTCTCTACGAGGGTGAATTCTAAATTACTAAATGTGGGCTTATAATTCATTCGAGATTTGGTCGATCTGGCTTACATAATTTACTAACTGACTTAAGAGCTTTTTAATGAAACCGGATGGTTAAACAGGGGAGACTGTGTTGTTTTCTGTTAGCTTCCGTTGTATCACAATAAATACCTTAGACTAGGTCTGATTACAATAATTCAAATTAGCCGGTAATCTTAGAATCAACCATATAAAGGCAATAATATCAGTCTTAAGCAATTTATTTGTTATATTTATTAATTATTTGTTATTCATTGAATAGTTTGTTTATTTATTCATAAGGTTTTATAATTTCCTTAAAAGACGTCACCAATTTACTTGTGATTATTTCTATTAATAATGTTTATTTTTTTTATTTTGAATAATCTAAATTAAGTTATAAGTTAAACTCTGTCGTTATATTTTCTGTTGTGGCCGATACACTTTTAATGTAAACCAATTAATCATAATGTTTATAAAGGTACAGTGGAGAACGAAAATATAGTAATAGTTGTTTGAGATCTCGATTTGAAGGGCTTAATATTTTGGAAATTATAGCTTTAAGAGCTATAATTTCTTGTATTTATCTGCCTGCCCGAATTTTTGCAGCTTTTGGTAGAGGTATTTTCAAATTTATAAGTGTGTGATCATGAATGCGTCACAGTAAACAATAACTAACTATTTTCCCTGAGTACACAGTCGGAAGTTGACGATCAAACTTGCATACGTAAGTGATCTCTGCTGCTCTGTTAAGACGTTGCATTCTGAAGAGTGTCGTCATTATTTTTCTATGAATGTTTTGAGCTGTAATATGATGGACTCTGAATGTCTAGATATATAGCGATCAACATCGTATTTGTTTGGTTTATTTCATCCGGTAACAGTGTAACTTGATATCGTAATCTATAAAAATCGTGGACATAAAAAAGCAATATAAATTATAACTGTTCGTTTAAACTTGATTCGCAGTCGCGGAAAATCTTAGAACTTTACTTTCTTAACATTCTCATAGCTTGAATTTCGCAGATCTATTCTTTGCCGTACTTGACGGAGCTAAACAACTTCTTTCGATATTTGACAGTAAATGGTCTTCGTGATAAATCTCCTACTGCTCCAAGGTCAGTGTTGTGGTTATAAATGTAGTATTTGGTATAATATTGCAGAAGTGACAGTTTTTTGTCGGAACTCTGAAATTTCTGGACCTATTCGTTACAAAGAACCATAAACAATGGGAATGCAAAAGTTTATTCGTTCAAAATTAAGATATAATGCTTATCATTTACCCGGTTGACCTAAATCTCCGGAGTTGGACCATAGGAAATTAACAGAGAATATGTTCTATCGTTTCTCATTCATATAATCTGTAGATATCCAGAGACCCCCTATACCATTTACTTGCTCCGGAATTGAATACTCTTCTTCTTCTGTTATCCTTGACTCCCAGTGGATTGAATTGAATACTCAGTGGTCAGTAAACATGTCCTAGACTATCCCTAGGCTAGTCTAACCCTGGCAGTATTGAAAGATGATGTTATCATCTTTCAATAGAAGTCTGTAAAACTATTTGATATTTAGGTCCGTTAGGTATTCTCCTAAACCGGTACCCTATTCATCTTTGATTCGTCTGTAAAGACCTTGTGAGCATCATAGAGTAATGTACAACTCACAATGTCAGGAATTACTATCTATACTGTGTAGTGTTTCTTTGAATTAATAGCTCGAGAGTTCAACTGATTCTGAATAGCACTTTCGTATGTTATTCTTGTCTCAGTTTAAAAGTTTGTTTAGCCTTAGATGATTCACTTTAGGAAATATTCTATGTGGAATACCCGCGGCTTGATGTCTGGAGCTGCCTGTCTACTTCTTCTTTTTATCTGAGCCAAACGACTTGTAAGGACAGTTGTGACAGGATAATTATGGATACATGCTTATGAACCGGAAACAAAACTGAAGCTAAATCCAACAAAAGTTCGTGGAAGAAATACTGCGAAATACATAGTCACCTGTTTCTTCGGCTGAATGTGTCATGTGGCTACTGTTCAGTTAAGCAACGTAGAACTGTCAATTTTGAGTGATACACGACCATTTGTTTGCCGGAAGACAAATCATTCTCCATCATGACATTGCGAGATCTTATACATCTCGTCAAGCAAGTGAATTTTAGAGTGGTCAAAACATCGAATTGATGGCCCATCCTGCGTACAATCTAGACTCGTCATCCAATAATTTTTTCTTGTTACTGAATGCCAAAGGTAATCTACCAGTTCAACGATTATAAACGATTTACGATAGCCGAAGAAGATGTTGAATTGTTCAAATGTCATGTTTTTGAGGTGTCTTAGGTTATCTTAGCTTAAGCAGGTGACTGACCACAGAGTCCGCGGCACTTGGGTCCAAAAAAAAGTGGACCCTTTGTGTTACCTGCAGGGAATAGAGAAAATATATTCTAAACCACCATAAATAAAAGGCTCAGCTAAAGCCAACGAATGCTAATGTTTGAGATCTCTGATATATCGTACAGAGACGGGAAGCTTAGATGAAGACCCCTAATGTCAGCAAGGGCTGGGCAGGGACACAGAAGATGATGACAGTTTCTTCCTCCTCGACGTTATGACAATTTCTGAAGTAGTCATTGCTTTGAAGATTAAATCTTCTAGCATTTAATCCTATTAAACAGTGTCCTGTGAGTACTGAGATAAGAGTGCGAAGTCTATGGCGCGGAAAGGTGGCCAAGAGCAGAAAGTTTACTGTAGTAAGTTGGCTATGTTAGTCTAGAGACTGAGCAGGTCGTTTCTGTGGACCAGTTGGTCTGCGCGGACCTAATTGGAGGTGTCTTAAGAGTATTGATAAAGCCAATTACTTTCTAAAATGCTTGTTATTATTTGCTATACCCGGAACTTGTTTTTGTATTTGTGATAATATTGGTAATATCGCAAAAGTGACGGTACTTGGTCGGATTTCCGAGTCCTTCCGGTACAAAAAACCAACTGCCGTGGGAATGCGTGTGTAAAAACGCGTAAATAGTACGCGATTCCTCGGGCATGCGATTTTTAAACCAACTTCCTATATTCTGTCTTCTTGAATTTATATACAAATTTCAGATGAACTAGAATTCGTTAGCATGCCTCTAGCCATCATTTCATGAATAGTTTGCTGCTTGTAACTCCGCATCAATTGGCCTTCTCCACGTTCTAGCGACGAAGCGCTTGTCGAGCAATGTTGGTATTTGGCCTTTGAAGTGTCAGCTGCCCGGTATTCAGCATATAATCAAACAAATTATATTTAGGCGTCCGACCGGGATTGATACGGCTTCGTTTAGATAGTTCTCACCGATTGCCGAACTTGGGCTCCTCATGATAAGTCCGATTGTAAGGCTAACGGTTTGGCTACGCTTTCAGACCTTTCGAAAAAGTAACTTTTGCAAAAGCTGTAGAGTGAGGTGAAGTCTAGTTAATGGTGATAGTTTGATTTTGTTCGATTTTTTAGATTAAAAAACTTTACTTGATACTATAGTTCTTTAGAGATGAAAGTTCCTCAAACTACCACTTGGGTTTGTTTATTTTACCCAGGAAAGTAACCGGGAATATTAACATTACGCAGGATATTCAATTCGATTTCTTAAATTTCAAAACTTTATATAATTCTTCTTCACTGTACCCAAAATTAAACACTTCCACTGTATTCAAAACTGAAATAAAAGTTATGTTTTTACTTATAGGAAAACAGAAAGTGCAATTCTATTTATCATTTAGCTTTAAATATTGTTTTGTCTAAGTTCGTCTGGAATTATTTTTTCCCTCCAGTTCTTTTTTGCAATTATGAAATAATTTTCCCTGTTCGGTACAAACCAAAAAATTTGCAAAAGACAGAAATGACGCAAATATGTAAGACAAGCAAAAGTCTTCAGTGTCAGATTAGGAACTTGTAAGGCTTTTCTTCGTTGTTGTTGCTTCGCCTCCTCATCCACCTCCTCTACGTCTGCCTGGTTTGCTTCTTTCGACATTTTCCAAATGTCTGCTGCTGCTATTCTTTGATAATTCTAAATTATAATTCTCTAATGTGGTTATAGTTTTTAAGGCATTTGCTACGCGAGCTCTTCACACAAAAATAATGTCTTTCCACTTTCAACTAAACTAAAACATAACTTTTATTCAAGTATAAAAAAATTTTAATTTATCATTCCCAGAAAATACAAAGATTTTATAACTTAAATTTCTATATCTTCTACTTTAAAGTGAGAAAACATAAAGACGATATGCAAGTCAATGTGGCAGGTCTAAGACGCAATATAAAAAATTTAGCCCACAACTATTCCGATGCCCAGGTATTTACTTTTTTCTTAATTTAATATTTTAATATTTAAAATATCTTAATAAATAAATTTTTATTTAAATTTTAAAGGTAAAAGTACGTGAGGCTACATCAAATGATCCATGGGGTCCCTCGGCCACAATAATGGCGGAAATCGCCGAATTAACCAACAATGTTGTGGCCTTTTCCGAAATAATGCAAATGATTTGGAAACGTCTTAATGATCATGGCAAAAATTGGCGTCATGTCTACAAGGCTCTCATATTGCTGGAGTACCTCATCAAAACGGGCAATGAAAAGGTCGCCCAACAGTGTAAGGAAAACATATTTGCCATACAAACCCTGAGGGAGTTTGTCTACTTTGAGGAGGGCAAAGATCAAGGAACACATGTCCGGGAAAAGGCCAAACAATTGGTTAACCTTTTGAAAGATGATGAACGTTTGAAGAATGAACGTGTTAAGGCCTTAAAGGCCAAAGAACGTTTCGCTCAATATCCTAGTGGTTTTGGCAGTGATGGCTATATAGATGGTCCGACGGGACGAGATTTGCGTGATATGCCACCGGGTTGGCAAGAGGAGCCAGCTAAACCCGCCTCAGAACTAGAAATGGTACGTCCTCAGACGGCCGGTGAGGAAGAGTTACAATTGCAATTGGCCATGGCCATGTCGCGTGAAGAGGCTGAACAGGAAGAGGCTAAACGCCGCAGTGATGATGTTCGCCTACAATTGGCCTTGAGCCAAAGTGAACAGGACTTCAAGTAAGTCTTTAATTCTTAAAATTTATTATAAAATTTTTGTTTTTATTTAATTTAATTATTTTAATTCAGCAATGAATCACATTCTAGGGTGCAAAAACAACACAAAGAAGAGCCCCAATCTCATTTATTGGATCTATTGGACATACAACTGGGAGCCACAAGTATTTCCAGTCCACCTTTAGGTTTAGCCGCTGGCGGCTTAACCAACAATACTTCAGATCCTTGGGGTACCCCGGCAAGAGCGGCTAGTCAAATGTCTGATCCCTGGACTGGCACTGCATCGCCACCGGCCGACCCCTGGCAACCTGCCAGTGCTTTACGTGCCACACCCTTAAGTTCGGCTCATATGGGTGCTGTAGGCGGCTTAGGTCTGGCCATGGCTACGAATGGCACTAACGGCGGTGAAGCTTGGGGTGGTTTGCGTACACAATCACCTTCTGTTACTTCGGGTTCCTCTACAGAAGGCTGGCTTCAAACTAATGGTAATACTCAGAACTCTTCAAATATAGCGGGAGCTGTAGGTGGTGCAGCGGGTGTAGTTGATCCTTGGATTTCGAAACAATCGGCTAATGCTTTAGGAGCGCCTCCCTCTAATATCCCCTTAGATCCTTGGTTAAATGAGGGGGCGAAAGCCCCAATATCTGCTGTTCCTCCAGTCTCTAAACCCTTAATAGAAGACCCATGGGCACCAAAGGCACTAGGGGCTGCTAATGATGATCCCTGGAAGAATATCGAAAATTCAACAGTAGCTAAGGTGAGTTTGTTTTTAAGAATAAAAAAGAATATCAATCAATTAAAAAAAAAAACGAATCGGGGAAATGAAAAAGGAATATTTAGGGAATATTTTTTCTTAAGAAACTTTAAAACTTTCAACATTTAAAAAAATACCACAAATTTATCGTTCTACTAAGTTAAACATTCGGTTTTTTGTATATTTGATATTGGGGCCATGCCTACTGAAATTGATTAAAGTCGGTCCATTATTTCGCGTAGCTCTCATAAGTCCGACCTCTTGAAATCACGAATTTAACCTCACAAAGAAATAAATTTGGGTGTATGAGGCAAAATATTCTAATCTGATGTTTGTAACGCAAACAGTTTACGATCGACTCAGAATCATTTTCTGAGTTGATTTTAGGATCAACTTCCTTAATTTAAGATTTGAGCCTCCCCGGCTATAAATAATTCAATGTAAAACACTGAGAGAAATTTCGTTGGAATCAATGCGTTTTCGAATATTTCTCATCAAAATCTTTTTTAAGACACCTAAAAATTACAATAAACGCTCATAAATTTGATTACAAGTAGAAAAACACAATTTTTACTAGGGTTCACATTTGACCTAGGGTCATAATCAGGCGTCGGCACTCCTTACTACCAGGAGCCGACTTCGTTTCATAATATATTTCATTATAAAACACTAAGGCCAAATTCGTGGGAATCGGTTCATTTACAAATATTTCTCATCTAAATCTTTTTTAAAGCACTCAAAAAATTACAAAAAAGCTCATAAATTTGATAATACTTTACTACTTTTGCTACAACTGCAAATAGCTTGCCACACGAGAAACTTCTTAGGGAATTTTGTTTGTTTTTTTGTGCGAAACTCTTGCCGAACATTGCCTCGTTTATCAGCAACATAAAAATCTTGACCAGGAAGTTGAGAAAAGTCTGCCAGTACGTATGTTTCATCATCCATCACACAACAGGTGTATTTTTTATAAAATCAGACTTCAATTTTTTCGCTCGTTTTTTTTGCTTCTAAGTTCTTTATAGCATTGCGATCTGGAACCTTTTGGACTTTGTATGTCTTCAGTCCAGCATAAGCTTTGACTATATGTGCAAAATTCGTAGAACATTTCACCGTACGAGCTGCTTTTCTTAAAGAAGTGTTAGGCGCTCTTCGAAAGAGTCGCTCGACTTCTTTTTCCTTACCAATATCTGTAGGACCTTGGATCAGGGAGGAAACCCTGATCCAGGTTTTTTTCAATGCTCAGGTTTTCCTTATACCGTCTGAAGGCATTAGAAATCGTTCGAGGGTCAACTTTCAAATTTTAGCTATTTTTTTAAAAGTCCATGACGGATTTTTTTGAAAAGTTTTAATTATATTTTCACGAACTTTTTTTTAGCAGTCCATTTTGATTGAAATAACTATTGAAAATTAATAATTTCTAAAATAATAGTATCTGACATATCTATAGAAACTAACTTGATCAAAAAATAAATTATTTCTTGCACTATGGATAAATTTTGTCTAAAATAGTAAATGCATATTTTTTTTAGAACACTCTTTAGTATTTTTTTAAACAAATAAGTCGACTAGCACAATTTTGACTAGGGTCTACATTTGACCTAGGGTCATAATCAGGCACTCCTTACTACCAGGAGCCGGCTACTTTTCATAATATTTGTAACACAACACGATCGTTAAATACAATCGGCAAAATGAGTTTGAAAAAGCAAACAGACCAATCACATTCATGCAAGTTTACAACAAAGCAGGTTGACGTCACTTTGTTGCAAAAAAACAAAATATAGAGTGAAAAGCGCCCACAGAATTATTACTCCAGACAGTAATTTGACCGAAGTAGGTTTATGCCGCTTTATTCTGTATTCTCATATCATTTTGGTCTCATTTACTATTCCATTCTCTTTGTGCCGGTCGCTGGTCATTATCTATGTTAGATGATCTCCCTGAAATCACTTAAATTTACAAAATTAAACAGACATTTTCATAGGCCTTTAAAAAACTAATAACAATTCACCCATCACTTTTGATTTTATAAAATTGTAATAATTTTCACGTCATTTTTTGCAGAAACCATCACCTGACATGGACGAATTTGATATCATAACGAATCGTAATAAGTCTGGTGATTTACTAACAACCAATGATTCCACAATAAATATCAGCAATAATAATGGTAATACACATTTCAAAACTTTTTCCTAATATGTAGTTGACTTTCTTTGTAACTTTTAACTTTAAAATTTTGTTTCTTGCAGCCCTACTACTCGATGATTTAGATCCTCTGTCATCAACAAATTCCACAATAACAAATTCAACCGGAGCAACCGCAAAGAGACCGCTTAAAGATCCGCAATCATTTTTGGGTGAAAATTCGGGTTTGGTTAATTTGGATAATTTAATAAAACCTGCCGTACCACAAACTACAGCAGCAAATGCCGCAGCTTATAATCCATTCAGTGATACAGTTATACCACCAAAAACAAATCTATTCCAACAACAGCAACCAGCAGTAAGTTTTTTGCTTTTTTATGGATTTTCGAAAAATTTCTGTTATAAATCGGTATTCGAAAAAGTTCGGTTATCAAATATTGTTTAAATACTACTCAAGTGCCTAGTGTCATGATGCCAAATCGGGCCAAAAATATGTAGGCACTCGGTGTTGTCTCAAAAAAGGTAAAAACCATTTTTGTAGGCACTCCGTTTTATAAATTTCCGCGTTTATCGTGACTGATGCCACAAATGCTTGGCTTCTTTTACCACAACTGTAAATAACTTGTCACACGAGAAATTTCTTAGAAGTTTTGTTGTTGTTGTTTTGTCTGGAACCCTTCTCTTGGAACCAATTACTTTTAAATGAATCCTAATGCTTTTCAATGAAAATGACTATACCTCCAAATTGTAATGCAAGTTCTTCCTTCATTTGTCAACAATCTCATCTTTAAACTATCAGTTTTGAATCGAATCGAACTATTTTAGATTAGGTTTGACAGGCGGTGTCAAAAACTGCATTTTATCCTTCAAAGATGAAGAAAAATAAAGCAAAATTAGGCCAAAAGTTTAGGAAGAGATTGAGTTAGATAGTAAGAAGAATAGTAGTTGAATAGTACAGACTTGTCCAAAAACACATTAATTAATATTTGCATTTGTGTTAACAGCTTTGAAAGCTCTTGCGGTCAGTGTTGCCAGACTTATATATTGCTTCATATATTCGGGCATTCTTCATATAATCAAGCAAAAAATTCTAATATTCCAGCATTGACTTTGAAAAGACAATTTTTACGTAAGTGTGAGCGGGGCAAATATAGTTCCGTCTAGCTCATACATGGTGTGAAAGCTCAAAAGCTCTTTTGCAAAAGTCCGCACATTGTGCTATAGAGCTGAACGGCTCTGAATAGTGTAGGGTTTATAACTGGACTCAGGTCCAGTAATAGCGCCAGTTATAAACCCTACAAGATCAATCGGTTGCACTGCTGCGGATCCTATTGTCTAGATGTTTAAGCCTCTGGTTTTGGAGCATTGGACAGCGACAGAGAATGTGTTCCACCGATTCGGAACACATCTAGACATAGTCTGCAGAATTCCTGAATGCTACCATCCCACCTATTTAGCATAGAGTTTAAGGTAGAGTTTTGGTTCCGCTAATGTCTGGTTTAGGCCAAAAGGTCATAGATGTTCTGCAGGTAACCATGTTATCGCATGTTTCCTTGCTAATCTAAAACTTGATACCCAAATAGAAGTGACAGATAGGAGGAGTAATATACGTCACTATTTGACTCAAGTCTTAGCTCAAGCTCTGTTTAACGGCTTCGTCAGCAACTTCGTTGTCAACGATGTCGCAATGACCCGGAACCCAGCATAATCTTATGAGTGGTAGATGTAATAGCGCCAATCTAATTTTTTAAGGTGTCATTGAGACTGGCTGTCGACATAAATCGTCACCTCATTGTTTTCAGTTATTGTACTAGGGATAAGCTCTGCAAGCTTCCAAATGCCATCTCGGCCTGAAAGACACTAAACTTGATGTTTTGTTCCATTAAAAACACACCTAATCCAGTACCGCAATCCATTTTAGAGCCATCTGTGAAGATCGAATTCCCTTGAAACAACGATATACGATCCTCCCATACGGTTCTATCAGGGATCGCACGAATAATCGTTCACATGTTTTTTTTTTGAGTTAGCGCATGTTGACCGTAAGCATCTACCAACAATGGATATCTTTCAGCAGCCGTTTTCTTCTGATTAAAGAATGTTTGACTTTCATGCAAAACACCATATGAAAAACTAGGTCAATTCTGGAATATCCCAATATATAAAATAGTTGTGTTTCCGTACGATAATAAAACTATCCAAACCAGTCCGAATTTACTCAAAACACACCCAGTTGTATTCCCCTACTCAATACTGGTTGAAGTCTTTGCTAAATTGTGATAGTTATTTCATTTCCGCTCTTACTCAAAACTGAACAGTAGGTCTGTTTCTTTACTTTCTCGGAGAGTTCGGACAAATGAGAGAAATTTAGGAGTTTATCTCTTAAACGATAAAGCTTACATAGAAGTACGGGAACACAAAACATCAAAATTTGTCATTTATTAAAAATTTAAACCAAAAAAGAGAAATTTTTCCAATTTGGGTAATTTGTGTTAAACTAATTCGAATTCTAAAAAGGTTATCTTTTAACACAAAAAAATGTAAAAATGTTAAAAAATGTGACAATTATTTTGAAGTTTTCGTTCCTGTACTTTTTAGGAAGTTCTTCGATTACAATTTTTCAAACACATTTTATGTTTTTAATTGTTACTCAAACTGACTCAAAGAAAAAGTCCGTGTAGTTTTGAGTAAGAAAGGAAATCAAATTAGTCTCACAATTTAGCAAAGACTCCAACCATTATTGATTACGGGAATACAATTTTGTGAGTTTTGGGTAGCTTCGGACTGGTTTGGGTAGTTTCGTTATCGTACTATCTAAACATTTTATCGTACTATAAAATATTTATTTTTTTGTTTTTTGTTTTTAATAACCTAACTTTTTCGAAATACCAATTTTTATTTTAATAAAAAAAAATATATATTTAATGTTTCTTCTTTTTCCTTAAAGGTGCCGTCCATAAATCAATTAAAACAACAAAGTTTTCAAATGACCATCAATCAAGATCCTTGGGCACCTGTTAATAATACAAATGTAGCAGCTTCTCAGGTAAGTTTCAGTTATTGACATTCACAATTTGTTTAAAATTCAAAAAAAGGGAAATGGCCAAAAACTATTCAAGAACTATTAGAGAATTTATTAAGAACAATTTTGTTTGTATTAAACGGGTGTTTAAAGTGTTAGGTATTTACTTTTAACTCTTTTGTTTCGTTTTTAATTTCTTTCTTATTTATTTAAAAACAAAACTTTATTTCTTATTTATTTTCTTTACCTTTTATAAAATGATTTATTTATTTATTTCTTTTTTTTAATTTATTTTCCCCCTTCTTTACATTTTTCTTTTGATACAAAACTCTACAAAAAACTTTTTTGCGAAACACTAATTTAACTCTAAATCTCTACATGAAACTTCACCAACTTCTTTTTTTCCTCTGCATTTTTATTAATTAATTTTCTTGTTGTTTTGTTTTAATAATTAATTCTGCTGCATGTTTTTGATTTCGTTTTTTGTTTTATATGATTTGTTGTCTTTTTGTTTTGAAATCTTAAAAAAAGTTGTTAAGTTTTGATTCTCCTCCTCATATGGCAGCTGGTGCTCCCCTAAGACCGACTACTTTAAACTATAATACAGCAAATAATTCATTTCAAAGTCAAACCTTCAGTGGCTTGACCCATAATTTTCATACATTTTCCAATGATACCATGAAACATTCAAAAAGTGATTATGATGCTTTTAATAGCATTTTTGATATTGAAACCAATACCAATACAAGACAAACAACAACAACAACAATAAATGATTCTGAATCATTTGCCAGAAAATCATTTTCTAATTTTCCCACTTCCCAAACCTTTGATAATATTCACAGTAAATCATCATCATTTAAAATGGAAAACAATAGATTCCTTGACTCTTCGGATGTCTTTGATACACAAAACAAAACCATGTCCTATTCCTCCCTGTATCCTCATGTGGAAATTGTTAACAATAATCAAATGTATGCTAAATCTCCACCTTCCTCTCCCCTGCATTTGCAATTACAAACCCAAGAAATGTCTTCTCCATCGTCGTTTCCCCCAACACCAGCACCATCCTCATTCAATCAATCATTTATTCCATATGGCCCCCTAACGCCCTTGACACCTCAAGATTCGACCTTCAATATGAATAATAATTACAATAACAACTACAACAATAACCAATTCTACAACAACAATACCAATACCAATAACACCTCTAACAACATCAATAACTACTACAACAATAACAATAATTCATCAAACATGATGACGATGATGATGACCTCCTCCACCCCACGCTCATCATCTTTGGCTGTAGGCAATGCTCCAACAGCAGCAGCAACTTCAAACAACAAACCCTTTGGTCCCAACTACAGTCATGCCTTATCGGCATCCTTGGCTTCCACTCCTGGAGTAACTATAATGCCTTTGAATTCTCAAACAAGTTCAGCTTCAAATTTATTCAATTACGGTTTCTATGATTCCACTAATGACTTCAATTCTTCTACTACTCAATGCAAATTGGAAGTGAGTACTCAACTCTTTCAATATTCTCTAGTTACTCGTAGTTTGAGTTTTCTTTTCTAAAATATTTTAATCTATTTTCTTATTTTGTTTGTTCTATTGTTGAGATAAAGTTTTGCTAGTGAATTTTGCTATTGTTTGCTTCAATTTTTCTTTTATTGTTACACGTTTTATTTATTTATTGTTTATTTTTGAATTTTGTAATTGATTTAAAGCTTGTAAAAGAAAAAAATTATGTTCAAATTAATATAACCTCAAAATAGGCCTCAGTTTCGGCGAATACCTTTCATCGGTGAAAAATTTTATTCCAGCGAGTACTTCCAAAATATGTTGAAGCAGAATAACCTCAATTTTGTCAACACTTTTTATACCCATCATCAAAAAAAATGTAATTTCCTTAATATTGGCTCAATCCTTATGAAATTGTAAGATGAGCGATGTCCGTCTGTCTGTCCGTATGTTTGTCTGTCTGTTGTCGGCACGATAAAACCTTAACGAAATTTGGCATAAATATTCTTCATTATGGTATTGAAATCGAGAATCTAAAAATTTAATGGAAATGTTGTACTCTTATTTTCTTATTCTTTATACCAAAGAATCACAATAAACTCATTGAGTCTTTGTGCGGAGAACCACTCGAACCTGATTTTTGATTTAAAAAAATGTGTAACAAACTTTCTGCTTTCTTGACTATTTGATCTTAGTAGTGTATCATTAGGTCAGACATGCCTTACAATTCTTATTTGTTTTATTTTGCCGGAAGTAGTTGTTATGAAGATCGTCCTTCTAGATTAGTTTTTAGGGATTCAGTCCTTTAAGTTTTTATTTATTTTCTTGATAATTTTATTAGAAGAGTTGCCGTTCTCTTCGAGCTCTTTTTCTTCAACCAAAAACCGGTACGAAAAAACGGCTGTCTTGAGAACTCAGTTGGTGCCAGCGGGATAGTGTAGCTTGTTACTGTGGTGCTAGTATAGCACGTTGTCAGGGGATAATGTAGCATGTTGCTTTGGGGTTACGTAGCGTTTTGTGGGGTGGATAATGTTCAAAGTGGCCTGGGATCCCTCTCATGGAGGGATCTTTATCTTCGTAGAGGTATAATTTCTATACTGTGGGAGCTCAGAAATTTATTAAATTTGAGCCAATTATTTTTATGCCTGCCGTCGCTATGTCTCCAGACGGAGATACAATTTCTTCGGACTTTTTAAGCTATATAATCAGGCGTAGGCAGCCCATACCGCCAGAAGCCGAAAACTTTATGTAATTTTCGTAGATATCACGATCATTAATAAAACTCATGAAAATGAGTATTAAAAGCATTCAGTTGGGATTTGGATGTTAGCAAAGTCGGTTGATGCGCTTTTTGTTTCTGAAAAATTTTTCGATAAAGATTATTTTTTATAGAAAAATTTTCGTTAAAAATATTAAAAAAAAAATTAATAAAAAAACTTTATATAAAAAAACTTTTAATAAAAAAAAAATCCATAGAAAAATTTTTGATAAAAAAATTTTCTATCGAAAAATTTTTGAATAAAAAAATTTTCTATAGAAATAAAAAAAAAAAAATTATTAAAATAATTTTCTATACAAAAATTTTTTATTAAAATAATTTTCTATACAAAAATTTTTTATAGAAAAAATTTTCTATAGAAAAATTTTATATAGAAAATTTAAATAAAAAAAATTTCCATAGAAAAATTTTTGAAAAAAAAATTTTTTTTTGATAAAAGAATTTTCTATTGAAAAATTTTTAAAAAAAATTTCTATAGAAAAACTTTTGATAAAAAATTTTCTATAGAAAAACTTTTGATAAAAAATTTTCTATAGAAAAATTTTTGATAAAAATAATTTTGATAAACAAATAGAAAAATTTTTGATAAAAAATTTTCTATAGAAAAATTTTTGATAAAAAATTTTCTATAGAAAAATTTTTGATAAAAAATTTTCTATAGAAAAATTTTTGATAAAAAATTTTCTATAGAAAAATTTTTGATAAAAAATTTTCCGTAGAAAAATTTTTGATAAAAAATTTTTTATAGAAAAATTTTTGATAAAAAATTTTCTATAGAAAAATTTTTGATAAAAAATTTTCTATAGAAAAATTTTTGATAAAAAATTTTCTATAGAAGAATTTTTGATAAAAAATTTTCTATAGAAGAATTTTTGATAAAAAAAATTTTCTAAAGTTTTTCTATAGAAAAATTTTTGATAAAAAATTTACTATAGAAAAATTTTTGATAAAAAATTTACTATAGAAAAATTTTTGATAAAAAATTTTATATAGAAAAATTTTTAATAAAAAAATTTTTAATAAAAAAATTTTCGATAGAAAAACTTTTGATAAAAAATGTTCTATAGAAAAATTTTTGATAAAAAATGTTCTATAGAAAAATTTTTGATAAAAAATTTTCTATAGAAAAATTTTTTATAAAAAATTTTCTATAGAAAAATTTTTGATAAAAAATTTTCTAAAAAAAAATTTTTGATAAAAAATTTTCTATAGAAAAATTTTTGATAAAAAAATATATAGAAAAATTTTTGTTAAAAAATTTTCTATAGAAAAATTTTTGATAAAAAAATTTTCGATAGAAAAACTTTTGATAAAAAATTTTCTATACAAAAATTTTCTATACAAAAATTGTTGATAAAAAAAGTTTTCTATAAATAAATTTTTTATAGAAAAAATTTTGATAAAAAAAATTGCAATTATTGTTGGCAGCTGAAAGGGAACGGGGTCCTTATGAACTGTAAAATTTGCTATAAAGCTGGCATGTTTTCCAAAATATCTGCTTGTAAAGTGATCTTTAATTAATAAATATATATTCCTTTTTTGTTAATGCTGTTAATACAATTGTTGCAAATTAAAATTTGTTAAAATTAATGCTAAATATAAATTTATACTTAATAAAACTAATGCTAATTAATGAATGTAATGCTAATATTTAATAAACAATTGCAATTTTATATCTTGTAGCCAACAATGGAAGCTTGGACGCTTAAATAAACTGGGTAAAAATTCTTAAAAAAAAACTTTCTTACTTTTAAACTAATATAACCAACCTCCACTATGTAAATATTTATTCAAAATTCTTTTTCTAGCAAAATACTAACCGGAATGTATTTAGTAGTTTAGTAAATTCCTCTATTCTTTACCTAAATATCAAATAAACTATTAGTAGATTAGAAGAAATTATTTGTAAGATTGAATTGGTTTTAGAAAAATATTTGTAAACAAATTTTTTGCTGAAACAAAAACTGCATGCTCTTTTTATATAAATATTTAAAATTTTTTCCTCCTTTTTTAATAACAATTTAATTTTCCTTGTTCTAATGCCTTTTCAATTTCGTTTCCTTTTTCCAGAATAACAACAACAACAATAATATGCCTTGGATGAAACCGGAAGCAACAGCATCGAATCCATTTTTGTCATAAATTCAACAAAGAAGCGAAAATTCAAAATATTTTAGTATATGATTATTCTGTTTATTATTTTTATTATTTTTTAATTAAGTCGATAAATTATATTATAATTTCTTTCCTAGTTGATCAAATTTAGTAACAACAACTACAACCAAATTCAACTTGTTTAAAATTTTAAAATTTTTTTGGAAAATAATTTATACACTCTTATACACATACAACACATACACACACATAAATGCCTATAAATAAATTATTAAAAAAGAGATAAATAATAATAAAAAAAGAGTAACACAAAAATTAATTCAATAATATTTTTTATGTAAATGTAGATTAAAAAACAAAAACAACACGGAGGATGATGATTACGATAAAAAAACGAAAAATTAATTCTTTTTTAATCTTTAAGTATTATAATTGTAATAAATATGAGAAAAAAAAAAATGCTTAAAAAATGTAAAGTGGAATGTTTTTTTATTTGTCAATGGAAAATAACAAAATCTAATTTCTTGTTTTAAAAAAATGTATTATCAGAATTTCCTTTCGAAACTAGCATCTTCTCAAACAATTAACAACAAATTTTTGAAAAATTAACTATCAAAACCAGAAATTTTTGAAAAATTTCCTATAAAAATAAGAAAATTTTGAAAAATTTCCTATAAAAATAAGAAATTTTTGAAAAATTTCCTATAATATTAAGAAAATTTTGAAAAATTTCCTATAAAAATAAGAATTTTTTGAAAATTTTCCTATAAAAATAAGAATTTTTTGAAAATTTTCCTATAAAAATAAGAAATTTTTGAAAAATTTCCTATAAAAATAAGAAATTTTTAAAAAATTTCCAATAAAAATAAGAAATTTTTAAAAAATTTCCAATAAAAATAAGAAATTTTTGAAAATTTTCCTATAAAAATAAGAAATTTTTAAAAAATTTCCAATAAAAATAAGAAATTTTTGAAAAATTTCCTATAAAAATAAGAAATTTTTGAAAAATTTCTTATAAAAATTAGAAATTTTTGAAAAATTATCTATCAAAATAAGAAATTTTTGAAAAATTTCCTATAAAAATAAGAAATTTTCGAAAATTTTCCTAAAAAATAGGAAATTTTTGAAAAATTTCCTAAAAAATAAGAAATTTTTGAAAAATTTCCTAAAAAATAAGAAATTTTTGAAAAATTTCCTAAAAAATAAGAAATTTTTGAAAAATTTCCTAAAAAATAAGAAATTTTTGAAAAATTTCCTAAAAAATAAGAAATTTTTGAATAATTTCCTATAAAAATAAGAAATTTTAAAAAAATTTTCTATAAAAATAAGAAATTTTTTAAAAATTTCCTATAAAAATAGGAAATTTTTGAAAAATTTCCTATAAAAATAAGAAATTTTTGAAAAATTTCCTATTCCTTATAGAAATAAGAAATTTTTGAAAAATTTCCTATTAAAATAAGAAATTTTTGAAAAATTTCCTATTTAAATAAGAAATTTTTGAAAAATTTCCTATAAAAATAACAAATTTTTGAAAAATTTCCTATAAAAATCAGAAATTTTTGAAAAATTTCCTATAAAAATAAGAAATTTTTGAAAAATTTCCCATAAAAATAAGAAATTTTTGAAAAATTTCCTATAAAAATAAGAAAGTTTTGAAAAATTTCCTATAAAAATAAAAAATTTTTGAAAAATTTTCTATAAAAATAAGAAATTTTTGAAAAATTTCCTATAAAAATAATAAATTTTTGAAAAATTTCCTATAAAAATAAGAAAATTTTGAAAAATTTCCTATAAAAATAAGAAAATTTTGAAAAATTTCCTATAAAAATAAGAAAATTTTGAAAAATTTCCTATAAAAACAAGAAAATTTTTAAAAATTTCCCATATAAATAAGAAATTTTTGAAAAATTTCCTGTAAAAATAAGAAATTTTTGAAAAATTTCCTATAAAAATAAGAAAGTTTTGAAAAATTTCCTATAAAAATAAGGAATTTTGAAAAAAATATCCTTTAAAAATGAGAAATTTTTGAAAAATTTGCTATAAAAATAAGAAATTTTTGAAAAATTTCATATAAAAATAAGAAATGTTTGATAAATTTCCTACAAAAATAAATTTTTGAAAAATTTGCTATAAAAATAAGAAATTTTTTAAAAATTTCCTATAAAAATAAGAAATGTTTGATAAATTTCCTACAAAAATAAATTTTTAAAAAATTTCCTATAAAAATAAGAAATTTTCGAGTCTTCTCGACTACTCCTATACTCTGAGAGATCTTGATTTCTCCGTTGATGCGTTTCTAGAGGTATACCCGGACGGATTTCAGTCAAATAAGGGGGTACCCCGGTCTTCCTTAACCCGTTAGGGAAGAAAATCTGTTTTAAGCTCCCTGAATTCTATAGTATTCCTCAGCCCGAGATATCGGCGTATACAGGCAACCAAATGGCTAAGATAACACAGAATATACAGGCCTGTTCTGCTAATCACGTGATTTGAAATCACATTCCGTTTTGAAATCACAAATGTGATTTGTGCCTGTTCTGTAAATCACAATTTTTTACGTTTTTTTGTGTGATTTAAACTTCTCAAAACACAAGGAAATTTGTATAAACTAGTGCTAATGAACTATTTTTTAATAATATTTAACGTCATTAATAAAATTTGACTGATTTTATTAGTATTTTTAAAAAAATTTAACAGTTTTAACGTTGACAAAGTAAATTTTCCTACTTGGTCGGTTTTAAGAAAAATCACAAAAAGTGTAGCTTAAAATGAGTTTGTACGTTTTTTCGTATTTTTCTATGAACTTTTAAATACAATTGCAAATTTGATTACAAAAAGTTATAAAAATCATATTAGACTTTTAATGTATTCAATAAGTAATAGAAATAAAAATAAAATTACTTGTAAAACATACAAGTGATTTTAAATCGATAGTGTCTTAGCTGGCCGGTTTGAAATCACAAAACTTTTGTGATTTTTGTTTTCAGAACACCTTTTATGTGATTTGAAGTCACTTTCTCAAAATGTGATTTTCAGAACAGGCCTGATACAACAGAAATAAGTATTGGTTTATGTAACGACAGTCAGACCGCCATAAACGCAATTGCAATATTGAACTCTTCTGTACTTAGTGCACTAAAATCACTCGTTCAGTTTCAAAGCAAACTTTCCACATTTACGGTAACAAACGTTAATAAAGCTTGGCATCTCTACATCGGCACCGACTTCGCAACTTGATCTCAATTCTCACAGGGCACTTTGTTTTTTGGGTCGCATCAACTCAACTCAGTTTGGATGTCTACCAGTCGACCCAACTATCACTCAACCAAACTATTTTTTTTATATTGCAGAACTCAACGTTTTTTAGTTCCGCAATATCAAAAAATAATTTGGTTGAATAAAAGTTGTGTCGACTGGCAGACGACCAAACTAAGTTGAGTTGAGAACGGCAATAGGGGCATCAAATTTCAGATTAACGACTACTGTTGCAGTTATCATAACAACGATGAAAAAGAAGAAATCACTCTCCTCCTTTGCCATTGGCCCGTCTTAAAAAATTTTATGGTTCCTCATCTGGAAGCATGCTTTCTTGTCCAATAGATCTACTGATCTATTGTGGACACTTCGTTATATAAATTTCTGTGTGTATCGTACCTAATTCCACAAATGCTTGTCTTCTTTTGCCACTTCTTCAAATTCCATTTTTTTCTAATAGTCCTGAACATTGCCTCGATCATAAGCAATATAAAAGACTTGGCCAGGAAGTTGTGAAAAGTCTTCCAAAATATGCGATTTATCATTTATTTGTGCAATTTATGGTCGATTTTCGCTCGAAGGTTCATCCGATCACTCGAGTATCACCACTTAAAAATTAGTTTGTAGCTTTTAGAAATAAGTATACATTTCTGGCTTACTTTTCACCCAAAGTTCACAACACCTCCCTGAGCTGAGGTACCTATAGCCTCTTACTTGCATTTTCATCAACATGTTTTTTGGTTGTTCATTTGATATTTTGGCATCAGTTCAAAATATCAAATAGAGGTGCTGCTGTAATAATCCAAATACACGATCTGGCACTCTAGCGACAACTTTGGCTTCAAACCTTTAAAAATAAAATATTGAGGAAAAAGGCGAATGGAAAATATATCGGCACGATTATGCTAATTATTTCGTTTCAATTTTTCCTCTTCATGTGTTGAACGAATATGTGATTTCTTTTCAAATTTTGTCAGCAGAGAAAGTGATCATATATATTCATATATGTATGTATAGACGAGGGTTGCCTTTTTAAGTTTCGAGATAGAAAAAAAAACAAATATTTTTCGAGCAAAGTGGCAAAGTGGGGTACCTCTAAAACATGAATTTTGATAGAAAAGTTAGTTCCCAGGTGCCAGCTTTGGAATTGCAAAATCTCAAAACATAAAAGCCTACCCTCGTAAATATACATGCTCCTGATAAAAGTGAATTTGTTGTACCTCTACAAAAGAAACATGTAGCAAAAGTGGCGGCCCGCCCACACTTCAAATTTTACACTATGATTTTTTCCTTAGCTGTTCAGAGGAGTCAAAAATCTTTGGCAGGCAGTCGCAAAGGCTTGTTTAAACAATTTTATAATTTGCACAAAACGATAAACAATTGAAGTAACAACATCAACATGAAATTGTCTTTAAAACAATAGCAAATTGCTGTGGAAGAGCAACTGCAAGCCAAGCGATGGGTTACTGGAAACACCTGACACTTTTATTACACCATTTGCTCGAATTGCAAAAGGTTAAACAATTTAACAGCCCGACAAAATGAAAACTTTTTTGGTGCCTTAGATTTCTTTAAAACATTTTTAATCAAAAATTTTTCTATAGAATTTTTTTTTGTCAAAAATTTTTCTTAGAAAATTTTTTTATCAAAAATTTTTCTACATTTTCTTTATCACAAATTTTTCTACAAAAAATTTATTTAACAAAATTTTTTTATCAAAAATTTTTGTGAGAAAATTTTTTTATCAAATATTTTTCTACATTTTCTTTATCAAAAATTATTCTATAAAAAATTTATTTATCAAAATTTTTTCTATCGAAAATTTTTTTATTAAAAATTTTTCTATGAAAAATTTTTTATCAAAAATTTTTCTATGAAAAATTTTTATCAAAAAATTTTCTATAGAACATTTTTTTATCAAAAAATTTTCTATAGAACATTTTTTTATAAAAAAATTTTCTATAGAACATTTTTTATCAAAAATTTTTCTATAGAACATTTTTTTATTAAAAATTTTTCTATAGAAAATTTGTTTATCAAAAATTTTTCTATAGAAAATTTGTTTATCAATAATTTTTCTATTTTTTTTAATCAAAAATTTTTCTATAGAATTTTTTTTTGTCAAAAATTTTTCTTAGAAAATTTTTTTATCAAAAATTTTTCTACATTTTCTTTATCACAAATTTTTCTACAAAAAATTTATTTATCAAAATTTTTTCTATAGAAAATTTTTGTAAGAAAATTTTTTTATCAAATATTTTTCTACATTTTCTTTATCAAAAATTTTTCTATAAAAAATTTATTTTGATAAATAAATTTTTTCTATCGAAAATTTTTTTACTAAAAATTTTTCTATGAAAAATTTTTTATCAAAAATTTTTCTATGAAAAATTGTTATCAAAAATTTTTCTATAGAACATTTTTTTATTAAAAATTTTTCTATAGAAAATTTTTTTATCAAAAATTTTTCTATTTTTTTTTTATCAAAAATTTTTCTATAGAAAATTTTTTTATCAAAAATTTTTCTATAGAAAATTTTTTTATCAAAAATTTTTCTATAGAAAATTTTTTTTATCAAAAATTTTTCTACATTTTCTTTATTACAAATTTTTCTACAAACAATTTATTAATCAAAATTTCATCCATAGAAAATTTTTTTATCAAAAATTTTTGTTAGAAAATTTTTTTTATCAAATATTTTTCTACATTTTCTTTATCAAAAATTTTTCTATAAAAAATTTATTTATCAAAATTTTTTCTATTGAAAATTTTTTTATCAAAATTTTTTCTATTGAAAATTTTTTTATCAAAATTTTTTCTATCGAAAATTTTTTTATTAAAAATTTTTCTATGAAAAATTTTTTATCAAAAATTTTTCTATGAAAAATTTTTTATCAAAAATTTTTCTATGAAAAATTTTTATCAAAAATTTTTCTATAGAACATTTTTTTATAAAAATTTTTCTATAGAAAATTTGTTTATCAAAAATTTTTCTATTTTTTTTTTATCAAAAATTTTTCTATAGCAAATTTTTTTATCAAAAATTTTTCTATAGAAAATTTTTTTATCAAAAATTTTTCTATAGAAAATTTTTTTATCAAAAATTTTTCTATAGAAAATTTTTTTATCAAAAATTTTTCTATAGAAAATTTTTTTTATCAAAAATTTTTCTATAGAAAATTTTTTTTATCAAAAATTTTTCTACATTTTCTTTATTACAAATTTTTCTACAAAAAATTTATTAATCAAAATTTATAGAAAATTTTTTTATCAAAAATTTTTGTTAGAAAATTTTTTTATCAAATATTTTTCTACATTTTCTTTATCAAAAGTTTTTCTATAAAAAATTTATTTATCAACATTTTTTCTATCGAAAATTTTTTTATTAAAAATTTTTCTATGAAAAATTTTTTATCAAAAATTTTTCTATGAAAAATTTTTATCAAAAATTTTTCAATGAGAAATTTTTATCAAAAATTTTTCTATGAAATATTTTTATCAAAAATTTTTCTATAGAAAATTTTTTATCAAAAATTTTTCTATAGAAAATTTTTTTATCAAAAATTTTTCTATTTTTTTTTATCAAAAATTTTCCTATAGAAAATTTTTTTATTAAAAATTTTTCTATAGAAAATTTTTTTATCAAAATTTTTTCTATAAAAAATTTTTTATCAAAAATTTTTCTATAGAAATTTTTTTTATCAAAAATTTTTCTATAGAAAATTTTTTTATCAAAAATTTTCCTACAGAAATTTTTTTATCAAAAAGTTTTCTAGAGAAAATTTTTTTATCAAAAATTTTTCTATAAACATTTTTTTATCAAGAATTTTTCTATAAAAATTTTTTTATCAAAAATTTTTCTATAGAAAATTTTTTTGTTATTTTTTTGTAATGTTTTGTTAGAAAATTTTTTTATCAAAAATTTTTATATAAAAAATTTTTTTTATCAAAAATTTTTCTATAGAAAATTTTTTTATCAAAAAATTTTATATAGAAAATATTTTTATCAAAAATTTTTCTGTAGAAAATTTTTTGCCTCCCTGCGTCACTCAAGGGATTAGTGTAAATTTATTATTCGGTTTCCAGGAGAAACAAATTTTAAAACGTTTATCATTGGGGCATGTAAGGATGCTGTTATTGCATTCATATCGCATCGCATTGCATAATTGAAAAATTGCTGTAATGTTGTCTGTGTGTGTGTGTGGCTTTCGTCAAAACACCTTAACTGCCTTTTATTGTTGTCTGCAGGTTATCAGGAATATTCAATTAAGAAAATATCTGAAAGGCAAAATGTATTCCTTACACTTTTGCAGAGAATCATACATTGAGATGTAAAACGAACATTTATTTTTAATTTATGCCATTTAATTTGTTTCCTAATCTTATTTGTTGGCAATTTTAATGTATAATATTTTAATAAAATTTAGACGATTATGCTAGAAATATGTTTAATACGAGGTTGGAAAACATTTTCTTATTTTCGTCTCAAAATTTCTCTAATCTGTAGGAAATTTTTCGAAAATTGACTTTTTATAGAAAATTTTTCGAAAATTGACTTTTTATAGGAAATTTTTCGAAAATTGACTTTTTATAGGAAATTTTTCGAAAATTGACTTTTTATAGGAAATTTTTCAAAAATTGACTTTTTTTAGGAAATTTTTCGAAAATTGACTTTTTAATAGGAAATTTTTTGAAAATTAACATTTTAAACGAAATTTTTCGAATTTAGACTTTTTATAGGAAATTTTTCGAAAATTTGCATTTTATAGGAAATTTTTCGAAAATTGACTTTTATAGGAAATATTTAAAAAATTTGCCTTTTATAGGAAATTTTTCGAAAAATTGCCTTTTATAGGAAATTTTTCGAAAATTTACTTTTATAGGAAATTTTTCGAAAATTGACTTTTTATAGGAAATTTTTCAAAAATTAACTTTTTGTAAGAAATTTTTCGAAAATTTACTTTTTTTAGGAAATTTTTTGAAAACTTACTTTTTATAGGAAATTTTTCGAAAGTTTACTTTTTATAGGAAATTTTTTGAAAATTGGCTTTTTATAGGGAAGTTTTTCGAAAATTGACTTTTTATAGGAAATTTTTCTAAAATTGACTTTTTATAGGAAATTTTACTTTTTATAGGAAATTTTTCAAAAATTGACTTTTTTTAGGAAATTTTTCGAAAATTGACTTTTTATAGGAAATTTTAAGAAAATTAACATTTTAAACGAAATTTTTCGAATTTTCACTTTTGATAGGAAATTTTTCGAAAATTGACTTTTTATAGGAAATATTTAAAAAATTTGCCTTTTATAGGAAATTTTTCGAAAAATTGCCTTTTATAGGAAATTTTTCGAAAATTTACTTTTATAGGAAATTTTTCGAAAATTTGACATTTATAGTAAATTTTTCGAAAATTTGACTTTTATAGGAAATTTTTCGAAAATTTGACTTTTATATTTCTCGAAAATTTGCCTTTTATAGGAAATTTCTCGAAAATTTGCCTTTTATAGGAAATTTCTCGAAAATTTGCCTTTTATAGGAAATTTCTCGAAAATTTACCTTTTATAAAAAATTTTTCGAAAATTGATTTTTCGAAAATTGGCTTTTTATAGGAAATTTTTCGAAAATTTACATTTTATAGGAAATTTTTCAAAAATTGATTTTTTATAGGAAATTTTTAAAAAATTTATTTTTTAAAGGAAATTTTTCAAATTGACTTTTTATAGAAAAATTTTCGAAAATTCAATTTTTATTGGAAATTTTTCGAAAATTGACTTTTTATAGGAAATTTTACTTTTTATAGGAAATTTTACTTTTTATAAGAAATTTTTCGAAAATTTACTTTTTATAGGAAATTTTTCAAAAATTTCCTATTTTTATAGGAAATTTTTCAAAAATTTCTTATTTTTATAGGAAATTTTTCAAAAATTTCTTAATTTTTTAAAATTTTCTTATTTTTATAGGAAATTTTTCAAAAATTTTTTATTTTTATAACAAATTTTTCAAAAATTTCCTATTTTTATAGGATAATTTTAAAAAATTTCCTATTTTTATAGGAAATTTTTCAAAAATTTCTTATTTTTATAGGTAATTTTTCAAAATTTTCTTATTTTTAAAGGAAATTTTTCAAAAATTTTTTATTTTTATAACAAATTTTTTAAAAATTTCTTAATTTTATAGGAAATTTTTCAAAAATTTCTTATTTTGATAGGAAATTTTTCAAAAATTTCTTATTTTTATAGGAAACTTTTCATAAATTTCTTATTTTTATAGGAAATATTTCAAAAATTTCCAATTGTTATAGGAAATTTTTCAAAAATTTCCTATTTGTATAGGAAATTTTTCAAAAATTTCTTATTTTGATAGGAAATTTTTCAAAAATTTTTTATTTGTATCGGAAATTTTTCAAAAATTTCTTATTTTTATAGGAAATTTTTCAAAAATTTCTTATTTTTATAGGAAATTTTTTAAAAATTTCTTATTTTTATAGGAAATTTTTCAAAAATTTCCTATTTTTATAGGAAATTTTTCAAAAATTTCTTATTTTTATAGGAAATTTTTCAAAAATTTCTTATTTTTATAGGAAATTTTTCAAAAATTTCTTATTTTTATAGGAAATTTTTCAAAAATTTCTTATTTTTATAGGAAATTTTTCAAAAATTTCTTATTTTTATAGGAAATTTTTCAAAAATTTCTTATTTTTATAGGAAATTTTTCAAAAATTTCTTATTTTTATAGGAAATTTTTCAAAAATTTCTTACGTTTATAAGAAATTTTTCAAAAATTTCTTATGTTTATAGGAAATTTTTCAAAAATTTCTTATGTTTATAGGAAATTTTTCAAAAATTTCTTATGTTTATAGGAAATTTTTCAAAAATTTCTTATGTTTATAGGAAATTTTTCAAAAATTTCTTATTTTTATAGGAAAATTTTCAAAAATTTCTTATTTTTATAGGAAATTTTTCAAAAATTTCTTATTTTTATATGAAATTTTTCAAAAATTTCTTATTTTTATAGGAAATTTTTCAAAAATTTCTTATTTTGATATGAAATTTTTCAAAAATTTCTTATTTTTATAGGAAATTTTTCAAAAATTTCTTATTTTTATAGGAAATTTTTCAAAAATTTCTTATTTTTATAGGAAATTTTTCAAAAATTTCTTATTTTTATAGGAAATTTTTCCAACATTTCTTAATTTTATAGGAAATTTTTAAAAAATTTCTTATTTTTATAGGAAATTTTTCCAAAATTTCTTAATTTTATAGGAAATTTTTAAAAAATTTCTTATTTTTATAGGAAAAATACAAACGGTTATTATAGGTGAGACTATTTAATTATTTTTTATAAATTTTTTATTATAAAACAGCTTTCGAACTTTATTAATAGACATTAGAATTTAAGAAAAATATATTTATAAAAACTTATTATATATCACTTAAGAACGTACACATGTTGGTCTCTTGGTGGAACGATCACTTTCGCACTTTTCGAAAGAACTGCACTTGACATTGCCGCAATAAGAGCCACTGGATCCGGCTGCAAGATAAAATTAAATAAGAAATCATTATAAAAAATATATCGGGAAAAGAGAAAGTTAAAAATCGTTATTTAATCGGCCTTATTACGAGTGTCGAAGTTGTATCGTTGACAACCACAGTTTACTAGATCTAAGAAAACATAAACATGTTTTCTTTTCATTTGACCCTACCTTTCACTACAGACCCTCCGCCGGTGATGACATAGGAAAAATACAAACATAGGAAAAATACAAAGTTAAATTTTGAGATAAGAAAGTTAAGCACAGATATGTTCCCTAAATGGGTCCATATTTGACCTTAGTGATAAACCGCTTCGGTGGGCGGCAAGGAAACGCCGCCCACCGGGTTTCTTTAAACTACTTAACTATGACAATAGATTTTTTATATCCAAAATTAGCTAGTTTGAACATCGTTAACCTTCGGTTTCAGTAACACGGCGCCACAAGCAATTTAGGCTTTGCGTGATAATTATCCCGATCGCGCAATTTTTCGATTTGTTAATGTCAATTGACCGCCTCGTTCGTATTACTTAACGCCGTTGGATTGTTTTTTTTTTTAGGCAAAATAAAAGACCTG
Organism: Stomorhina lunata; assembly: GCA_933228675.1. Classification (NCBI taxonomy): domain Eukaryota; kingdom Metazoa; phylum Arthropoda; class Insecta; order Diptera; family Rhiniidae; genus Stomorhina; species Stomorhina lunata. The sequence continues at coordinate 60,880,635 of OW121742.1, forward strand.
GCTTACGCGAACACACCATGAACATAAAATAATGAAATCATACTCCACATTGGCGGGCTAAGGGAAGCTTTTGGACGTTTACTGCTGCTTGTATCAACAAATTAATGGCTCAGAAAATAGCCCTTAAATCGGCAATACGGTTAAGAACTATGAGAGTTTGAGTCCCTATACTCCACTAGTAGTCAAGAATAACAGAAAAAGAAGAGTTTGGTCTCCTTCAACAATAGGCCATGATAACATTATTAATGGAGTTTTCATTATTCATAGTAATAACGACTACTACCCACTCCTTTCTTTAATAAATCCTTACTTGGATTACTTGTGGAAATCTTAGTTTTTCTAATGACGGGCTTCTGGATTTATAATCGGACGAAAGGGGCTTCCTCATCTCTTTTTTAGAAAAGGAAATCTGTTGTTAGCTCTCAGATCTCGGTAGTATTCTTTAGGCCGATATAACGGTCAAAACCAAGGCAATTAAGTGGCTAAGATAGCACAGATACAATTTTGTATCGACAGACATAAAATCCCTATATAGGGACATCTGTTCTCCCTCGCAAATGAAAGGTCAATGAGATAGCAAGACATTGCAATAATGAACTCTTCTGGGTCCCAGTCATAAAAACGTAGCTTAAAACATTACTGTGGATTAATTTTCTAAATCTTCTTTGTCTTCGAATCGCTTATAAGGCAGTTTCTGTACAGGTAAGCTTAGAACACTTGGTCCACTTAAACCACTTGTTCATTTTCAAAGGAAACATGACGCATTTACGATAACAAACGTTAAAAATGCTTGGCATTGTATTTTTGGGTTGTATTCCGATTGTGTATTGCAACTCAACTTTAATTGTGTTGCCAATTGCCAAAATGACATTACGTATGGCAGCTGATAACCGAATCCAGAGACTCAGTTACCTTGTCAATAATAAGTCATATTGTAGATGGCAACAAGTTTCAATTCTAGTTGCCAGTTATAGGTTATTACAGCAACCGGGAATTAGTAGTTGCTCTGATTTTTTTATTTTCAAATAAAACAAGTTTTTATTCTGCATTTTTAAATTTTTGAGATAATGCAAATTTAACAAAGTTTTTGGTCAATTATGACGTCGTTTAGAATCATATCAAGGTTGAGAACATTTCCATGGGTCTTCTTGAAACTTCAATCCGAAAAAATTTTAAAGCGGCATTAATTTTTAAAAGGCTAAATATTTATATTCTCTTTTTTCACTCTTTTCTTTAAAAAGGCTGTTTGTTTACAATTTTTTCTTCTAGTTGCCAGTCACAATTTTCAATAACTTTTAACAACCGACATGTGTTGCCATATACAATATTTTTTACTGGTTGTGTTGCCAGTAGATGAAGCAACTAAAATTCGGTTGCAATACACAATCGAAAATGTAATCTTCAGAGTAACGACTACTAACATCACATCGATAAGGAAGAGGCAATCACTTACCTCCTTTGTTACTGCCCGCCCTAGCAAATCTAAAGCCTGTTAATCTGGGTGTATATTTTCTGCATGATTTATATGATATATTAAACGCAGAGTAGACACATTTATTGAAGCTACCGTTTGGCTCAAATTAGCTATTTTTATTTTTAATCTAGAATGGTTTCTTTCTTCTAAATCTGTCCCTTGCAGGTACCACTTTAGGACCCAAGTGACGCTGACTTCGACTTCAGCCATACAAATTAAAACACAAACACTTTTCGTATCACAAAAAAAGTTTTGACGATTGATATTGTTGCCCTAAGTAGTGTAGGGCATCATAGATACTTGCTTGGCTGGCTATATATGTTTATTCGAATAACTTAACCTGTTTGGTTCTGAGCTATGACGCGGACTTAAAATCTTGGCGTGACGTTATTTTTTATGTTTCAAAACAAATTTGTATAATAAATCAACCCGAACCAGTTTCATATATACTCACAATTTTTGCTGAAAGGTGAAGTATCACGGCTGCCGCCATTAGACAAAAGATTAGGTTGGACACATGAGCGGCCGTTGCATAAGTTGGGACAACATTTACCGCCAATAGAGCTACATTCGCTGTCATGCAAACATTTTGGTGTGCAGTTCTGAACTTTGGTAGATGAAGGACAATCTGATTATAATAAAATTGGGAAAAAAACATGAAAAATTAATTAAATTTAAAATAATTCCAAGAATTAACAATTTACTTACCACCAGCGGCCAAGGTTAAGGCGATCAGACTTAGAGCGCACAAAGTAAAAATAATAGTTTTATTGGCTGGAATTATAAAAAAATGCACAAGTTTATTATATTTTCAATAAATTTCAAAACTCAAAGACACACACTATCTTTAAGCAAATATTTAAATACCCACCCATATTTTTTTTTTTTTTTTGAATAATAAAAATATCAACTTGTTATTGAGTCTTGAGATAGTCAGTCTAGTTTAGCTGTTTACACTTTGAGAATTGAATTTAAACTGACTTAAATATTAAGTCGATCCCAACAAGTGAACTATGAGTTCTGAGATTACTTTGAGCTGATTGTGGACGTTTATGCTTAAATTTTATTAATAAAGTTTAGATGAGCAGAATTTCAGATTCAGATTTAGCTTGAGAATATTATTAACTTCATGTCATTTGTCTACAAACGTTTACGACCTTTTAAATTAATTGTTTTAATATTTTTGCTGTTGTTTCTATTAATTATTAAAATCGTGTTTATTTTAAAAATAAATAAATTTAACGAGGGTTGATTTTTATGTTTTGAGATTGGGCAATCTAAGAACTGATATCTGGCAAATGATGTTTCTATTGTAAAAATTCGATATAAGTAGTGTTCCGAACAAATTTTGTGGTTGTATTACATTAAATAAAACTTGAAACTTAAAAATACGCAAATTTATTGAAATATTGAGCAAATTTATCTGACATTTAAACATTGACATATTATTCATTATTTATAAATTTATCCGATTCTAATTAAAGATTTTATAGTTGATTCTCTTGCAGTTTTGAAGGAAATCTGTCCAATTACGGATAAAATCGGATATATTTTGGCACTCCTTTGCAGTGCTCTTTAATTGCATTTTCGCACGAGCCTTATAGCTTTTCATTGGCCGAAGTTCTAGGCAAATATTTATAAAAATTTGCCTCTTACTTACTTAAATGGACTTTATTTACAACCTGTTAAGGTCAAAGGTCGAGGATATTTAAAATTCCATGCGCTTTGATCTTGTGCGTATATTCTCCAATTTCATAGGTCAAGCTTTGAAAGATTTTACTTTACTTTGTCTTTCCATCGAAGTTTGGGACGTCCTCTTTTACGAGTTCCCTCGGGACTATTTTCGAACACTTTTCTTGCTGGAGTGTTTTCATCCATTCGCATAATATGTCCTAGCCAATGCTGCCACTGCTGTTTAATGCGTTTTATTATATCGGTGTCAGCGTCCAAAGATTTTTTGTAGAATCTTCCTCTCAAAAACTCGAAGAATAGCTTCATCTGCCTGTGGACGTGTCCACGTTTTAGCAATATATAATAACACGGGTAGTGTAAGCGTTTTATAGAGCGTGATTTTAGTTCTTACAGAGAAAGCATATGTCGCCAAATATAATTCTACTTTTGATTTCGAAACTTATATCGTTATTTATGTTGACCGCGTTATTTATGTTTGCCTCTTGTGGTACAAAAATTAAATTATTGTTTGACTACAACTCAAGTGGCTTTTGGTGACAACCACATTTTTCTAGACACTCCGTTATAAACATTTCTGTGTTTTTCGCGCTTTCCTGTGTTCTTCAATTCCTTTCTTAAAAGAGCCTTTTCATACGCCAACGTTCTCTGGAGTTGGATGTATTTGCCTCGTGGCACAAAAATTAAATATGTAGACACTCTGTGCTACCTCTGAAATGAAAAAGCGATTCTTGTAGTCACTTCGTTATGTGAGTTTTTGTGTTTATCGTGCCTTATGCGCTACAAAAGTTTTTTAAATAAAACGAAAACGGTTTTGAATATCAATGAAATTCTTTTCGTTTGATGCCAATATGTATGGAACTCGTTTTTTTTTTGCATAGCCACCACTCTTGCAGAAGTATAGACGCTGCACCCAACTTTCGAAGGTTTTCAAGCATAAATTGACCGATATTGCTGCAATTTCACGTTTGATAATCGAACGAAGTTTATCAATCGTCGCTAGCTTGACGTAGCCCCACTGGAAATAGTCTAACGGCGTCAAATCGCACGACCGAGGCGGCCAATCAACTGGACCATTTCGTGAGATTACACGTTATCCAAACTTGGTTTTTAATAAATTAATTGTGACATTCGCAGTGTGGCTTGTGGCGCCGACCTGTTGGAACTACATGTCCTCCAAGTCCATATCATCCAATTGGAACCAAAAATATTCGGTTGTCATTGAAAGGTAGGATTCCCATTCACGGCAGAAGTACTACCCAATGACGCCGCCGGCCGATAAAATATAATGTTTATTAACGAAGCCTTTCAGCCAGAAATGAGCCTCTTCGCTGAAGATGATTCGCGCTCTTTAAGTTGCGGCCACTGACTCCGAATTTCGGTAGTAAATTTTAATAATTTCCACTCGTTGTTGACGCGTGTATCTTTCCATCATGAAATAGCAAACCTTACTAAAGAGAAATGTCTGCTGTCTCTGTCGATGTACTTTTGTAGCGTCCCTGTGGAAAAACCCGATACCAAAGTAGTATATAGTATACATTATTCCCTCGAACTGCTTTTTTGATAAAAGTTTTAGGCGCTAAATTGCTCGACTTATTTCGGTTTACTAAAATTTGTTGGACCTTTTATCCACGCCGTCATCTCGCTTGATAAAACTAGAGGTGATGCCCAAGATCTCCTTGGTCGAGCCTTAAATTCTTTCGAATTTAGCGGCGTGTTTCTTGAGAAATTTCCTTCCTTTACGGTTGAGAAACGTATGATCTTTTTTAAATTAGCCAATAAGCCCCATGTGCCGCTTTTTGCTTTTTCTAATTAAGTTGGGCAAGTTTTATTTGGCTAAGGCGATGTAGCCATCAGAGCGTCCTGCCGAACTAACTGTCCTTTCGGTGATGATGGGACCTCCAGAGTCAGGTTATCCTTTTTTATCTCCACTGCAAAATACAAAGATCTCGGAGGAGATCCCGTTTTTTCCAAATAAGGAATTGGGATCTTCATGATCTCAGTTACCGAGTCAGAATCAGGAGCGACCACTTCCAAGTTCAGGGTGGAATCCGTAGTATTAGAAGAGTCAGTCAAACTATCCCTAGCCACTGTAGCTCGAGATCCAAAGATGATCCCGCATGACTGGTGCAAATATTGTGGAATCAGATGTTCTTAGGGTAAATCACATCTTTCAAGTGTGGAAAGAAGCTTTCTAAAACGGTATTAAAGATACTTCACTCCATCCGATCTCCGTACTATTTATAACACCTTTATCCGACTGAAAATGGAATACAATTCTCATGTATGAGCCGGTGCTTCGAAGTTTATTTTAGAACTTCTCGATCGAGTGCAGGAGAGAGAGAGAGAGAGGAAATGCTTATCGGTGAGAGTAGGGTAAATTTTTGAGGAATCAGATGCTCTTGATGTTCTGGGCATGAGAATTCAATGTGATGTCCGGTGGGCGAATCAAATCTTTCAAGTATCAGAAATAGCTTTCAGTGTCTCGGTTTTCTAAAACGGTGTAAGAACTACTTCACTTCATCTGATCTTCGTACTATTTACACCAACTACTCGTATATTCAACCAAAAATGGAATACATCTCTCTTATATAGGCCGGAGCTTCAAAGTCAATTTCGGAACTTCATCGGTGATAGTAGGGTATCCAACTCTTTTGATCCACTATAGCAACGTCGCAATGTGTTTCGTGTCACAAATACTACTTTGGAATGTGGTCTAACGAAATCAAGAACTTTTTTTCCAAAACTGGGACTTTCATACGCAATACACATGAATCTGTTAGAACTCTTAGGAGGATTCGAAAGCAATGTAGAACTCATTGATTCTTGCATCTATTTTCCCGCAATTTCAATTTTAAAGCACTTAAATAATGCTATAGTACCTGGTTGACCGAGCCTTGCTCGGAGCTTTATGATAAGCATTTTGAGGCAAATTTTAAAGTTTTTATATATTTTATTTTCTAAAGTTTATTTTGTCCGACCAACACATAGTTCGCATAGTTTACAGTTTAACTCATTTCAATAGTTTTGGAAATTATTCATACCAACAGAAACCTCCGTCGACTCATGCGCAACAACTTTGCTAAAGACTATAGTCTGATCAAATGCACAGTTTACGATTTAATTCGTTTTGAGTAGTTTTAAGTGGCGCCACCTGAAGTTGTTCATACCATATAAGAAACCTTTGTCTGCTTATTCGTAACAACTTTGCTTTTGATTATAACATGATCAAATGCACAGTTTACAATTTAATTCACTTTGAGTAATTTTCTGTGGTGCCACCTGTCGGACTTTGCTCATTCCAATTCATAAACCTTCTTCGTCTTATCCGAAGATTATAGCATGATTAAATGTACAGCTTGCGATTAAATTGACTTTGAGTTAATTTCAGTGGCGCCACCTGTCGAAATTTCTTCATACCAACTAAGGAACCTTCGTCGGATCATGTGCAACAACTTTGCTAAAGATTGTAGCTTGATTAAATGTACAGAATACGATTAAATTGACTTTGAGTAAGTTTCTGTAGCGCCACCTGTCGGAAATTATTCATACCAACTAAAAAGCCTTCGCCGGCTCATGCGCTACAACTGTGCTAAAGATCATAGCATGATCAAATGTACAGTTTACGATTTTATTAACTTTTAGTAATTTTCAGTGGCGCCATCTGTCGGAAATTAGTCTTATCAACTTAAAAACCTTCGCCGGCTTATCCGCAACATCTTCGCTAAAGAGCATAACATGATCAAATTCACAGTTTACTATTCTATAACATACATACAGACAAATATTCGTTTGTTTAAAATAATACTAATTTTTCCCCCTTTTTATTCCCTAAGTTCTAAAAGTTCCATATGCATATTTGGTACTTTTTTGGTGCCAATTGAATTCGGTACATTTTATTAAAATGCAGTTAACATAATGTATAATGTTCCTATTCATATTACTTTAGAGATGTTAAGTTATCATTTTATCCCTTTTTTACCCATTTCAAAAAAAAAACCAAATACGTGTTTCATGTTTCTTTTACATCTATTGATTGCAGTACAAAGTTTACTTCTATATTCTTTAGTTTAAAATGTAAGAGTGGGTTAAAAAGGTACCAAAAAAACTATTTTCTCCCTTTTTTTCCCCCTATCGAACATTGTTTCAAAAAAGTACCAAACACCTGTCCACTTATTTTCATAGTTGTGTAAAACGTAATTTTAATTTTGTTTCTATACCTATTACTTTAGGAGACATAGCGTTTTCGATTTTTTTCCCTTTTTACCTGTTTTTACCCTCTTGGAGGCAAAAGTTCCAAAAGTTCCTTCTTCTTCGACCTATACATCAAAAAAGATATCCACTGTCCAAATTTTATCAAAATCGTTAGAGCCGTTTTCGAGATAGCCATTCTATATATATATATATATATATATATATATGTATATATATATATATATATATATATATATATATATATATATATATATATATATATATATATATATATATATATATATATATATATATATATATATATATATATATACATACATACATAAAATTATTGCTCGTTTAAGAATATAAGATACTGGTCGCTGCTGATAGTTTTTCTCATATCAAGATACGAAAATGCCAAACATTACCAGCCGAATGTTGCGTCCATTCATAATTGAAAGTCGATCCATCACGCGCACTCCTCTCAGTTTATTGTCGATTGGACTCTAGTAAAAAATGATGGATTTGTGTTTTGTCCATTTTATCCATATATCGATGAGAAAATTATTAGCTTGTTTTCAAGCTGCTAGAATTTTCCTGACAGGGTTTTGGAAAATGTTGCTTTAGAACAGCTCAGAGCAAAGCTCAAAGACACTTTCTTTGTTTTTTTAATATTTCTTCTTTTTCTGTTATCCTTGACTCCCAGTGGAGCATAGGGCCTTAACCAACCCTTTATATTGTCATTCCATGAATAACTGCTGCTTGCATGAAATGAATCCAAAATACCGTCCTCTTTTACATTAATCGGACAGAGTTAGTATCCGTTTTGGGAAGTAGAGGGTCTGTACGTAACAGACTTTTCCTGCAGTAACTTGCAGGATGGTTAGGCTATGTGCTTCCCCAAGCTAACCGAAGAAGCAGTAGATATCTGGCTAGTTTGGTCAGTTGCTTCCACCAAACTAATCTGAACCTCAGTAGCAGGCCTCTAAGACTTCTATCGTTGGAGTAAAGTTTTCAGGGATTATAAAGCCTTCGATAGGAGTTCAATTGGCCGCCCAATATGGAAAACAAACACCAGTTGAGGCGAAGGGGTGGGTAGTTTATTGTAGAGATATTCCCCTAAGTCATTCTGGTATGGTTGACCCTTTTGGAGACGGGCAAAATACAATCTTCCCACCATTTGTCGCGAAAATGCGACATCATACTTAATGAGTTATCCGTGTAAAGTCCTAATTTGTCTCAAGTAACATCTTTTAATTTTTGAAAATATTTACAAACGTTTTTCGCCATCTGATTGAGCGATTAATGCGTTTAAAATGTAATGTAAATAATATTTAATAAATGCGTTTTTGATGATAAATATATATGGATTTGATTCCTCCAATCTCTAAACATAAACGGCAAATGTTTTTATTCACAATTTATGATGATTAACAGACATGCTTCTATTTTCTTAACTTTGTATAATGAACATTTCAAATCAATATCCTGATAAATATTGAATACATTCGTGTTTGAAATTATGCAACATGACGTCAATATGTAGTATACAATAGGAGAGAATAGAAAATTTTTAAAACAATTTTGATCAGTCAGATTCGTACAGTGGATGCCATAATCGATTCTGAATTTTGTATAATTCTACTTTTAAGAAGACAAAAATCCTACTTTATTAAAATATCAACTTTTCAAGAGTCCCCTATAAAAAGACGAGTTCTGCATAAATAAACTAAAACATCAATCATCATTATACCTTTTTGGAGGTTGTGCTAATTACGTGACCACAATTGTATGTCAACAAAAAAACTTCCCCAACAAACAAAATTGTGATTTTTAAAAACGGGTTTGTTTTTTTTCTGTTTTTAATGGCCAATTTTATGTAAATGAGATGCTCTTGAGAACAACCGATATCGATTGTTTACAGGTAAAAAGACTCAGTAATTTATTAAAACAAACAAAATAAAAAATTACTTGTTTACTAACAAATTTCTTTGAATTCGTAATAAATTAAAAAAAAAATGTTTATTTCTTTAATACAGAGATTCAAAATAATGAATTCGTTGTAAGTATTTTGCAAAGTCATTTATTTTTAGTCAAATTTTACAAGAATCACTTTTCGATTTGGGTCGATGATAAGCACTCGGCATTCGAAAAAGCCAATATTTAATAGTAGACTTCTTTTCAATTCTTATTATCTAATTTCCTACACAGGGTCCCTAGAGTCTAGACACAATTTCAGTCAATCCTAAAATCGTAGGTGCTTTATATAGATCAGGTTGCAATCGTGCTCTGTACATGAATCTTAGAGTTGATTTTTATGCATTGCATAAATGAACAGCGTTTATCTAATCCATCTGATCTCCGTACAATTTTCATCTACTGAAAATGGAATACAACTATCATGTAAGGCCTGTGCTTCAAAGTCTGTTTTAGAGATTTTCGACCGAATAAGGGAAAAAGCGAAAGTTTTAGTAGGATACCCTATACTCTATTAACCCACTGGAGTACCGCCGCAACGGATTGTGTGGATTGTGTCACACTGTTCCATCAAACTCGGAAGTTGGTTCCTGAAGTTCGAACTTTTTTACGCAATACACGTCCATTTGTCCATTATAATCAGGAGTAGGCAGCCCATATCACCAGTAGCCGATGAATTTTTTTAATTTTCGTAAATCATTAATAAAACTCATGAAAATGAGTATTAAAATCATTCAGTTGAAATTTGGATGTTAACAAAGTTGGTTGGAGCCGCTTTGTTAAAGAAAAGACAGAAACAAAATAGGTAAGAAACAAATCAAAATCTAATTTATAGCAACAAAATATATGGTTCGAGAGAACAACAAAATATAATCTCGAACATTGTTGCCACGACACTATAATTTTAGTAAATATTGGGTATATTTTTGTAAATACTGGGAATATTTTTCCATACAGAAATAAATTCTAATATTAAACAATTTTAGATTTTTATATTTTTTAGATATTTTCGATTCAAAATTTTTTTTATAAAAAAATTTTTAATAAAAATATTTTTCTTTGGAAAATTGTTCGATAAGAATTTTCTATAAAATAAAATTTTTCGATAAAATATTTTTCTGTAAAAATGTTTGTATCAAAAAATGTTCAAATCTTCTATAGAAAAATTTTTAATAAAAAAAATTTTCTTTAGAAAAATGTTTAAAAAAAATGTTCTATAGAAAAATGTTTAATAAAAAAATTTTCTATTGTAAAAATTTTTATTAAAAAATTTTTTATAGAAAAATGTCTATGCAATTTTTTTTTGATATTTTTTTTTTTTTTTTATCAGAAAAATTTCTATAGGTAAAATTTTTGTTAAAAATTTTTCCATACAAAAATTTTTGATATAAAAATTTTCTATAGAAAAATGTTTGAGAAAAAACTTTTCTATAGAAAGATTTTTGATAAGAAAATTTTCTATAGAAAAATTTTTGATAAGAAAATTTTGTATAGAAAAGTTTTTGATAAGAAAATTTTCTATAGAAAAATTTTTTATAAAAAAATTTTCTATATACAAATTTTTGATAAAAAATTTCCTAGAGAAAAATTTTTGATAAAAAATTTTCTATAGAAAGTTTTTTGATAAAAAAATTTTTATAGAAAAATTTTTGATAAAAAAATTTCTATAGAAAAATTTTTGATAAAAAAATTTTTGATAAAAAATTTTTTATAGAAAATTTTTTTATAAAAATATTTTCTATAGAAAAATTTTTTATAAAAAAATTTTTATAGAAAAATTTTTTATAAAAAAATTTTCTATAGAAAAATTTCTGATAAAAAAATTTTCTATAGAAAAATTTTTGATAAAAAAATTTTCTATAGAAAAATTTTTGATAAAAAAATTTTCCATAGCAAAATTTGTGAAAAAAAAAATTTTTTTTTTGATAAGAAAATTTTTTACAGAAAAATTTTTGATAAGAAAATTTTCTATAGAAAAATTTTTGATAAGAAAATTTTCTATAGAAAAATTTTTGATAAGAAAATTTTCTATAGAAAAATTTTTGATAAGAAAATTTTCTATAGAGAATTTTTTATAGAAAAATTTTTGATAAGAAAATTTTCTATAGAAAAATTTTTTATAAGAAAAATTTCTATAGAAACATTTTTGATAAAAAATTCTCTATAGAAAAATTTTTGATAAAAAAATTTTCTATAGAAAAATTTTTGATAAAAAAATTAAGAAAAAATTTTCTATAGAAAAAATTTTGTAAGAAAATTTTCTATAGAAAACTTTTTTAGAAAAAAATTTTCTATAGAAAAATTTTTTAGAAAAAAATTTTCTACAGAAAATTTTTGATAAGAAAATTTTATAATTTTAATTAATTTTTTATAAAATTTTTGATAAAAAAATTTTCATAAGAAAATTTTTGAGAAAAAAATTTTCTATAGAAAGATTTTTGATAAAAAATTTTCTATAGAAAAATTTTTGATAAAAAAATTTTTATAAAAAAATTTTTTAAGAGGTCGTGGGTTCGAAAAATTTTTTATAAAAAAATTTTTCATAAAAAAATTTTTTATAAAACAAAAAAAAAATTTTGATAAAAAAATTTTCTATAGAAAAATTTTTTATAAAAAAAGTTTTGATAAAAAAATTTTTTATAGAAAATTTTTTGATAAAAAAATTTTTTATAGAAATTTTTTTTTATCAAAAAATAAAAAAATTGTCGGGATGTAAATATTATTAAAAAAAATGGATAATTTTTTTAAATATATTTGAAAAAACAAGTAAGAAAGTGCTATAGTCGGTCCATACGATACCTTTCACCACTAAGGTCAAAGGTGTTCTTTTTCCAAATAAACAAATATTTGCTAAATTTTGCCATCATACAAACATTTTCTCAGAACTTATATATTTTAGCTGTTTCCGTCATTTGAAGTTATATGAGAGCTAGGGTCAAATGTGGACCGATTATCTCGAATCTGCATAAAAAATTACTCAAAATTCTCACTGTCTTCAGATTTATGAGCGTTTGAGAGATTTTTGCTTCATTTCTCAATTCCGGGAAGTGGGACGAATGGGAGGTACCATAAATAATTTACCCATTTTGACGAATTTCAATAGGCATGGTCCCACTATCAAAAAAATGATCTGTGCCAAATTTCATCAAATTATCTTTAGAATTGCGACCTGTTTACATGGGGGTCCAGCCAAACGGACGGACGGACTGACATTACTAAATCGACTTAGAAAGTGATTCTAAGCCTATTAGTAGTAAAAGGTGGGTCTAAGACAAATATTTCTATGCGTTACATACATCAGCACAAGCTTTTAATACTCATTCCACCTATGGTGGTGAAGGGTATAATAAAATTGACTTTACAAAAAGTTATTTGAGTTTCTTAATATAGAAAAATTTGCTGGCCACCCTGTACTTAGTTTAAAAGTTGTTGCTTTTATGAAATCTTGTCTATATATTTGAGCTAAAACGATTATATCTTGATCACATTTTAATGTCATTATTTGACATGAAATAATTTCTTTTATTTAATATTGAAAAAAAAACTCAAAACAAATGACAGTTGGGTTATGCTTTCATTCGTTTTAATTGAATTTGCATAGAAGTAACCCAGTTTGCAGTTTAAACGTTTTTATCAGTTAACAAGTTCAGACTGAAATTAATTAAGTTTGGTTTCGATTTGCGTTTTCTAAACTGTCAAAATTGATTTTGAACGCATAACACAATAATCCAACTACAAAAATTTAGCTTTGGGCTTTAAGGTGTGAGCATTTTTTATTTAAATAAATTTTAAAATCTAAAAAGTTGTTCATGAAAAATATAGAGTAATAGTGTTAAACTGTCATTACAACTTATACGTTCATAATTAGGGTGGCCATCTCTCAGGAAAAGCTTTCATATTTACGATGTGTTTTGATACCTGTTAAAGCAGTTCAAAATACATATTTTGAAGGTACCTCAATGCAAATGGAAAAGTGATGATTTTTATGGTAATTATTTTGAGAAGTAAAGAAGAAGAAGTAAAAGAGTTATTTTCTTTGATAAATTTTCACTTGTTTTTATTATTCGCGAAACATAAAAAGCAACCCTCGTACACATTTTAATGCAAATTTTTAGTAATCTTTATTTATCTAACAATTAAGTTATGAATTCATATTTTTTTTGTGTTAAAAATGCAATTCAAATTTAACAGCTTAAATATTTTTTCTTGTGAACTTTAGTTTAAACTGAATTTCTCAAACACTTCCAGCGGCGGAGGGGTAATATTTACACAAGAAATTAATATAATATGGAAAAACGATGAAAAGACTTCCATAACAACGCCTCATAACTAACCGGCTAATTTGAATATGGTGTTAGTTGTAAAGTACTCATACATAAATATCTTATCAGTTTAAATTTTATAATATTTTTTCCTGTGAATTTAAAGACAAAATTTTATGTTTTTTCCCCTAACACTTTTAATGTCAGATACTCAAAAAAGTGTTAAAAATACACCAGCAATGAAAGGAGTATGTAAATATTTGGTTACACGCTTTTATTCCGTAAAGTACTTGCAGTGGATTAGTGTAATACGGAAGCAATATTCTCAAAAAAACGGGCGTTTGTTCGCTTGATTGCTGCGATTGTTCGGTTGATTGTGCGAATAACAACATTAATAATATAAAAAATTTAAATATTTTATATCTAGTAACTGTTACTTTATGTTACTTAGTCGTCCCTTTATCGGCGCCCAGTTGCTTATCTATTGCTTTTAGAGTTTTTGGCGGTAAAATGAATTTCCTTTTTCGTTTTTATACCCACCATCGAAAAGAATGGGGGGTATATTGAGATTGTCATTCCGTTTGTAATTTCCTTAATATTGGCTCAAAAACCAAAAACGATATATATTCTGAATCCTTATGAAATTCGAAGGCGATTGAGCGATGTCCGTCTGTCTGTCTGTTTGTCTGTCTGTCTGTCTGTCTGTCTGTCTGTCTGTCTGTCTGTCTGTCTGTCTGTTTGTCTGTCTGTCTATCTGTCTATCTGTCTGTCTGTATGTCTATCTGTCTGTCTGTCTGTCTGTTGAAATCACGATAACGCCTAAACTTAGCAAAAACATTCCTCATCTATGAGAAAATTGGTATTGAAATTGGGCAAAATCGGCTAACATTTGACCATAGCTCCCATATAACCTCTCCTAAACTAATCGCTTATTTGCTAATAAATAACAAACTATAAAAGCTTTCATGATAAAATTTGGTATGTAGAAGTTTTGCATAAGCCCTAGGCAGTATATAAAATTTCATCAAAATCGGTTCAAATTTAGCCATAGCTCCCATACAAAAAACTTACGGTAACAGCCAAAATTTCACCTTAAATACACTTAAATGCCAATAAATCTAAAACTATAGCAGATATAACCACTAAATTTAGTACGAGGTGGTCTTTTGCCAATGCCAACCAGTGTGCAAAATTTTGTCAAAAACGGTCACCATTTGACCATAGCTCCCATATAAAAAACTTACGAAAACACAAAAATACAAAAAGAAAAGGGGGTTTATGTCCGTCTTTCCGTCAGGTAAAAGCGTGATAGCGTCTTAACGAAAAGGGTTACAGTAACAAAATTGTACAAAAGGAAGTCTTATGTAAATGCCAGCCAGTGTGCAAAATTTTTTCATAATCTGTCACTATTTGTCCATAGCTCCCATATAAGAAACTTACGGTAACACAAAAATACTAAAAGAAAAGGGGGTTTATATCCGTCTGTCCGTCGGATAAAAGCGCGATAGCTCCTTAACTGCAAGACTTAGGTTAGGTTAGGTTAGGTTAGGTTAGGTTGAAAAGGTGATGCCAGGAGAGTGGCATCTACACTCGGAGACCTTCTGGTCCATTGTGATCCTTTCTGAAAGTAAATAAATGATAGCGGAAAGAGAAAGAGAGGAAAGAGTGAAGGGAGTAATACTAGAGAGTGTTAAAGATAGAGAAGGAAAATCGAGTAGATGAGAAGTGTTGACCAAAAAACGCTACCCTAGGGGGAAGAGCCCCGTCAACTAAGCCATCTGAGTCCCAAAATAAGACCTACAACATCCGTCAGTTTGCACTGCTGTATGTCTCCCAGTTCCTCATGGAATCTATTGCCTAGAAATTTAAGTCTTTGGTTTTGGAGCATAGGACAGTGACAGAGGATGTGCTCGACCGTTTCGGACGAGTCCGCGTCTAAGCACAATCTGCAGATATCCTGAATTGCTCCATCCCATCTACTACGTCTGGAATTCAGTGCGCAGTGTCCAGTTAGAACACCTATGCATTTCCTAAGACTGGTTCTGCTAAGACCTAGCAGGAGCTTGGTCTTGCGTATATCTAAGTTGGGCCATAAGGTCCTAGATATCGTGCAAGTGTCCAAGTTATGCCAGTTCTTAGCTGTTTCCTCACCGATCCAAGACTTGATACCCATACAAGACATGACTCGAGCCAAGTCTTGCGATTTCGTCAGCAATTTCGTTGCCTTCGATATTGCAATGACCAGGAACCCAGCAAAGTCTTACCCTAAAAGTATCAGCTAGGCTGATTATAGCTGATCTGCATAACTTAACTAGCTTTGAGGTAATGCTACATCCTTCTAGGGCTTTAAGAGCCGCCTGACTATCAACGTAGATTGTCACCTCACTATCCACAGGAATATTTTGTGAGATAAGTTCGGTGGCTTTCAGAATGGCGAAGATTTCAGCTTGAAAGACACTACACTCATCTCTAAGCCTGTAGCATTCCCTAATGTTCTGGTTACTTAAGAGCAAGAGCTAGAGAGACAAAATTTTACAAAAGTATTTTTGATATATTGTAGAAGTTGTGTACTGAAAATGGGTACAATCGGTTCACATTTAGTTAGAGCTCCCATATAACCCTGCCCCGGGAATCACATTTATGCTGATAAATTGAATACAATTGCAATATCTATGACAACTAAATTTAGAATAAAGAAGTTTTATTCAGTTTGTCAAATTTTATTGAAATCGGTCCATATTTGACCATAGCTTTCATATAAAAACCTCTCCCGGTAACCACTAAAATGCCACAAACGCCAGTTAAAAGCTATTAAGTTACTATTAATTTTGAATTAGCTGCACCCTCGTGAATATATGGGATAGGTTTCTAAATTTTACACAACTTGATTTTGGGTATACAAGATTCAGCACAGCCGAATATAACACTCTTACTTGTTTATTAGTGGTGCTCTGTGTTAGTGATTTAATTAAGTTAGTAAGTGATTGAGAGCTACTTACTAACCAGGCGATGACTAGATTATGAGTCTTGTTTGAGCAACATCTACTTTTTTCATACTGAAGAAGCAAATTTAACCTATTATCGAATTGTTTAGAGCAAACTGTGAATCGACACGAGATCTGCTCAAACCATCTGACAGCAAGATAAGTAATTAGGCCTCATCCTTCGAAATTGGTACATTATCAGAGGCACGAGTCTTTAAAATAAATAATTGTAGACCTCCAAACTCTATTTCTTATCGAATATCTAAATGGTATTCTACATCCAACTTCCAATTCTATTTAATCTTTTGCAGATAATAGCAACATTTGTCATTCGTATTCATTCAATCATTAGTTTCACGTAGTACAAATGGTCCAAAGAAACAACCTGCTCAATGTCAAGACTAACTTGGCCAACTTATGACACTAAGCGTTTTGCAGTCTTGGTCTTCCTACGAAGCCATAGACTACGCACTCTAATACCAATCCTCACACTCTTACACTTAAATATACGATTACATGCTAGAAGACTTTATCTCTAAAGCAATGATTGCTGTAGAAGTTGTCCTAACGTTAAGGAGGAAGAAACTGTCACTCATCTCCTCTGTCACTTTCTAGGCCTTACTGATCTTAGGACTTACCGTCTGCTCTATCCGTTACTGCACGATTTCTCAAAGATCTCGATTTTTAAGATAAGTTAATTTTTTGTTGCATATGGTTGGATCTAACAGAGTCTTGGTACTTTTGACAAATTGTACTTCAGATTAACTTGGGTACCTGCTATGTGAGCCTTACCCCACGATGGTCTAAGCACCGGGTGAATATTTTAAGTGTTTACCAACATCCCTTTACTACGAGAAATTGTCATGCATGGCAAATGTGACATGCATGACACTTTGACGTTTTAGAGCACCAATTCGAAATCATGTTGTTTGGACATGATTTCTCCCTTGGTTAGAAGCGGAGCCTATCTAAAACTCCTACCGATCTATGGGTATGGCACCCGGCTGCAGTGCAACTCCGCATTCGAATGAAAGATACAGGCAATGTATCGCATATTCTACCCGCTTTGGGTATTAAGCCACAGCCCCCGCGATGCTCCACAAAGGAGCCAACACCAACAGTCAGGCTGGAGATAGCATCCAGGGGCTTCCTGACAATCTCCGGTGGAATTCGTAGCCCTAAAACAACTACTAACAGTTGAGCCCCAAACGGCCTAGGGACTGCTGCCCTAGGTACTTTTGACAGTAAGGAATATATTCTTTTGTCTCCTATGCAGGCAATACAAAGGGTGCACTTTCTAGGACCCGAGTGACGCGGACTCTGTTGTCAGCCACCTTCTTATCCTATCCTATCCTAACTAACCTATTCATTCAATTATCGACCAAGAATTTAAGAGGTTGGCGCTATGAGATAAACATGAATCATTTAACACCGATTTGGGAATAATCTCGGAATGGGGTCATGATTACGCGTAAACTCACAGCAAATCATGTTACTCCATATGTATTACTAGATATTGTAAATATTGAGTAATCCGATGTTCTTGATGTTCAGGTAATGAAAATTTAATGTAAATGAAAATGATAATTCAAGTGTCGAAAAAAGCTTCCAAGTTTTTCTTAAACGGTGTAAGAAATACTTCACTCCATCTAAACTTCGTACTATTTACATCACCTATATCCGACCAAGAAAGGGAATTCAACTTTAATGTATGTGCTTCAGGAGAGGGCAAAATACTTGTCTGTCAGAGCAATGAAGGGAATTTCAAATCGAATAGTAATAAATACGTCTCCATCTATTTCCCCTCCTTTAAAGTCGATCAGAATACTTTGACTGTCAAACGGAGAGCCTCTGAAATAGGCGAGATTTACTTATGAAAATCAATATGTCAAGAAGTCTTGTTCTTCTGTTATCCTTGACTGTCAGTAAAGCATAGGGATTCAACCATTCCTTGGTATCGAACTCTATTGCGAGATGTTAGGCATACGTCATTCCATGAATAGTTTGCTGCTTGCAACTCCGCATCAATTGACCTTCTCTACGTACTAGCGTAGAGAAGGCAAATATCAACAACAACTAAGTTACGAATATATAACTCGAATGTCAAGTCCATCTTGTATTACGGCTGTGAAATTCGGAAACGTACAAATGCCATCGATATGCAAACAAATGCTTGCAGCAAATCCTTAATATATGGTGGCCAAATCGCATAAGAAATGAAGATCTACTAAACGCTTCAAACCAAATCCCTTCTTCTATAGAGGTATGTCAATGGCCACACACTTCGAAGGCCAAATACCAACATTGCCCGACAAGCGCTTCGTTGGAATCCACAAGGTAGCGGCCGTCGTATTGGTGCACCTGCTAGAACATGGAGAAGGTCAATTAATGCGGAGCCACAAGCAGCAAACTATTCATGGAATGATGTATGCTTAACATCTCGCAATAGAGTTCGATATAAAAGGATGGTTGAGGCTCCACTGGGAGTCAAGGATAACAGAAGAATAAGACTAAAAAATAACTGATAAGTACTTGTATCACATCCTATTCTGATTTACTTGGGTGGGTGAGGAATCTCTTTATCACAAAACCAAGCAATGAGATATGTGAGGAAGATATTCACCCAGATGCTGATGAGGATGCAGAAATTAGGGTAAGAAGATCAGCTTCACTTGGTGCTTATAAATGGCGGGTTGGAAGTAATTTGATTCCTTGAGTAAGGAAATTACAGAGGAAAATGAAATAGGAAAGGCAGTGGCGCTAGAGGGATTCCAAAACTGTAATACCTTTACTATCATTTCAAGACCAAATTTCAGATGTCACTTTGGTGAACAAATCTGGTGCCCCTTTGGTATCTTTAGATAAATCTTCAGCATTCAAAGGCATCAATTTCGCACTAAGGCTACCGGATCACTTTAGTGTTTTTTGGAGGCCGAAATTCTGGCCAGATTGATTTAGATGTAATGTTCTAAGAACAGCGAATATAAACATGTTCTTTTATAGTTAAGCTGCCTTTATGCTTCCAGATTCTGCTTCTGAATTAAATATCCGCCCTGTATTGCCACAGAGATGGCTTAGCAGTCCAATATCCTAAAATCTGTTGACATGCCTCTAGCCAACTCCGAGTAAGCATTCAACTCATTAAAGGTGAACCTCTATCTAAAGATGAATTCAATCCAGACGAATGTGGATTGTCACAGAAAACAATCGCAATTAAGAGCTGATGTATACTTACTTGAATCCGTCATGACAGGACACTCTCTAATTGGATGGAACTCGGTTACCGAAAAAGATGCTGCCATTGACATATGTTAAAGCTGTGGTTAGGGCACTTACCCTGCCCTATCGTACAAGAGATCACCAATTCCGGTATCTGTTTGGACGATCTGGCTAAAGTATACATTGGCTGACTTAAGAGCTTTTTAAAGAAATCAAACGATCCGAATATTTTTGCCAGATTCCGTGGTAACACAATGTACTTCATAGTTTCATTGAGTCTAGTTACCAAACTGCTACACTAACATAACCTCACACAACTTATGACTTTGACAAAATTGATAAGATTTTTAAAGCTTCCTCTATTAAATTGGACTTCCCCATTGTTCCTCTTGCATCAACAGTAACTGTTGGTAGTGCAGCGTTAAGTGGCAAATATCATAAACTATTCAAGTTCATAATAAATAGTTCAACTCTTTGTCAGTGACAGCAATTACTTATTCATTGCGCTGTTAGTGCTACTAACAACATACTCCTAGAAGCATAAGCTATGCTATCCATGGACATATACAACCATGGAGTCCATAAACATACATATAACAGTTTGTGTATATAAGAGGCTGGTTGTAGGTACATACCCAGTACTTGATTATCTAATCATTTAAAACCGCCATTGAAACTGATTGATTATGTGGGTAATTTGGTCTGAAGCCATAATGTGTTGGGTTATTTGTTACATTCAGGCGAGGAGACAATAAAACTGGACCATAAGTTTGAAGGTGTTGATGGTGACACATGCAAATGAAGATAAATTTTGTCTGAAATAGGAGCTTTTTATTCCTAGTGTAATGTTAAGGCTGGCAGTGAAGTTTTCTTTTCAATTTCTTTTAAGTAAAAATATTTACTTTTACTTGTTGGGAGGTAAAATTTATGGTTTAATTTTTGTTCATTGTTAACTAATGTCTGTTCATTAGGATCATTTGTAGGTGAAAATTGGACCACCTCAGTAAGTGATTTGACAGTTATAAAATTTAACTAAATTTCGTATAAATTAAAGTGACACTAGATATTTTATAGGATTTAAGTCATTTTTTATTGGGTGGTACTCGTAGTGCAGGTTAATTTGACTATCCGAGAGTGAAAATATGAATGAATTAAAATAATATTTATTTAAAATTTTATTTCATTAGGAATAATATTTGTTTGTTTTTTTATACCCACCATCAAAAAATATTGAGATTGTCATTCCGTTTGTAATTTCCTTAATATTGGCTCAAAAATCAAAAACGATATATATTCTGAATCCTTATGAAATTCTAAGATAATTGAGCGATGTCCGTCTGTATGTTGAAATCACGATAACGCCTAAACGAAGGGAGCTAGCTCACTGAAACTTAGTAGAAACATTTGTCATCTATGAGAAAATTGAAATTGGGCAAAATCGATTAACATTTGACCATAGCTCCCGTATAACCTCGTCTAGACTAATCGCTTATTTGCTAATAAATGACAAATTATAACAGCTATGATGACAAAATTTGGCATCTAGAAGTTTTACATAAGCACTAGGCAGCATATAAAATTTCATCAAAATTGGTTCACATTTAACCATAGCTCCCATATAAAAAACTAACGGAAATAGCCTAAATTCCACCTGAAATTCACTTAAATGCCAATAAATAATAAACTGTATTAGCTTTGGCCACTAAATTTAGCACAAGGAAGTCTTATGTGAATGCCAGCCAGTGTGCAAAATTTTGTCACAATCGGTCACCATTTGACCATAGCTCCCATATAAAAAACTTACAGAAACACAAAAATACAAAAATAAAAGGGGGTTTATGTCCGTCTATCCGTTAGATAAAAGCGCGATAGCGCCTTAACTAAAAGGGCTACAGCAACAAAATTTTACGAAAGGAAGTCTTATGTGAATGCCAGCCAATGCAAAATTTTGTTACAATCGGTCACCATTTGACCATAGCTCCCATATAAAAAACTTACAGAAACACAAAAACACAAGAAGAAAAGGAGATTTATGTCTGTTCGTCAGATAAAAGCGCGACAGCTCCTTAACTACAAAAGCTAGAGAGACAAAATTTTACAAAAGTATTTTTGATATATATCAAAAGTTGTGAACTAAAAATGGGCGAAATCGGTTCACATTTAGTTAGAGCTCCCATATAACCCCGACCCGGGAAACACATGAATGCTAATAAATTGAGTACAATTGTAATAGCTTTGACGACTAAATTTAGAATAAAGAAGGTTTATGCAACTGTTGGTCAGTATATCAAATTTTATAGTAATCGGTCCATATTTGACTATAGCTTTCATATAAAAAACACTCCCTGAAACAAAAAAATATTTAGCAAGGACCAGTTAAAAGCTTTAAATTACAAACTGTGACAGCTATTGCCACTAAATTTACAAAAATTGACACTAAATTTACAAAAAAAAGCTTTGCATAAATACCAGCCAGTGTGTGAAATTTTGTTACAATCGGTCTACATTTGGCTATAATTCTTATATATTTATATTACATCCCCTTTTTTATATCTAATTACAATCAAAAATATTCTGAGGTACAAGCTTATTAAGATTATGTATATGGTAGATGCATTAGGAACTCCTAGCAAAATATATGGACCTGTCGTATTACTATCAACTTATTTATCCTAACTAAATATTAAGCTAAACGAAAAGTATTTAATAACTTATTAATGTACAAATATACCCGATTACGATAACGAATTTTTTTCAAAGTAAATAAATAATGGGTGTTTTTTTTAGAGGTATAGAACTTCGAATTGAAATAAAACACAAGAAAATCGTTTTAATGTCCATCAGTTTGGCTTTATTGGAAGGATAATTTTATGCCATTAATGTTTAAATATGATTTCGGGCATGTGGCCGCCGCGGCTGGCTCGAATAAAGCCAATTCTACAGGTCCAATTTTCAACTACTTTTTCAAGCATATGGGGCCGTATGTTGGCAATAACGCCACGAATGTTGGCTTCCAAGTCCCCTAACGTTTCTGGTTTGTTGGCGTAGACGAGCGACTTCACATATTCCCAAAGAAAATAATCCAGTGGTGTCAAATCACACGATCTTGGTGGCCAATTGACAGGTCCATTCCGCGAAATTATGCGCTCATCGAATGTTTCCTTCAATAAATCAATTGTGACGTGCGCTGTGTGGCATGTAGCGCCGTCTTGTTGAAACCAAAACTCATCCACATTCATGCCATCCAATTGGGGAACAAAATAGTCGGTTATCATGGCTCTATACCGGTCTCCATTTATGGTAACTGACTCTCCAGCATTATTTCGGAAGAAGTATGGCCCAATGACTCCACCAGCCCATAGAGCACACCAAACAGTCAGTTTTTGTGGATGTAATGGCGACTCAAGGGTCTCATGTGGATTCCCTTAACTCCAAATGCGGCAATTTTGCTTGTTGACGTAGCCATTCAACCAAAAATGATCCTCATCACTGAACAAAATTTTGCGATGAAAATCAGCATCGAGATCAATCTCATTTTCGGCCCATACGCCAAAATCACGACGCATTGCATGGTCTCGCGGCTTTAATTCTTGCAGAAGCTGGATCTTGTAAGGTCGCAAGCCAAGATCTTTGCGCAAAATCTTCCATAAAGTTGATGGACAAAGCTCCAATTGCTGTGCACGGTGGCGAATCGATTCATTCGGGTCCTCTTCAACACTTTGCTCTACAGCGGCAATTGTTTCTTCGGTGCGCACTGTTCGACGTCGCTGCGGATGCGTATTATCACATAGAGTAAACGTAGTGCGAAAACGATCCATGGTTAACCGAATTAATTGCTCTGATGGACGATTATGTCGACCATAAAATGGACGGAGCTTGCGGTAAACTTCGCGAACTGAACCATTATTTTCGAAATAAATTTGCACGATTTACAAGCGTTGTTCTTTTGTCAACGTGTTCATGATGAAATGGCAAACCAAACTAAATATTAATCACTTGACAGCTGACAAAATGGCCGCCAGTTAAAAAAGTGATGCCAACTTAAAGTTCTATACCTCAATAAAAAACACCCGATACTAGGGAAACCACTTACAAACTTTTGAATGTTGAACTATAAAGCTAATGCAACCGATGTTATTCCAAATATTTTACCAACAATACCAACTAGCGTTACAACTTTTTTCCAATTTGGTCCACGTTTTGAATTTTCTGCACCCTCGTAGATATATGAGATATGTTTCTAAATTTAACACAACTTGATGGTGGGTATATAAGATTCGGCACAGCCGAATATAACACTCTTACTTGTTTTAATACCAACTCTAGTAAATTTATAAATATTTAATTGAAATTCTTAGTTAAAATTTATATTTGGCCTACAATAATTTATGATCCCATAATGACAATCAAAGTATTCAATATTTTTTTATAGAGAAATCACGAATATAAAAGTCATTTATCTATTGTTTCTATTTTCAAAACAAAGCAATTGTTTAATTTACACTTGATCAGACTGAAAAAATTATTTTGTACTTTTACTAAATACGAAGGGGACTATTTGTGTTTCAGGGAAAATAAAATAATAACAAACATTTTTAAAAGAAAACAAGTAAGAATAGTCGCTACCCTTCACCACTAAGGTCAAAGGTGTTATTTTTCCTGTATAAAGACAAATATTTTCTAAATTTTGCCATCATACAAACATTTTCTCAAAACTTATATATTCAACCTGTCTCCGTCATTTGGACTTTTATGAGAGCTAAGGTCAAATGTGGACCGATTATCTCGAAATTTGGCAAATTGATTACAGTTGTTACAAAAATTATGTATGCAAAAAATAAACTCAAAATTTTCATTATCTTTAGATTTACGAGCGTTTTAGTGATTTTTTGCCTCATTTAGTGCATTTTTAAAGAAGAGTTTGTATGGGAGCTATGGTCAAATGTGGACTGATTTCAATGAAAATTGGTACAGTAATTTTAGTTTACATAAGCAGTATTTGTTTTGAATTTCATTAAAAAATATTGATATTTGTGGCCAATATATTAATTCGGGGAAGTGGGACCTATGAGAGGTACAATAAATAATGGACCGATTTTGACGAATTTCAATAGCCATGGTCCCATTATGAAAAAAATGATTTGTGCCAAATCATCAAATTATCTTTAGAAATGCGACCTGTAGTTTGATTACAAGGTTTACATGGGGGTCCAGCCAGACGGACGGACGGACGGACATCGCTAAATCGACTCAGAAAGTTATTCTAAGCCTATTGGTATACTAAAAGGTGGGTCTAAGACAAATATTTCTATGTGTTACAAACATCAGCACAAACTTATAATACCCTTTCCACCTATGGTGGTGAAGGGTATAACAAGTAATAGTGTTATATTCGGCTGTGCCGAATCTTATATACCCACCATCAAGTTGTGTTAAATTCAGAAATAGGGAGCAGCTAATTCAAATTCTGGACCAAAACTGAAAAAAATCGCTAAGCTAATTGGTATTGTTGGTAAAATCTAAATTCGGTTGCCGTAGCTTTATAGTTCAACATTTAAAAATATTTTAGTGGTTTTTCCAGTATTTACTTTGATCAAAATTCGGTCTCATAACCGGGTATAGCTTTACATTAATAAGTTGTTAAATACTTTTCGTTATGCTTAATATGTACTTAGGCTAAACACGTTAATAGTAATACGACAGGTCCATATATTTCGTTAGGAGTTCCTAATGCATTCATCATATATAAAGTCTGGGCTGAACATTGATTGATGCCTATCTAATTTCATAGGTGCAATCTTAATATAATGAATGTACCTCCAAATCATTTTGATTGTAGATATAAAAAGGGGATGTTATATATATAATAATTATGGCCAAATGTTGACCGATTGTAACAAAATTTTACACCCTGGCTGGTATATATATAGGGCTTATTCTTGCAAAATTTAGTGGCCATAGCTATCATAGTTTCTAATTTAATAGCTTTTAACTGGTCTTTGCTAAAATTTTTGGTTCCCGTGAGTGTTTTTTATATGAAAGCTGAAGTCAAATATGGACTGATTCCTATAAAATTTGATAAACTGATCAAAAATTGCATAAAACTTCCCTATTTTAAATTTAATCGTCATAACTATTACAATTGTATTCAATTTATCAGCATTAATGTGTTTCCCGGGGCGGGGTTATATGGGAGCTCTAACTAAATTTGAACCGATTTTGTCCATTTTCAACACACATCTTTTTCAAGACATCCAAAATACTTTTGTAAAATTTTATCCCTCTAGCTCTTTTCGTTAAGGCGCTATCGTTATTTTATCTGACGGACAGACGGACATAAACAACCTTTTCTTTATGTATTTTTGTGTTTCCATAAGTTTTTTATATGGGAGCTATAGTGAAACGGTGACCGATTATGACAAAATTTTGCACACTGGCTGACATTGACATAAGACTTCCTTTTGCTTAATTTAGTCTTACTAGCTTTTGTAGTTAAGGAGCTATCACGATTTTATCTGACAGACAGACGGACAGAAATCCCCTTTTCTTTTTGAATTTTTGTGTTTTCGTAAGTTTTTTATATGGGAGCTATGATCAAATAGTGACCGATTGTGACAAAATTTTGCACACTGGCTGGCATTGACATAAGACTTTCTTGTGTCAAATTTAGTGGTTATATCTGTTATACTTTAAGATTTATTGGCGTTTAAGTGTATTTTAGGTGAAATTTAGGTTATTTTCGTAAGTTTTTTGTATGGGAGCTATGGCTAAATGTGAACCGATTTTGAGAAAATTTTACACGCTGTCTAGGGCTAATGTAAAACTTCCATATAATTTGTCTATAATTTGTCATTTATTAACAAATAAGCGATTAGCCTAGACGAGGTTATACGGGAGCTATGATCAAATGTGAACCGATTTTGCCCAATTTCGATACCAAAATTTTCTCAGAGATGAAAAATATTTTTACTTAGTTTCAGTGAGCTAGCTCCTTTCGTTTAGGCGTTATCGTGATTTCAACAGACAGACGGACAGACAGACGGACATCGCTCAATCGTCTTAGAATTTCATAAGGATTCAGAATATATATCTTTTTTGATGTTTGAGCCAATATTAAGGAAATTACAAACGGAATGACAATCTCAATATACCCCCCATTCTTTTTGATGGTGGGTATAAAAATGGTTAAAACTATTTTGTATTCGACCACTTTGTGATTTTGCTTCAATCTGATTGAAGTATATTTTTATACCCTTCACCAATAGGTGAAAGGGTATTATAAGTTTGTGATTCCGTTTGTAATTTTTTTATTAGTGATCGTAGACCCCATAAGAATTATACCGATCGACTCAGAATCGGGAGGAGAATCGATTAAGCGATGTCCGTCTGTCTGTCTGTCTGTCTGTCTGTCTGTCCGTCTGTCTGTCTGTTGAAATCAAGTTTCTGAAGCCCCTGGAGGATGTTCTTACATAAATTATATATCAGATTTTAGGAAATTCTCCCGCAATGAACGCTATTAAATTTCATTAAAATCGGTTTATAAACACCGAAAATATCGAAAAAATACCAAAAATTAGACGAAAATTTTAAAATTTTTGATTGAAACACACTTTTAAATAACAAGAGAAAAAAGATACTCCTGGTGTACATGTGATAATATGTTATATATCAGATTGTAGGAAATAGTTTCCCAAAGCAATCTGTAAACTTTTATCAAAATCGATCCATAAGCAACTGAGATATTGCCAAAACACTGAATTTGATGTATCGCAAATTGGCCAAAGTTCGCATTAGAGAATGTTTGTTGAAAAAATGAAATGCAGAAATAGGAAAAACCATCCTCCTTTAGCACGGACCTACATAAATTTTATATAAGATTTTAGGAAATTCCCCCGCCAAGCACGTTATTAAATTTTATCAAAAGCGGTCCATAAACAATTGAGATATCGCCTTAACACTACATTTGATGTACAGCAAATTGCCCAAAGTACGTGTCTAAGAAATTTTGTTTACATTTTGTAAGTATTGTTTTAGCGATATCTCAGGTGTTTATGGACCGATTGTGATGAAATTTGACATCGTTCTTTGTGTGAGGATTTTCTAAAATCTATACTCCACAAATCTGATTACGAATACCATTCAAATTGTACCGATCAACTCACAATCGGCAGGAGAATCGATTTCGCGACCTCCGTCCGTCCGTTTGTTTGTCTGTCTGTCCGTCCGTCTGTTTGTTTGTCCGTCTGTTTTTTTGTCCGTCCGTCTACCTGTCTGTAATTTTTTCTGTTGTAGTCAAGTTTTTGGAGCTCCTGTTTTGTCGATATCTCAGGTGTTTATTTTGATGAAATTTACTAGCGTCCTTCGCAGGGGATTACCTAAATCCTGATGCATTCGGTAATTTGTGGTAGATATAATTTAGCGTTTAAGCGATGGTGTTTTAATCGACAATGATAAAATTCAGGGTGGGACAATATCCTAAAATTTTGTGTAAAATCCAGGAGCTCCACAAATCTGATTTTAGCATTAATCTTAATTTTGTGTCTGACTTTTGAACACTATGATAACATTTGAGAATGTATTATATATCAAATTATAGGTAATCTTCCTAGGAAGTACAAAAATGCAGCTAATTACATGATATCCGTTCAAAACCTACATATGTATGTAAGTATCTCACATATCAACGAAAATTTAAATTTTTTAATTGCAATTGGGAGAAATCCGTTCATGTTTGACAATTGATCCCGTATAACTTCGCCTAAGATACGATGATGACATTTAGTATAAAGACGTTGTACAATATTGATATTCAGGGCGATAGCGCCTAAAATAAACTTTCTAGAGGGACAACATTTGACAAAAGTATTTCTGATCTCTTGAAAAGTTCAATATTGAAAATGGGCGAGCTCTATTCACATTTAGTGAAATCTCCCATATAACCCCGACCGGGAATCGATTTAATGCTAATAAATTAAATCACATTAAAATTGCACAAGGAACTTGAGCAAAACTTTCCAAACATCCATCGGACAGATCGAAAGAACAATACATCCAAAATATTATTGATGAAGTGTTCATTTTAATTAATTAACTAACTTCAGATTAATAAGTAAATCTTTAATAACTTTTCCGACAAAGCTGTTATCCATCCATTCAAAAGCTATATATTTCACGTATGCATCTAAAACTAAGAGTGTATACCCTATAATTTTAAGGCTTATCATTTTTAAAGCTTTGACCTAAATCAGTCCGCTAACTTCAGAGTTTTACATAACTAATCAAGAACTTTTACTATTTGGATAATTCGTACGAATTAAAGTGCACAACCCTCACTGGGCACAGCGTTTTTGGGTTGCATGCCAGAATACTTAAACTTCATCAAATCGATGTGCTATTGCAAATGTAAGGGCATCTACATTTTGAAGCATCTTTTCTGCATGGTTTATCTGGTCTATCGAACTTTATTAAATGTTCGTAAAATATGTGTCTATGGCTTAAATATGCATTCTCTATTTGTAGTCTAGTAATCATTATCTTTCACAAAGGGACCACTTTAGAACCCAAGTGAAGCTTCCCTAGACATCAGCCACCTGCCCAACCTAACCTTTGGGTGCATAACTATTCTAGATGATGACGCCACCGAAAAGCTTTTCTTTTTCCGACTCTTAATTTTAAAGACTCTTTGCATATAATACTAGTATAACCAAATTTTGCTAGGAATTATGATAAGTACTTTTGCAACGCCATTGGTGAAGGGTATCCAAGATTCGGCAAAGCCGAATATACCACTCTTACTTGTTAAAATTCGTTTACTCTAACCCATTGTGTAATGCATGATGTAGGGTTTGTGTCATTTATAACAAACCATTACTGATTGATCTGCAATAAACAAAAATTATTGAGGTACCTCCAAAACAATAGAAGACTTAAACACACTTGAAAGCATAACAATACCCATAGCATGACTGGAAATATGGACCAAAATAGATAACACCAAATAAAAGGTTAGTATTTGGTGCGTGTGGTCATACTTACACGAAATTTCATTCATTCATAAATTTTGGTTGGCAACAATAAATCAGATCCATTTCAATTGTAATTGAAAGAAAAATTACGAACAGGTACAAGAGATAATTATAATTATTGATCACCAAAAATAGTTATCATAGTTTAACATTGAAATGGATTAATTTTATTTTTTATGCACTTTGAATTTACACAAATTGATTTAGTTTTGATTTTGGGTCCATTTCAAATTTGTATAAAATTCATGCAAATCAAAGAGTTCGACATCAGTTTCTCGCCAGAGTTACAGTAACAAACATTTGGATTACACTTACTTACTCACTTCTAAGGAAATCATTAAAAATGGCTTTTAAATTCATTGTCTTATCCACCCTTTTGGCTGTTGCCAGTGCTGGTTATTTGGCTCCCGTTTCCACCCACTATGCTGCCGCTCCTGCTGTTATAGCCAAAGTTGCTAATCCTGCCGTTGATGCTGTTGCCTCAACTCACGAAAATGTTGTACGTTCCTTTGGCGGTACTGTATCACATCACTCGAAAACCGTTCAAACTCCCTACTCCAGTGTTCACAAGGAAGATACCCGCATCCACAACAATGTCTATACTCCCGCTGTTGCTAAGACTTATGCTGCTCCCGCCAAAACCGTTTCTTATGCTCATGCTCCCACTGCTGTTTATGCCACTCACTCAGCTCCCGTGCAAACTAAGACAGTTTACACACATCACGAACCTGCTCATGCTGTCTATGCTGCACCTGCTGCTGCTCACGCCGTTTACACTCACGAACAACCTGCTGCTCATGCTGTTTATGCTGCTCCCGCTCATCATGCTGTTTACACCCATGAACAACCTGCTGCTCACACTGTTTACACTCATGAGCAACCTGCAGCTCATGCTGTTTACACTCATGCCCCAGCACCTACTGCCGCTGTTTACACCCACCAACATGAAGTACCTTCCACTGCTACCACCACCTATAACCATGGTCCTGCTGCCACCACTTATAGCCACAACTCTCCCTCCGTTTCCGCTTATGGCTCCAGCCAAACTGTTCACTATTCACCCGCTGAAATGGTCTCTCACATGAGCTTTGACGGTTTCGGTACTCATTGGGGTTTTTAAGTCGTGAATTCGAAGTGATTTAAAAAAAATTTTGTTATTGTTGTACTTTTTTATTATGAAAATTCTGCATTCAATTTATCATTCGATTTATTTAAAATAAACAATCATTTCTGCATTAAATTTGTGTTTTTGTACTTATTTGACGGTAAATTGTGCAAAAAGTACCAAAAAATAGATTTCTGTCGTTTTTACCCTCTACTCCAAATTTTCTCAAAAATATTGGGTTATGTAGGGATGTTGTATACCAAGCGACGGCTCTGATTGGTCTTATCTTGGTAAGCCCAGACTTCATTTCAACTGTGGACACTAACCTTCCCGTGGTATAACATGGGGAACTTCGTTAATACCCGTTAAAGTAGCGAGAAGCATGTGCCGCGAATTTAAAAATAAGAAAGATAAAAATATGGGTTAGGACGTCGGGTTTGTAACCCACTCCTGGATTAAATTATTAACTATGAATAAGCAAAAAATAAGAATTAAAAAGCCCCCCGCCCTCTTATGTTGTCGACTATGACAAACGAAAAAGAACCATGATTTAAATATTGATTAGCCCCTGGAATATCCGAACTCTTTACAGTGGGAATGCTCTGTTCCAGTCGATGGATTTTCTTGAGAAATATAATTTGGATGTGACTGCTATCCAGAAAGTAAAATGGAATGGCCTCGGCGTCGCCAAGATACGAAAAGTTGACCTGTGTTATAGTTGCCATGAGAGTAGTCAAGAATTTGGTAGCGGATTTATAATTAGTAAAATAATTCGAATTCTAGTTTGCCGATGAATTAGCAACTATACGAGCCAATGGATAGTACTTCCATTAAAAAGTTTTACTGTAGTGTATTGCACTAAGATCCCAATTTATTACAATTATTTATTACTGTAATAAATATCAGTCTTATTTGTGCTTATGCCCCCACTCGAGGAAGTTTACGATAACTGCCTCAATGAAGACGTCAAAATAATACTGGGTGATTTTAAAGCAAAAATTATTCGGAAAAGTAACTTTGAGCCCACTGTTGGTTACTTCAGTCTCCACAACGTAACATCCGACAATGGTTTAAGGTTGATATTCTTTGCGGCGGCTCGCAATGTTTTAGTGAACAGTTTCAGGTTTCAACACCTTGAAATTCAAAAAGCGACATGGGTTCATCCCGATCAAATAACAAAAAATTACATAGAACATATAGTGTAGTTGACGGAAGGCACTCACCAAGTTTATTGGAAGTACGTACAATTCGAAGAGCCAACACTTACTTACTTACTACTTACTTAAATGGCCTGTAATTACAACCTGTTTAGGTCAAAGGCCGAGCATATTTTAGAATTCCAAGCACCTCTATCTTGTTCACATATTCTCCAATTTCGTATACCAAGTTTCAAAATATTTTCTTCTACTTGGTCTTTCCATCGAAGTTTTGGACGCCCTCTTCTACGCGTTCCCTCTGGATCATTATCGAATACTTTTCTTGCCGGAGTATTTTCATCCATTCGCACAACATGTCCTAGCCAACGCAGACGCTGTTGCTTAATGCGTTTTACTATGTCTATGTCAGCGTATAACTCATACAGCTCATGGTTCATTCGATGTCGATGCTCATTGTTGACGCAGACTGGTCCAAAGATTCTTCGTAGAATTTTCCTCTCAAATACTCCAAGGATAGCTTCATCTGTCTGTGCAAGTGCCCATGATTCAGCACCATACAATAACACGGGTAGTATGAGCGTTTTATAGAGCGTGATTTTAGTTCTTACAGAGAGGACTTTATTTCTAAGCTGCTTGCTTAGTCCAAAATAGCATCGATTGGCAAGTATGATTCTGCGTTTGATTTCGAAGCTTATATCGTTGTTGATGTTCACAGCGGTACCAAGGTATACAAATTCTTTTACAACCTCGAACCTATAGTTCTCAACGGACACATGTGATCCGATTCTAGTGGTCTGTCTGCCTGTAGAAACCATCAGCTTTGTTTTTGATTCATTTACAGTTAGACCTATTTTGTTTGATTCCTTCTCGATATTGGAAAAGGCGGCAGTTACCTCACGTAGAGTGCGTCCTTTAACATCAATGTCATCGGCAAACGCGAGTAGCATATGTTTTCTACTGAAAATTGTTCCTGTTGTATTAACCGCTGCATCTCGCAAGATTTTCTCTAACACAATATTGAAGAGGTCACAAGATAAACTGTCACCTTGCCTGAATCCCCGTTTAGTTATGAAGGACTCTGATAGGTTCTTACCTATTTTAACAGATGATGTTGTATTAGTTAGTGTCATCCTGCATAACTTTATTAGCTTCGTAG
The DNA here is from genome assembly GCA_933228675.1 of Stomorhina lunata. Lineage (NCBI taxonomy): Eukaryota > Metazoa > Arthropoda > Insecta > Diptera > Rhiniidae > Stomorhina > Stomorhina lunata. The sequence continues at coordinate 60,913,880 of OW121742.1, forward strand.
GGATGCCGAACTCAGACATTGCTTCAAACACCTTCTTCCGTATCGGGCTATCAAAAGCAGCTTTGTAGTCCACAAAGAGATGATACGTATCGATTTGTTTCTCCTGGGTCTTCTCTAGGATTTGACATAGAGTAAAGATCTGGTCAGTGGTTGATTTACCTGGTCTAAAGCCACATTGGAAGAGCCAACACGGGCTCCGATTAATACCATGTTGCAGCTAAGGTGAGAACACGTCCGAGTGTGTCGCGGAACATACAGAAGCGCAAAGGAAGTTTGACGTTTCCAAGCTACAATCTTATCATATATTCACCGATTACTCGCAACGAACATCTCAATTACTCAATAAAAATATTTCTAGTTCTAATGATATCAGCACTCGTTGTCAACATACTGTCAACTCCAGGAAGACAGCTGCAAAATCTATATTAGGTTTCAAAAATCCTCTTCCCAAAAACTCTTGGTATGAGAAGAAGTATCGCAACGTCACTGCTGACAAAAACGAAGACTACATGGCAACTATGTAGTCAGTATTTAAGCGTCGAACTTTAGAAAGATGTCGAGAGAAAATTATCAAAGAAAAACGTCTATTCTATTTGTCCATTTTGCAGTTTCAAAAGTATAAAATATATTTTTTAATGATATTTTGTTTTATTAAATATAAAGTTCGAACGTTGACATTATGTATGAAACACTACATCATTTAAATGACCACCTCGCGAAATGTTGCAACCATTGATTCTTTTGAGGTAATTTTCGACCACTCTTTGACACATATTGGGCGGTATTTCAGCCATAATTTGACGAATGTTGGTTTTTAAGTGCTCGAAAGTTAAAAGTTTATCTGCATAAACACGGTCTTTTGCGTAGCCCCGCAAAAATAAAGTATAATGGTGTCAAATCGCATGACGCCACGACGAGGAATTACGCGACCGGGAAATGTGTCTTGCAAAAAAGCCATATTCGCTCGAGTTGTGTGTCATGTGGCACCGTCTTGTTGAAAACACATATTCTTCATGTCGTATTCTTCAATAGCAACGCTCCGAATTCACGGTGACAGTCGTTCTATCGTCGTTTTCAAAGAATTATTGGACCAATCACACCTTCGAAACAAAGAGCGCACCAAACAGTGACTTTTTCTGGATATAATGGCCTTTCTTAAATTACTTAAGGATTTTCTTAACCTCAATTACAACAATTTTGTTTATTAACATACCCACCGAGTGAGAAATATACTTCATCGCTGAAGAAAATATTGTTCGAAAAATCGCCGTCCACCGCACCCATTCCATGTATCTACAACGTTGTGAATGCTCAGCTGGCTTCAGTTGTTGTGTAAGCTGAACTTTATATAGATGTAGGTGTAGATCTAACTGCAAAATGTGCCGTAAGACAGTCCTAATTCCTGAGAATGACAAGAAATCGTCACATTCGGGTCTTTGGCAACACTTTCACTTACAGCAGCTATATTTTCAGATGAACGAGCGAAACGATGATGCACAGGCCTTTCAATATTTGTAACCGCTCCAGTCTCTTCAAACTTCTCCACAATTTTGCCAAATGCTTGCTTCGTTGGACGATTATGTAAATCTCCTATTAAAGCACGATATGTGGCTGTTGCAGTATCAGAATTTTTGTAGTATCTTTTGATAATTTTTATGCGTTGTGTGGTACTTAAGAGATCCATTTTCGTCAATGTTAGACTTTCAACTGAAAAGAACAAAAATTTGATTAACAACTTAGTTTAACAGATGTCGAATTCAAGTCCTATACTTTTGAAACCACGAAATGAATAATCCTTTATATATAAGAACTATAGCCAAATGTTGACCGCTTGTCACATTTTATATACTGGCTGGTATTTATATAAAGCTTATTTATGCAAAATTTATTGGCCATAGCTGTCATAGTTTATAATTCAAAAGCTTCTAACTGGCGCTTGTGTCAAATATGGACCGATTCTTATAAAATTTGATATAAAGCTTCTCTGTTCTAAATTTACTCTTCATAGCTATTAAAATTGTATTCAATTTATCATCATTCATGTGATTCCCGGGCCGGTGTTACATGGGAGCTCTAACTAAATGTCGACCAATTTCGCCTATTTTGAATACACAGCTTTTTAAAGATATCAAAAATATTTTTGTTAAATTTTGTTCCTCTAGCTCTTTTCGTTAAAGCGCTATCGCACTTACATTTAACGAACACAATTCATTTTTGAGCACTTCCTCTTAAACGATTTGGCTCAAATTTAGGCCGCAAGAAAGTCTGGGATGACAGTATAAATCTTAACTTTTGAAGTCGAATATCTCTTAAACTAAGAGATATGATAACATTTTTCGGCTGTCTTAGTTCTGGGGCCAAATTACGGCATTCGATATCGACCGAAATTTTAGAAATTTTCAAAACATTTCTATAGCATACCTTATGGATAATCAAAATTATTTAAAAGATGCACAGTTTACTATATTTTTTGAAGTTATTTGCCAAAAGATGAACAATAGTAAAAGAGTTTTAACTGAACTATATGTTTTTAAAACCGAATCAAAATGGATAATAAAATTTCAATAAACTTTTTACATCGAAGTAACTTTCAACATCCCTAAAGTATACTTCACAATATTCGCTTAAAAGTCTGAGTTTTCGATCGATATCGAATGCGGTAATTTGGCCCCTGATGTGTTTCCTTTCTGATGGCATAAACATTTTAAGAATCTATGTCATGAAAAAATATAGGTTCTGGCCCATGAAAATTGATTCTGAGACGCCGTGCGTGTTATTGCCGATGGTGGATGTAACAAATTTAAATAGGATTGGTCGCAGTAACCCATACAAACCTTTTTAAAATATTTTATAACTTTGACCTGAACTTTCAACCAATACTGAAGAAGTGTCTAAGAAACAAGCATCCTTAAATGTTGCTTAGAAATTCCTGTTGATATGAGCTTTAAAAATTCCGAGAAGGTATTTCAATTCGTGGTGTCCAACTAATAGACCGTTTTTTGTACAATCAATCAGCTTTTTCCAGCTTTATGAACATTCTTCTTCTTTTGTTATCTTTGACTCGCAGTGGAGCATAGGGCCTCAACACATCTTATGGTAGCATAGGGTATCGATCTCTATTGCGAGATGTTAGGCATGCGTCATTCCATGAATAGTTTGCTGCTTGCAACTTCGCATCAACGTATTAGCAGGTGCAGCAACATGACGGCCGCTTTCCTTTGGTATTTGGCCTTCGAAGCGTGTGGCCTATCCACCGCCATTTTCCTCTACAAAATAGGGAACGTTAAGTGGATCTTCATTTCTTATGCGAACTTGCCGCAAGTATTTGTTTGTGCATTTGCAAGTTTCGCAATCGTAATGCAAGATGGACTTGACATTCGAGTTGTTTATTTGTAACTTAGTTGTTGTAGATATTTGCTGAGATTTCCAAATAGCTCGAAGGATGCTGAATGCAGAGTTTGCCTTATTTATACACGATTCAATATTCTCATCGGCGCCAACTTTTGTAGATACCAAACTACCAAGATAATTAAAGGTACCTACACATCCAATAACCTCGTTATCCAGATTGATGTGTGTCAACGTGTTTGCGCCATAGCCTCCGGGCATAATCTTTGTTTTAGAAATATTGATTTCCAGTCCAGCTGCTAGAAATTCAATAGTGATAGCGTTAGTGTTTTCTTGAAGGTGACCTGAGCTTTGGCTTAGAAGACATACGACATCAGCGTTTTCCAAGTCCTCGAGTTGTTTTAGGGGTATCCATTGGATACCGTGTCTGTCAAAGCCGTGTTCATTATGTTGTTGATGACTCCACACTCAGAATATTATATAAGTAAAAATAAATGAAAGTGTAATTTAAAATGAATGAATTTTCATTTAAAAACCGGTTGACTACATTTTCATTCAAATTCGAAGAAAAATTCATTTAAATTTAATTGTTAAAAAAACAACTTTTAATTTCCGTATAAATAAATGTATTTTAAAATTAATTTGTAAATTTTAACTGCCGGAAAAACAACTAGCAAATTTTTTAAATCAAACTAATTTTTCAGTTATTTTAAATTTTTTGACTATCAAAAGAATAACTGCAAAATTTTTCAAATCGAACTTACAACTTACAAAAAATAAACTACAAATTTTTTCAAAACAAATTAAATTTTCAGTTATTTTCAATTTTTTAACTGACAAAAAATAAACTACAAATATTTTCAAGTCAAACTAAATTTTTGGTTATTTTCAATTTTTTAACTATCGAAAAACTAACTGTAAAATTCTTTAAATTCAACTGATTTTTCTTTCATTTTCAATTTTTCGACTGCCAAATAATAAAAGTTCAAATACAAGCAAAATTTAATGATAACTTAATTTTTTATTTAATAAATAAACTTAATTTTAAAACAATACTCGTTTGATATATGTATATTATTATAATTAAATGTAGCTGTTATTTTTGCATATAATATCTTGGAATTGGAAATAAACTATATATAATTAATTGATTTTAAAATTTATATCTAATTTTTCTACTTCATAAATAATTTGATAACCTAGTACAAAAATTTCTTTTATAAAAAAAAAATACTTTGCGAAGAATAAAAATAAAAAAAAAAAAATAAAAATAAAAAAAAAAATAAAAAAAAATTTAAAATTTTATTAAACATTAAAATTTTATAAAAATTTTTAATTTTGTAAAATTTTATATAAATAAATTTTTTTATTTTAATAAAATTTTAATATTAACGAAATTTTTAATTTTTATAAAATTTTAAGTTATTATAAAATTTTAAATTTCTATTAAATTGTAAATGCTAAAAATTTTAAACTTTTATAAAATTGTAAAATTTTATATTTTTATAAAATTTTAAATTTTTATAAAATTATTCTGTTTTTATAAAATTTTGAATTTTTATACAATTTTAAATTTTTATAAAATTTTAAATTAAAAAAAATCAAAATTTTTATGTAATTTAAAATTATTATGGAATTTAAAATTATTATAGAATTTAAAATTATTATAGAATTTAAAATTCTTATAAAATTTTAAATTTTTATAAAATTAAATTTTTTGTTTTTACAATTTTTATATCTTACATTTTTTGTAGATTTTTATAAAATTTTAAATTAAAAAAAAAAATTAAAAATTTATATAAAAAATAAAAATTTTTCTAAAATTTAAAACTTTTATAAAATTTGTTTTTATTTTAAATTTTTCTAAAATTTAAGATTTAAAAAAAATAAAATTTTAAATGCATAATTAAAAAAAAATTTTATAAAAATTTATATTTGTATAAAAATATGAAAAAAAATTTATATTTTTATAAAAGTTTAGATTTTTATAAATTAAATTTTTACATTTATAGAATTTTAAATTTTTAAAAAATTTAAAATTATTTAAAATTTTATTACATACAAAAAATTGTTATAATATTTTATAAAATTTTTGTTTTTATAATGTTATAAATTTTTAAAAAATTTCATATTTTTAAAAAATTTCAAATTTTTACATACAAAAATTTTTAAAAAAATTTTATAAAAACTTAAATGTTTATAAAATTTTATTTTTTTAATATACATATTTTTGTAGATTTTATGATTTTTAAAATATGAAAATTCTTATAAAAATTTAACGTTTTATAAAATTTAATTTTTTTTTAATTTAATAAAATTTTTTTAAAGTTCTAAATTTTTTTTAAATTTTAAATTCTAATAAATCAGATTTCTACATAAATTTTAATTTTTATAAAAATTTATTTTTTCTAGAATTTTAGAATTTTAATAATATTTTAAATTTTTATAAAATTTTAAATTTTTATAAAATTTTAAATTTTTATAAAATTTTAAATTTTTATAAAATTTTATTTTTTTTTTAATTTTATTGCATACAATAAATTATTACAAAATTTTATAATTTTATAAAAATGTAAATGTTAATAAATTTTGTTTTAAATTGCGTTTTAAAAAATTTTTAGATTTTTATAAAAATTAAAATTTTTATAAAAATTAAAGTATTTAAAAAAATTAAAATTATTATAAAAATTAAAATTTTATAAAAATGTAAATCTTAATTTTTATAAAATTTTAAATATTTTGTATAATTTCAAATTTTTATAAATTTCTAAATTTTAACAAAATTTCCAGTTTTTATAAGATGCGAAGTTCTAAAATTTTATTACATAATGATAAAAACAAAGCTTACTTTGGACGCTGGATACTGGAACAAATTCTGGGACCCATTTCAAAATTTAATTTTTATTATTGTATTTCTTAAATTATGTTAAATATATAAAAAAACATGCATATATTCACAGATAGATTACCTGACCCTTGGACCTTTGAACGCTTGAGACTGGACTCCTATGAATGTTTTCTTTAGAAATATGTTAGTATGTTGGATTGGACAAAATTTAATTATGTTCATGAATATTATAACACCATAAAATATGTCATAAATTTGACATACATATATCTAATGAAATTGTTTTTATCATTATGGTGTCATAATGTCCATGGACATTATGGAATTCCACTAAATATGTTTATAAAACTTAAATTTTCTAAAATTTTGTTACAACAACGATAATGAAACTTTTTCTAAAACCTATCTGTAAATAAAATGTTTATTAGTTTTAAGATTTTGTCAAATATGTATATAAATATATTCATATATACCTCAACAGATGAATTATCTGAACCTTGGACCTTTGGACACTAGAGACCTGTAAATATTTTCTTTAGATATATGTATGTTTTGCAAAACACGTCCATTAGATTGAATTCTATCGGGTGTTTTTTATTGAGGTATAGAACTTTAAGTTGGCATCACTTTTTTAACTGGCGGCCATTTTGTCAGCTGTCAAGTGATTAATATTTAGTTTGGTTTGCCATTTCATCATGAACACGTTGACAAAAGAACAACGCTTGCAAATCGTGCAAATTTATTTCGAAAATAATGGTTCAGTTCGCGAAGTTTACCGCAAGCTCCGTCCATTTTATGGTCGACATAATCGTCCATCAGAGCAATTAATTCGGTTAACCATGGATCGTTTTCGCACTACGTTTACTCTATGTGATAATACGCATCCGCAGCGACGTCGAACAGTGCGCACCGAAGAAACAATTGCCGCTGTAGAGCAAAGTGTTGAAGAGGACCCGAATGAATCGATTCGCCACCGTGCACAGCAATTGGAGCTTTGTCCATCAACTTTATGGAAGATTTTGCGCAAAGATCTTGGCTTGCGACCTTACAAGATCCAGCTTGTGCAAGAATTAAAGCCGCGAGACCATGCAATGCGTCGTGATTTTGGTGTATGGGCCGAAAATGAGATTGATCTCGATGCTGATTTTCATCGCAAAATTTTGTTCGGTGATGAGGCTCATTTTTGGTTGAATGGCTACGTCAACAAGCAAAATTGCCGCATTTGAAGTGAAGAGAATCTACATGAGACGCCATTACATCCACAAAAACTGACTGTTTGGTGTGCTCTATGGACTGGTGGAGTCATTGGGCCATATTTCTTCCGAAATAATGCTGGAGAGTCAGTTACCATAAATGGAGACCGGTATAGAGCCATGATAACCGACTATTTTGTTCCCCAATTGGATGGCATGAATGTGGATGAGTTGTGGTTCCAACAAGACGACGCTACATGCCACACAGCGCACGTCACAATTGATTTATTGAAGGAAACATTCGATGAGCGCATAATTTCGCGAAATGGACCTGTTAATTGGCCACCAAGATCGTGCGATTTGACACCACTGTATTATTTTCTTTGGGGATATGTGAAGTCGCTCGTCTACGCCAACAAACCAGAAACGTTAGGGGACTTGGAAGCCAACATTCGTGGCGTTATTGCCAACATACGGCCCCATATGCTCGAAAAAGTAGTTGAAAATTGGACCTGTAGAATTGGCTTTATTCGAGCCAGCCGCGGCGGCCACATGCCGGAATCCAATAAAGCCAAATTGATGGACATTAAAACGATTTTCTTGTGTTTTATTTCAATTCGAAGTTCTATACCTCTAAAAAAAAACACCCATTATTACACATTGAAGTGACTTTTAGAACATATTTAAATGTTTGATGACATTCTATTATGTCCATTTATGCCAAAGTCTTCACATACTAATGATCTAAAGATCTTTCTCCTATTGACACTGTCGAAGGCCGACAAACACTAGGTAAATAGGGGGATCATGAGTCTACTACTATTCTTACTGTATTGATTAGGTCAACACAAGATCGATTCTTTCTGAACCCAAACTGTTTTTTCGAGGAGTGTAGCGGAAACTGCATCGGGTATTCTGTTCAAAATTACTCGACTTAGTATTTTGCTCGAAATTGGAAGAAGTGTTATACCCCTGTAGTTATTGTAGTCTTTGGAGTCACAGTTTTTTGGTATTTTGACTAGTATACCTTCATTCCAGGAGGTTGGCAGAGCTTCTTATTTCCAGATTTTGCTCACAATTGGCTGTCACAGCCACGCCGATCCTTCAACATCACATAAAATCATCTCCGCTGAGATATTGTTATGAACATTCGTTCCATAGGTAAACTTTTTTAAGCATTTAATGGCTATACGAATCCTTAAATTTTATAAAAACTAAGATTGAAGATTGAATACTAAACATCTATAACATTGTAGATTATACTAAATATATCTATTTATGATTATTTTTACCCCATAATATAATGCGATGACGAATAAAAATCTTTCTACATTACTTAGATTTATTTTTGATGTAACAGAAACATTCATAAATTATTTTATATTTTAACTATTTTCTAAATATATATACATACATTTATATATTACACCTAGGCCGCGATTAAAGTACTTTTCAATCCAATAATCTCAAGATCTAACGATTTAATTTTTAAAATGTACTATAATTATTTTACCTCATATATCGAGGGAATTCTGTTTAAATAACTTTTCAAAAACTAATCTGTAATAAAATGTTTTTATTTATTTCTTTATTAATAAGCATTTATTTTTATATCCACCATCAAAAATAATGGGGGTATATTGAGATTGTCATTCCGTTTGTAATTTCCTTAATATTGGCTCAAAAACCAAAAGAATTTCTGAATCCTTATGAAATTCTAAGACGATTGAGCGATGTCCGTCTGTCTGTCTGTCTGTCTGTTGAAATCACGATAACGCCTAAACGAATGGAGCTAGCTCACTGAAAGTTAGTAAAAATATTCTTCATCTCTGAGAAAATTTTGGTATTGAAATTGGGCAAAATCGGTTAACATTTGACCATAGCTACCGTATAACCTACGCTATGGTCGCCTACGCTAATCGTTTATTTGCTAATAAATAACAAACTATAATAGCTATGATAATAAAATTTGGTATATAGAAGTTTTACATTAGCCCTAGGCAGCGTGTAAAATTTCATTGAAATCGGTTTACATTTAGCCATAGCTCCCATACAAAAAACTTACGAAAACAACCTAAATTTCACCTAAAATACACTTAAACGCCAATAAATCTAAAAGTATAACAGATATAATTACTAAATTTGGCACAAGAAAGTCTTATATCAATGCCAGCCAGTGTGAAAAATTTTGTCGCAATCCATTTGACCTAGCTCCCATATAAAAAACTTACGAAAACACAAAAATTCAAAAAGAAAAGGGTATTTATGTCCGTCTGTCCGTCAGATAAAATCGTGATAGCTCCTTAACTACAAGAGCTAGTAAGACTAAATTAAGCACAAGGAAGTCTTATGTCAATGCCAGCCAGTGTGCAATTTTGTCACAATCGGTCACCATTTGACCATAGCTCCCATATAAAAAACTTATGGAAATACAAAAATACATAAAGAAAGGGTTGTTTATGTCCGTCTGTCCGTGAGATAAAAGCCCGATAGCGCCTTAACGAAAAGAGCTAGAGGGACAAAATTTTACAAAAGTATTTTGGATATCTTGAAAAAGATGTGTGTTGAAAATGGACAAAATCGGTTCAAATTTAGTTAGAGCTCCCATATAACCCCGCCCCGGGAAGCACATTAATGCTGATAAATTGAATACAATTGTAATAGCTATGACGATTAAATTTAAAATAGGGAAGTTTTATGCAATTTTTGATCAGTTTATCAAACTTTATAGGAATCAGTCCATATTTGACTTTAGCTTTCTTATAAAAAACACTCACGGAAACCAAAAATTTTAGCAAAGGCCAGTTAAAAGCTATTAAATTAGAAACTATGATAGCTGTGGCCACTAAATTTTGCAAGAATAAGCTCTATATATATACCAGTTAGGGTGTAAAATTTTGTTACAATCGGTCAACATTTGGCTATAATTCTTATATATATAACATCTCCTTTTTATATCTACAATCAAAAAGATTTGGAGGTACATTCATTATATTAAGATTGCACCTATGAAATTATATAGGCATCAATCAATGTTCAGCCCAGATTTTATATATGATGAATGCATTAGGAACTCATAACGAAATATATGGACCTGTCGTATTACTATTAACGTGTTTAGCCTAACTACATATTAATCACAACCAAAAGTATTTAACAACTTATTAATCTAAAACTATACCCGGTTATGAGACCGAATTTTGATCAAAGTAAATACTGGGGAAACCACTTAAATATTTTTAAATGTTTAACTATAAAGCTACGGCAACCGAATTTAGTCCAAAGGTTTTACCAACAATACCAATTAGCTTAGCGATTTTTCCAGTTTTGGTACAGATTTTGAATTAGCTGCACCCTTGTAGATATATGAGATATGTTTCTAAATTTAACACAACTTGATGGTGGGTATATAAGATTCGGCACAGCCGAATATAACACCCTTACTTGTTTTTGAGTATGTTATTATTTGTATACCCTACATTATTGAAGTGGGTAGCGTTCCCAGCATTTCGTACAGGAAAGAGTCTAACATTTTAGGATTCCACTGCTGCGATATTAACAAAAATATCGGTGTAAGAACAATAAAGGTCGGAAGGAAACTATTTGGTAATTTTAGAACCAATCCAAGCAATTTACTTGTCTTTTGAAAAATCGTCGAGTTTGATCTAATAGCAGTTCATTTTATTAATCAAAGTCTTGATAGTGGCATAAGAAAGCATCCAAGATGTAATGTAGCCCAACATATTGCCATAACTCGTTATTTAAATTCTCTTTTAACTTAACTTTTTTATCTCAACTTTGAATTTAATGGTAACGACAGCAGATCTGAGAATGTTAAGGTGCAAAAACTCATAAATTAAAGCATGAAAACCTGACGAGCAATTGAAGTTAGCTAAAAACTTTACTCGTATGTGGTTATTTATTGTCTTATCAATGCATGTTGAGCAGTAACCGGTTTTAGGGTATTCATGTTCGTACGAAGTAAAAAAAAAACATTAGCTGAAGTAACAAAATTCTAAGAAAGAAAATACAAAAATACAATTATACTTTCTCGTAAATAAATATAGAAAACTAGTAGGTTTTGTAGTAGGTAAAGACCGACCGATATGATACTCTACACAACTGATAAATGGGGTTCGATTATCAATAAATTTTAGAGATTTTTATGGTTAGACATTTTGTCGTGCGGGAGTTTATGTGCTCTATACGCCAGAAATGCATTTTGAGAAAATCGATCTAAAAGTTTTAACTTAATTTTTCTAAAAACTTTAGGATAGAATTTGAGATTTGATGTATAGAGCAAAATAGCACAAAAAAATCTGTTTTGAAGGATGTAGAGCAAAACAGATACTATTTATTTAAGAAACTAGACGATATAGCCAAAAACGGATTGCAGATTTGAAAAATTTAGGATCGAAAACCTAAAGTGGCATCATTAACCCAAAATGTGTAAAAGGGCGGATAGAGCATATAAAATCCCGCACGACGATATATAGAACCTAAATTTTGCCGTCATATGTTTGTATTCCCGAGATTTATCTATAGTTCAGTCGTTTTCGACAGAGGTTTTTATATGGGTTCTGTGGTTAACTGTGGACTGATTGGAACAAGGAGTACTTTTCTCAGATAATGAGCTGCACCCGATTTTATTTTTAGACTCCGGCTCCGAACGGCAAATGTATTTGTTAGAATAACTAGTGTCTAGCTGAGTTATGAGGTGAACCATTTTTTTCAAAATTTATTTTTTCAAGTGGATTTGGTCGGGGATCGAACTTGGGATCTCTGGTATGCTAGGCGGATGACTAACCTGCTATACCACAGCGGTTTACGTTTATCAACATTTATGTGTATTAAAATATATACTCGTATAATTCTTTGTTTTTTTAGAAGTAACTCACGCCTGAACGATGAAATTTTGAATGTGAGAAGAGTTTTCTCCTAAGGGTATGTGACATTTTTTTTTCCTGTAGAGCTTTAAATATCAGGTCAAATAGGGCAGATAGAGTTTTGTCCACAATTTCCAATTGGCTGTTCGGGAAGGGGCCTTAAAAATGATGCAGTATTTTTTTATTTATCACAAATTTTGTTTAAGCTAAAACATTAAAAAATTTCAAACTTAATAAAGTTAATTTCATATGAATGACCGTACTTTAGAAAAATAAAAGGATAGGAGCAGGGGGAAGCATGACCCCACTTCCCTAACAAAGATAATACTTATTGTCATGTATTTTTATGCCAATGTATAGTATTAAAGTTTTTTTTTTGGGAATAGTTGTGCTTCAGGCAAACTATGGTTGGCTTAGTTCAGGGGAGCTATCTCTCCCATGTAACTAAAATACTTAAACGCGTGTTTTAGAATTTTTAAAGATAAATTTTAAAAAATGTATACAACAATTTTTTCTATATAAGCGCATGTTGTTGAAATAAAGGCTGGGTCGGAGCAGGGGAGTTGCACCTCCATTATTAGAAGAATTAGATACAGAGTAACTTAACATAGTACCAAATACATTTTTATCATTGTTATCGAGTTCTTTTTTGATAGGACAAGTGAAATAAGAAACTAAGCGGGATAGGAGCAGGGGGAATTTTATCCCTAATACTTACAAAAATAGTATTTATATTCAAGTATCTTTCAAACAATTCAAAATCGAGTGTCAACAATTTTTATCAGCAGGAACGGTGTGGGGCGAAGGATCATTGAAGATCTTATGCAAAAATTATGGTATGAAAAGTATGAAAACCCCGGGCCTTAACATCTAAATCAAGGGTGGCCAAAAGCTTCTTGTGGAAGAGCAAATACCAATACATATAAAGAAAACTTAATATAACATAGATTTTGAAAAAATATTAAAGATATATAGAGTTTTACTTTGAAAGAACAACAGACAATGTTTTATTTCAACGCCTGCTCGGAGAAGGGCTTTAAATATAGGGCCAAATAGGAAAAATTTAATGTAAATCGTTGATTATGTGACAAACTAAATCTATAATTTTATTAAGAGTATTTTTTTTGCTAAAGACTGTTCAATAAAAATGAAAGAATCGGATCAGAGGAAGTTTGGTCTCCTATACAAAGATAATACTTATTTTTGAGTAACTTTTTTGCATCAAAGGAATAGTTTTCAAACTTTCTGAAACCTTGTTCAATGATGGTAGTTTAGACCAGGGATGACCAAAGAGAGGAATGTGATTGTATTTGTGAGCGAAAGAGAGGATACACAGGCAGAAGCAAGAATTGATATAAATTTGGTTGTTTATTTCTATTTTGTTTCAGTTACCGCTGAACCAGCGTGAAATGAACATGCGGAGGAGTATTGATCTTTTTTTGTTGTTTTTATGTAAACAAAAATTATTTTCTTTTGCTTCTATAAAGAAAACATAACTTTTTAGAAATGTATATTCAGCATAGTATATTTTTTTATAAATACAATTTAAAAAACTTACTTTTTCTATAGAAAAACTTACTTTTTCTATAGAAAAACTTACTTTTTCTATAGAAAAACTTACTTTTTCTATAGAAAAACTTACTTTTTCTATAGAAAAACTTACTTTCTCTATAGAAAAACTTACTTTTTCTATAGAAAAACTTACTTTTTTTATAGAAAAACTTACTTTTTCTATAGAAAAACTTACTTTTTCTATAGAAAAACTTCCTTTTTCTATAGAAAAACTTACTTTTTCTATAGAAAAACTTACTTTTTCTACAGAAAAACTTACTTTTTCTATAGAAAAACTTACTTTTTCTATAGAAAAACTTACTTTTTCTATAGAAAAACTTACTTTTTCTATAGAAAAACTTACTTTTTTTATAGAAAAACTTACTTTTTCTATAGAAAAACTTACTTTTTCTATAGAAAAACTTACTTTTTCTATAGAAAAACTTACTTTTTCTATAGAAAAACTTACTTTTTCTATAGAAAAACTTACTTTTTCTATAGAAAAACTTACTTTTTCTATAGAAAAACTTACTTTTTCTATAGAAAAACTTACTTTTTCTATAGAAAAACTTATTTTAAGAAGGTTTATCATGATTTTATTTTTAAAGAAAAAGTTTGTTTTCCTTAGAATATGTATTTTTTATTTAGAAAACGTTTTTTTTTCTTTAAAAAAACGTGCTTTTACATAGAAAAAAATTTAAGTTTATTTTTCTATAAAGAAAATATAAACGTATATTTTACTAAAAAAAAATCAAATATTTTCTATTAAAACGATTGAATGTTTAGCGTAAAAATAATTATTCTAACATTCAATCTCACAGTGTATCTGAAAAAAACAATAACAAAAAATACAAAAAAATTAACAAAACTTATAACAGCCTCCACGCATATGCATCCGTCAAAGGTTGAATGACGACTAAATAAATTGGAATAAGAAAACTTCTGGCAAGCACTTGCTTCGCGGTGGTCGCGCCTGGTTTAGACCAAATGTAGGTAGGATCAGTACAACTTGCTTCCCGTACAAAAAAAATCTCTTATTTTATTTGAAATAAAAATAAAGAAATGGATCAGGGGATTTTTGACCCCTTATGCTTATAATCATGTAAATAACCGAAAATAACTGTTATTTTTGAATTTTTGATTAAAAAAATCAACCTCAAAGAAATGTCGGAGAATAAAACCAAGTATACCATTTTGATAGTCTTAGATTAAATTTTCATAAAATGCGATGCTTTTTAAAAATCTGATTTTTATTTTAATTTTTGAGCATATGCAAATTATTTTCACTGAAAAATTATCTTTGTTTGAAAAATTTTTTAATGAATTTATCATGAATTTAAACAAAAGTAACTTTTATTTCTGCTCGAAAAAGTAAAAGTAAAAAAATAACTTTTAATCATGCTCGAAAAAATAAAAGTAAAAAATAACTGTTATTTTTGCTCGAAAAAATAAAAGTCAAAAAATAACTTTTATTTCTGCTCGAAAAAATACAAGTTAAAAAATAACTTTTATTTTATGACTTTTACGATAAAAGTTATAACAGTTACGGTCCCTGTACAGTATAGCTTTCAACCGAATGTTTTAACAGTGGTAGTAGTATATTATGGAAGGATCGGTGCCAAGGGAACTTACACCCCATACAAATAAATGACTTATCCAATTGTACTTAAGAACTTTTAAAGGTAAAGTCTTAAAACTTTGTACAACAAAATTTTGTATCAATGACCAAAAAGGCAAGGTAGGAGCATGGGGAGTTTCATCCTCCATAAGACACTTTTACTTCATACATACTTTTATTATAAAGGGTTATCCATTTCGTGGTTTCAAAAGTATACGACTAGAATTCGACATCTGTCAAACTAAGTTGTTAAACCAATTTTTTTCTTTTCAGTTGAAAGTGTGTCATTGACGAAAGTCAATGTCAACACAACGCATAAAAATGATCAAAACATACTACAAAAATTGTGATTTTACAACAGCCACATATCGTGCTTTAAGAGGAGATTAGGGTTAACATAATCGTCTAACTACGCAGGCAATTGGCAAAATCGTGAAGAAATTTGAAGAGATTGGAGCGGTTACTAATATTGTAAGGCCTGTGCATCATTGTTTTGCTCGTTCCGCTGATATCGCTGCTGTAAGTGAAAGTGTTGCCAAAGACCCGAATTTGACGATTCTTCGCCGTTCTCAGCAATTAGGACTGTCTTACGGCTGTCTTACAACTGAAGCCAGCTGATCATTCACAACGTCGCAGATACGTGGAATGGGTGCTTGAACAACAGGCGATTTTTCGAACAAACTTTTCTTCAGCGATGAAGCACTTTTCTCACTCGGTGGGTATATTATTAAAGAAAATTGTCGTATGTGGGGTTCTGAGAATCCTCAAGTAATTGCAGAGAGGCCATTTTATCCAGAAAATGACACTATTTGGTGCACTCTTTGATCCGAAGGTGTGATTGAAGCTTATATTTAAATATATATAATTCCCCGACAACATTCCTAGTGGAACAAAGGATACTTCTCTCAGACAATAAGCAGCATCCGATTCTATTTTTAGACTCATTGAAAGGGACCTACATTTTAACTCCGACTCCGAACGGCAAATGCATTAGTTAGAGAAGTTTTACATAGCCTTATACTCAATAACCAGTGGCTAGCTGAGTTATGAGGTGAACCGCCGTTTTTTTGAAAATTCAGTTTTTTCAAGTTAGTCTGGCCGGTGATCAAACTTGGGACCTCCGGTATGATAGGCGGATGAATTACCTGCTATAACACGGCGGTTAACGTGATTAAAGCTTATTTTTTCGAAAACGACGATGGAACGACTGACACCGTGAATTCGGAGAGCTTTTGCCTGCTACTAAAGAATACGACTTGGGGAATATTTGCTTTCAACAAGACGGTAACACATGCTACACAACTCGATCGAATATGGCTTTATTGTAAGAGGCGTTTCCTGACCGCGTAATTTCTCATCGTGGCGATATCAACTGGCCACCAAGATCATGCGATTTGACACCGTTAAACATTCGTCAAGTTATGACTAAAATACCTCAACAATAGGTAGGATTTCAGATGTAACCACCACATTTTTTTGAAATTTTAGAGATTTGAGTATTAATAAACAAAAGGTCGCTTACAAAATCTCTTTGATACTCCCTTACAAGTGGTCTATACTTGACCCTAGCTCTCATACTACAAGATATTTTTCTAGGGATTACAAAATCTTCAAGATTTAATGACAATCGTTCATCGGACCTGAGTAGTAAAGGGTACCACAGAATCGCCCGAGCCCTACTATATTACTTTTTTACTAAGATAGTACCTGGTTGACCGAGCCTTGCTCGGAGCTTTATGATAAGCATTTTGAGGCAAATTTGAAAGTTTTATATATTTTATTTTATAAAATTAATTTTGAATTATTTTATTCATTTTGTCCGACCAACACATAGTTTACAGTTTAACTCATTTTAATAATTTTTGAAATTACCAACAGAAACCTCCGTCGACTCATGCGCAACAATTTTGCTAAAGATTATAGTCTGATCAAATGCACAGTTTATGATTTATTTCATTTTAAGTAGTTTTCAGTGGCGCCACCTGAAGTTGTTCATACCAATTAAGAAACCTTCGTTTGCTTATTCGTAACAACTTTGCTTATGATTATAACATGATTAAATGCACAGTTTACGATTTAATTCACTTTGAGTAATTTTCTGTGGCGCCACCTGTCGGACGTTGCTCATTCCAATTCATAAACCTTCGTCGGCTTATCCGCAACAAATTTGCTGAAGATTATAGCATGATTAAATGTACAGCTTACGATTAAATTGACTTTGAGTAAATTTCAGTAGCGCCACCTGTCGAAATTTCTTCATACCAACTAAGAAACCTTCGTCGGCTCATGTGCAACAACATTGCTAAAGATTGTAGCATGATCAAATGTACAGTTTACGATTTAATTAATGTTTAGTAATTTTCAGTGACGCCATCTATCGGAAATTAGTCTTATCAACTTTAAAACCTTCGCCGGCTTATCCGCAACATCTTCGCTAAAGAGCATAACATGATCAAATGCACAGTTTACTATTCTATAAAGAACATACATACAGACAAACATTCATTTGTTTAAAAGGTATAACATTACTAGTTTTTTCCCCTTTTTATCCCCTAATTTCAAAAAAGTTCCATATGCATATTTGGTACTTCTGTTGTACCAATTGAATTCGGTACATTTTATTAAAAAGCAGTTAACATAATGTTTCTATTCATATTACTTTTTGAGATGTTAAGTTATCATTTTATCCCTTTTTTACCCATTTTGGCCCCAAAATCAAAAAATCACCAAATACGTGTTTAAAGTTTCTTTCACATCTATTGATTGCAGTACAAAGTTTCTTTCTATATTCCTAAGTTTAAAATTTAAGAGTGGGTTAAAAAGGTACCAAAAAAACTATTTTCACCCTTTTTTACCCCTTATCGGACATAGTTTCAAAAAAGTACCAAACACCTGTTCGTTTATTTTCATAGCTGTTTAAAACGTAATTTAAATTTTGTTTCTATACCTATTACTTAAGGAGATAGCGTTTTCGATTTTTTCCCTTTTTACCCGTTTTTACCCTCTTAGAGGCAAAGGTTCCAAAAGTCCCTTCTTCTTCGACATCAAAAAATATACCCACTGTCCAAATTTTATCAAAATCGTTAGAGCCGTTTTCATTCATTTTCATTCCATATATATAAATACATACAATTATTGCTCGTTTAAGAATATAAGATAAGTATAATTCTATAATTTTAATTAATTTCTGTACAATTTAAAAGTGGGTGTAAGACCAATTTCACTAGACGATTTTTTCTATTCAGATATAGAAGTAAATATTATATAAGATTTCTGTCCATGTTTTATGGACAAATTTTTAATGGGAATTTTGTTATGAACTTCTATTGAAAATTTTAATCGATTTTGGGATCAAATTAATTCCACTCTATAGTTTAGAATTTTACAACCGTTAAATGAGTAATTTTGTGAAGCAGACGCATTCAATTTTTAATATAAAATGTCCTATATAAAAAATTTTACCATCATGGTCTAAAAAGTACATTCTCTTTTTATATTTGGTACAAAATCAAAAAGCCATTTTCTATCCCAGCATTAGGTCTCTTATTTACAAACATGAAACTTAAAAAAAAAAAAAACGTTTAACTCAGGGAAAGTATTTTTATGCTCTTTACAATTGATTTGTATTAATCCCCACTTGAAATGAATGACCGAAACAAATACAGACACAAAATTACTACTAACACATGAAAACCTGACAAAACATATTTCCGTCACTCGTGAAGAAGTTTCCATCATCGTTGACTAAGTTATTTGCAGGGTTAAATTTTTTTTATTTTCTGAGTTATTTTTGTCGTTAATGACAGTCGTATGCCCATCACTGTTCTTGAAGGGATTGTCTTCAAATTTTCAGCGTTTTTGTGGCTTTAGTGCAGCGAAGGGCACAATTTATGATTTCCTATAACCAATGGTAGGAGCTGTTGTAGTAGTACATATAATTTTTTTAAATAAAGACCGATTCCAACAAAATTTGATTGTTTTTACCCAAATAAATTTGTGTATGGTATTACCAAACTGTTAACCCTGAAACGGCAGTCTTTTGAGAGGAAGTTTTGGGAAAGTAATTCTGAGTGGTTCAAATACTTAGAGATGAGTGTTAGGCCAATACTTTTGTGTGTTGCAACTGACATCAGAAACACAATATACCCTTTACATCAATGATGGTGTAGAGTACTAAAACTTATCAAAACTTGTCATCATCATCATTTCTATAAAGAAGTAAATATGAATGTAGGTACTTGCGAATGAGAGGTAAGTATCGGTAAACAAAATCATTGTATCTTCAGTCTAGTTATAGTTCTCGTTCATACAAAAAGCACAATCACAGTCAATTGTTTCGCTGAGTTTTAACTAAATTGAAAATTTTCTTTATAAATTTAGATAAAACTTATAATTGCGACTTGAAGATAATAATATAACGAATTTTATTACAATTAGAGATGGGTATGTTTTTTGAGAAATATATAATTAAAACTAATTAAGAAAATGAAACAATAATTTATTGAATTAACAGCAAAACATCTATTCAAAAGTTTCATTGGCCTCTTGGTTGTTTTGGCTTTAGTCTTGGTTATCGAAGCTAAAGGTGAGTCTTACATCTGAACTCAATTTTTTACTTAAACCCAATAATTTTTTTCAATTAAATAATTATTAATTTCTTTAAAAGATTGCCCTACCGCTTCGAAAAACTACGTCTGCACTCCTCGCTGCTACAAAGACAGCGACTGCGCTCATATGGCGGGCAAATGCTGCCCTAATTTGTGTAATCAGAATTCATGTGTGGCTCCTCACATGTTGACGAATAGCGGTGATAAATATGGCACTAAACCCGAAAAATATGGTGGTACGTTGTAGACTATTTCAACTTAAAACACTTTCATAAATAATTCTTTCTATTTATAGGTTCTAGTTCGGTTTATTGCGGTAATGTCAAATGTGGTCCCTTTGAGAAATGTGAAACTGATCGTATTACAAAACGTGAAAAGTGTGTAAGAGCTTAAATAATTAACTTTATAATTGCGGTTTGACGAATTTTTTTCTATTTTAATGTTGTGAAATAATTGAGTGAAATAAATACTAAAGTAATAAATTAAGATTTTTCGGGGTATCCCCCAAGCAATCTATTAGTCATTACCACTGGTCGGCGCAAAGAGAACAGAACGAAAAAATACCCGGCAGAGTTGCCGTTTTTTTATACTTATAACTAAAATAGGCATTTTTTCAGAAAAAGTTTTATACTCCATTTTTTTTAATATTTATATCAAAAATGTTTTTATATAATTTTTTTTTGTCAAAAATTTTTCTATTGAAAATTTGTTATCAAAAATTTTTGCATGGAAAATTTTTTATCAAAAATTTTTCTATAGAAATTTTTTTTTATCAAAAATTTCTCTATAGAAATTTTTTTTTATGAAAATTTTTCTATAGAAAATTTTTTATCAAAAATTTTTCTATAGAAAATTTTTTTATGAAAAATTTTTCTATAGAAAATTTTTTTTACAGAAAATTTTTTACCAAAAATTTTTCTATAGAAAATTTTTTTATCAAAAGTTTTTCTATAAAAATTTTTTTTATCAAAAATTTCTCTATAGAAAATTTTTTTTATTAAAAATATTTCTATAGAATATTTTTTTATAAAAAATTTCTATAGAAAATTTTTTTATCAAAAATTTTTCTTTAGAAAATTTTTTCTATAGAAAATTTTCTCTATAGAAAATTTTTTTATCAAAAATTTTTCTATAAAAATTTTTTTTAACAAAAATTTTTCTATAGAAAATTTTTTTTATCAAAAATTTTCTACAGTAATTTTTTTATCAAAAATTTTTAAATAGAATTTTTTTATTAAAAATTTTTCTATGGAAAATGGAACAGAACAAAAAAATACTCGGCAGAGTTGCCGTTTTTTATACTTATAACTAAAATAGGCATTTTTTTCAATGTGTAGTTCTAACGTTTTAATAAGAAAAAGTTTTCTACTCCATTTTTTTTTTTAATATTTATATCAAAAATGTTTTTATATCAATTTTTTTTTGTCAAAAATTTTTCTATTGAAAATTTGTTATCAAAAATTTTTGCATGGAAAATTTTTCTATGGAAAATTTTTTATCAGAAATTTTTCTATATTGTCTTTCTTTTTGAATATATTTTTTTATCAAAAATTTTTTTATAGAAAATTTTTTTATCAAAAATGTTTCTTTGGAAAATTTTTCTATAGAAAATTTTTTTTATCAAAAATTTTTTTATAGAAAATTTTTTTATCAAAATTTTTCTATTGAAAATTTTTTTTTCAAAAATTTTTCTATAAAGAACTTTTTTATCAAAAGTTTTTCTTTAGAAAATTTTTTTATCAACAAATTTTCTATAAAACTTTTTTTATCAAAAATTTTTCTTTAGAAAATGTTTTCTACAAAAAATTTTGTCTACAGAAATATTTTTTTATCAACAATTTTTCTATAGAAAATTTTGTTATCAAACATTTTTCTATAGAAAATTTTTTATCAGAAATTTTTCTATATTTTTTTTCTTCTTGAATATAATTTTTTATCAAAAATTTTTTTATAGAAATTTTTTTTATCAAAAATGTTTCTTTAGAAAATGTTTCTATAGAAAATTTTTTTATCAAAAATTTTTCTATAGAAAATTTTTTTATCAAAATTTTTTCTTTTATTAAAATTTTTCTATAGAAATTTTTTTATCAAAAATTTCTCTATAGAAAATTTTTTTATCAAAAATTTTTATTTAGAAAATTTTTCTATAGAAAATTTTTTTATCAAAAATTTTTCTATAGAAAATTTTTTTTATCAAAATTTTTTTTTATTAAAATTTTTCTATAGAAAATTTTTTATCAGAAATTTTTCTATAGAAAATTTTTTATCAGAAATTTTTCTATATTTCCTTTCTTTTTGGATATATTTTTTTAACAAAAATTTTTCTATAGGAAATTTTTTTATCAATAATTTTTCTTTAGAAAATTTTTCTATAGAAAAATTTTTTATCCAAAATTTTTCTGTAGAAAATTTTTTTATCAACAATTTTTCTATAGAAAAATTTTTTATCAAACATTTTTCTATAGAAAATTCTTTTGTCAAAAATTTTTCTATAGAAAATTTTTTTATCAAAAATTTTTTTATCAAAAATTTTTTTAGACAAAATTTTTTATCAAAAATTTTTTTATGTAAAATTTTTTATCAGAAATTTTTGTCTAGAAAATTTTTTTATCAGAAATTTTTTTATCAAAAATTTTTCTATAGGAAATTTTTTTATCAAAAATTTTTTTTTAGAAAATTTTTTTATCAAAAATTTTTCTTTAGAGAATTTTTCGATAGAAAATTATTTTATCGAAAATGTTTCTTTAGAAAATTTTTTTATGTAAAATTTTTTATCAAAAATTTTTGTATGGAAAATTTTTCTATAGAAATTTTTTTTATCAACAAATTTTCTATAGAAAATTTTTTGGATCGAAAATATCTAAAAAATATAAAAATCTAAAATTGTTCAATATTAGAATTTATTTCTGTTTTGACAAATATTCCCAATATTTATAAAAATATTCCCAATGTTTACAAAAATAATCTTGTCGTGGCAACAATGTTCGAAATTATATTTCTTTGTTCTCTCGAACCATGTTTTTTGTTGCTGTAAATTAGATTTTGATTTGTTTCTTGCCTATAATTCGGCACATTAACCGCATAGAACCTCCATTATGCTTCAGGGTCATCGAAAATTTGGACCATCGGATGGTGGTGTACCGCCGTGGTCGCGGCGCCCATTTGGCCGATATTTTGTTTCATACATAATTGAGTAATACCAATATATCATAATAAAATAAAATTACAATAATTTTCTAAATAGTTTGTGTTTTATTCAAAATCAACATCGGCCCTTGAAATTTAACCACCCGATATTATAGAGTCTTTGCTATGATCTTCAGCAAAGTTGTTGCGCATGAGCCGACAAAGGTTTCTAAGTTGGCATGAATAATTTCCGACATTTGGCGCCACCATAAAATTAATCAAAATGAAATAAAACGTTAACTGTGCATTTGATCATGCTGTGATCTTTGGCAAAGTTGTTACGCATGTGTTGAGGTTTCTAAGTTGGTTCGATTAATTTCTAATAGGTCGCGTAACTGAAAATTATTTGAAATAAATTGAATCGTAAACTATGCATATGCATTTGTTTATGTAATGATCTAAAGTGGAGCCATCCAGCTCAACAGCACAATTTAAAAACTTTCAGAAAAGAGCTTTTGAGCTTTCTTACCGACACACTATGTATGAGCGAGACGCAGCTATGTTTGCCCCGCTCACACTTACGAAAAATTGTCTTTGCAAAGTCAGTGGTCTATTCAAAGTGCTACCAGATTAGAATTTTTTGCTCGATTATATGAAGAATACTCGAATATATTAAGAAAAATTGTAAATCTGGCAATACTGACCGTAAGAGCTTTCAAAGCTATTTACCACAAATGCAAATATTAATGTATGTGTTTTTGAACGGGTCTGATGTCTAGCAAATGATTGTGCATGAGCCGAAGTAGGTTTCTAAGTTGATGCGACTAATTTTTAGCCAGATGGCGCCACTGAAAATTAATCAAATGAATTGAATCGTAAACTATGCATTTGATCATGTGTTGATCGGATAAAATCAATAAAATGATTCAAAATTAATTGGTTATATGTGTTATATCTTTCCTTCAAATTTTATTTTATTTTGCGGCACAGCAACGCGCCAGAAAATAAAGTTATAACCTAAACTTCGTTAAATTGAAAACCTATAAAATTGTTTCTTTTAGTTTCAAATTATCAGGATTCTACTGTATTACAAAACAAGTAAGAGTGGTATATTCGGCTTTGCCGAATCTTGGATACCCTTCACCAATGGAGTTGCAAAAGTACTTAATGTAATTCCAAGCAAAATTTGGTTATACTAGTATTATATGCAAAGAGTCTTTAAAATTAAGAGTCGGAAAAAGAAAAGCTTTTGGATGGCATCATCATTTAGAATATTTATGCACCCAAAGGTTAGGTTGGGCAGGTGGCAGATGTCTAGGGAAGCTTCACTTGGGTTTTAAAGTGGTCCCTTTGTGAAAGATAATGATTACTAGACTACAAGTAGAGAATGCATATTTAAGCCAGCCAGTAGCTTCGAAATAAAATAGACACATATTTTACGAACATTTAATAAAGTTCGATAGACCAGATAAACCATGCAGAAAAGATGCTTCAAAATGTAGATGCCCTTACATTTGCAATAGCACATCGATTTGATGAAGTTTAAGTATTCTGGCATGCAACCCAAAAACGCTGTGCCCAGTGAGGGTTGTGCACTTTAATTTGTACGAATTATCCAAATAGTAAAAGTTCTTGATTAGTTATGTAAAACTCTGAAGTTAGCGGACTGATTTAGGTCAAAGCTTCAACAATGATAAGCCTTAAAATTATAGGGTATACACTCTTAGTTTTAGATACATACGTGAAATATATAGCTTTTGAATGGATGGATATCAGCTTTGTCGGAAAAGTTATTAAAGATTTACTTATTAATCTGAAGTTAGTTAATTAATTAAAATGAACACTTCATCAATAATATTTGTGATGTATTGTTCTTTCAATCTGTCCGATGGATGTTTGGGAAGTTTTGCTCTAGTTCCTTGTGCAATTTTAATGTGATTTAATTTATCAGCATTAAATCGATTCCCGGTCGGGGTTATATGGGAGATTTCACTAAATGTGAATAGAGCTCGCCCATTTTCAATATCGAACTTTTCAAGAGATCAGAAATACTTTTGTCAAATGTTGTCCCTCTAGAAAGTTTATTTTAGGCGCTATTGTCCTGAATATCAATATTGTACAACGTCTTTATACTAAATGTCATCATCGTATCTTAGGCGAAGTTATACGGGATCAATTGTCAAACGTGAACGGATTTGCAATTAAAAAATTTAAATTTTCGTTGATATGTGAGATACTTACATACGTATGTAGGTTTTGAACGGATATCATGTAGTTAGCTGCATTTTTGTACTTTCTAGGAAGATTACCTATAATTTGATATATAATACATTCTCAAATGTTATCATAATGTTCAAAAGTCAGACACAAAATTAAGATTAATGCAGAGTGTCTGTCTGCTAAAATTAGATTTGTGGAGCTCCTGGATTTTACACAAAATTTTAGGATATTGTCCCACCCTGAATTTTATCATTGTCGATCAAAACACCATCGCTTAAACGCTAAATTATATCTACCACAAATTACCGAATGCATCAGGATTTAGTTAATCCCCTGCGAAGAACGCTATTAAATTTCATCAAAATAAACACCTGAGATATCGACAAAACAGGAGCTCCAAAAACTTGACTACAACAGAAAAATTACAGACAGGTAGACGGACGGACAAAAAAACAGACGGACAGACAAACAAACAGACGGACGGACAGACAAACAAACAGACGGACGGACAGACCGACTGACGGAGGTTGCGAAATCGATTCTCCTGCCGATTCTGAGTTGATCGGTACAATTTGAATGGTATTCGTAATCAGATTTGTGGAGTATAGATTTTAGAAAATCCTCACACAAAGAACGATGTCAAATTTCATCACAATCGGTCTATAAACACCTGAGATATCGCTAAAACAATACTTACAAAATGTAAACAAAATTTCTTAGACACGTACTTTGGGCAATTTGCTCTACATCAAATGTAGTGTTATGGCGATATCTCAATTGTTTATGGACCGCTTTTGATAAAATTTAATAACGTGCTTGGCGGGGGAATTTCCTAAAATTTGATATACAATTTATGTAGGTCCGTGTTAAAGGAGGATGGTTTTTCCTATTTCTGCATTTCATTTTTTCAACAAACATTCTCTAATGCGAACTTTGGCCAATTTGCGATACATCAAATTCAGTGTTTTGGCGATATCTCAGTTGTTTATGGACCGATTTTGATAAAATTTTACAATCTGATATATAACATATTATCACATGTACACCAGGAGTATCTTTTTTCTCTTGTTATTTAAGTGTGTTTCAATCAAAAATTTTAAAATTTTCGTCTAATTTTTGGTATTTTTTCGATATTTTCGGTGTTTATAAACCGATTTTAATGAAATTTAATAGCGTTCATTGCGGGAGAATTTCATAAAATCTGATATATAATTTATGTAAGAACATCCTCCAGGGGCTTCAGAAACTTGATTTCAACAGACAGACAGACAGACGGACGGACAGACAGACAGACGGACATCGCTTAATCGATTCTCCTCCCGATTCTGAGTCGATCGGTATAATTTTTATGGGTCTACGATCACTAATAAAAAAAATACAAACGGAATCACAAACTTATAATACCCTTTCACCTATTGGTGAAGGGTATAAAAAAGTGTTTCTCACAGCTTCACTTTTATTTAAAACTAATGGCTTAACTAAATATAATCTAAAATGTGATATAATAAAAGATTCAAAGATTTTTGTTAAAAGAAATTGTAAAGATATAAATTTGATTTTATTACACAAAAATTTTATAACTACACAAAGTTCTTAAGACGTGAATGAACTGTTTTGAACTTGAGCTAAGGAGGGTATTACGTATTAAATAATAAAATGATTCCCAGGCTCCCTATTTGCAAAATCACGATCTCAGCCATTATTTAAGTTGAACTTGCGACGACTAACAAAATTTGAAGGCACTGCCACTTTCAACTCCAGCCACCAAAAAGCTACTTTAGCTCCGAAATAAATATGAGATTTAAGACCACCTACAATGATATCTGTCATAAATCAATTCAATAAAAACATAATGACAAAAAGGTTAACGATTTACTTAGTTAAAGTCAATGTTACTCCAAGATCCACTAAGAGTCTGTCTATGGTTTTTTCCTTAGTCTGACTAAATCTTGTTCTTATGCTATAAAATACGAGCAATAAAATAACAATTTGACATCTTAAACTTTGATTTAGTGCAAAAATAATTTAACTACTTTTTTCTTTTAACAATAGAAGGAGGTAGAAAAAAAAACAACATCGACAAACTTCATGACAGAGAGAGGCTTGGCATCCAAAGTTGACTAAAATTCTACAGTTGCCTTTAAATGCTTTACTTTTTGACAAAATTATTTTTAGGAAAAAAAAAAAAAAAATGTGAAAAAACATGATCGAAATAAAAATTTTAAGTTAAATGTTCTCACACAAGTCAAAATTTTAAATCTGATACGACTAAAGGTTAACTTATGTCTTTTTACATATGTATAGACAGATAATTGTTAATTTATTCATTTTGTACTAAGAACTTAACAATTCTATTGTTAATTTATTTAACAATTAATTTAGGAAAAATAACAATTGTAAATAGTTTTTAAATTAATTAAAAATAAAAGGTATTAGTTAACAGAAAATCTTATAAAAACATATACATATGTACATACATACCGTTGGTCTCATGGAAAAAAGGCCTAACTCACACTTTTTCGAAATTAGTTCTTTTGTTATTTTAGTGCATTTAACGCAAATACATCTCCTCACACAATTTTAAGGCGATTTTATCAAAATTAACGTTTATTTAAGTAATTTTCTAAAAAGCCCTAACTTATTCCTAAAAAAAGCCCTATCTCGCCAAATTATATGTCGTTGCATCAACGCATAATAGAGAACTTTCGAATCTTCAAGCTTTCGCTTGGATGTATAATGATTTCTTATATTAAACTTTTATCGACAACATTTTTCGGATAAAAAATTTTCAATATTGAAAGCTCTCCTATAGGTAACTTTTAATATCTAAAACTTTATACTTAAAACATTCCACATCAAAAACTTTCCAATAAAAACTGACAGTTTTCTTATATAAAACATTCGATATCGAAAGATTTATTATATAAACATTTGTCGATAGACAAATTTTTATATAAAACTTTCCTAAAGAAAAATTTCAATATCAAAAGCTTTTCCTATGGGTAACCTTTATATCTAAAGCTTTATAAAAAGCTGTTTATATTTAAAATTCCTGTATAAAACTTTCGATGTCGAAAGGATTCCTATAATAAATATTCGATATCGAAAGATTTCTAATATAAAACTTTCCTATAAAAAGACTTTCAATATCAAAGTTTTCCTATGGGTAACTTTTGATAGAAAAAAGCTTTAACAACAAACATTCCAAATCGAAAGAAAATAAAAAAGATTTTTCATGTAAAACTTTTGATGTTGGATGGTTTTCTATAAAAAACTTTCGATATCGAAAGATTTCAAAATATTTCAGATAGAAAATCTGTTATATAAAACTTTCCTATAGAAAAATGTTAATATCTAAAGTTTTCCCTATATATAACTATAATATAAAAGCTCTCTAAAAAACTGTTTATATTAAAAATTTCTATATAAAACTTTCGATGTCGAAAGTATTCCTAGAATTAAAATTCGATATCGAAAGATTTCTTATATAAAACTTTCCTAGAAAAAGCTTTCCTATGGATAACTTTTGACAAAAAACATTCCATATCGAAAGATTTCCGAAAAAAAGGTTTTCCATATAAGGTTTTCTATAATAAACTTTCGATATCAAAAGATTTCTTATATAAAGCACTTGTCAAAATATTTCAGATAGAAAACTTTTTATATAAAACTTTCCTAAAGAAAAATTTCAATATCAGCTTTTCCTACAGGTAACTTTAATATCTAAAGCTTTCTAAAAAAACTGTTTAGGTATATTAAAAATTTCTATAAAAAACTTTCGTTGTCGAAAGGATTCCTATAATAAAAACTCGATATCGAAAGATTTCTTATATAGAGCTTCCATATTCCAACTTTCAATATTAAAAGCTTTTTTGTAGGTAACTTTTGATATAAAAAGCTTTCAACAAAAAACATTCCATATCAAAAGATTAAAAAATAGATTTTTTATATAAAACTCTCGATGTCGAAAGGTTTCCTATATAAAACTTTTGATATTGAAAGATTTTCTGTAGAAAACTTGCGATATTAAAAAATTTTTTATATAAAACTTTTGTCGTCAAAATATTTCGGATTAAAAACCTTTTTTTTCAAAAGTTTTCTTAAAGGTAACTATTAATATCCAAAGTTTTCTACTGAAAACATTCCATATTTAAAGATTTCCTATATAAATCTTTCGAGCTTTCCAATATAAAACTTTTTATTTCCTTAATAAAACTTTGAATGTATATAAAAAGCATTTCATGTCAAACTTTCAGTATCGAAAGCTTTCCTATAGAAACAATATCCAGATTTCCTATATAAATCTTTCGAGCTTTCCGATATAAAAATGCCAACATCTAACAATTTCTTATATAAATCATTCAATTTCGAAATGCTTCACAATAATAAACTTTCGATATGGAAAGATTTCCCATAGAAAACTTTAGATTTCCTTCATAAAACTTTGAATATTGAAATATCAATCAATTCAATACTTCTTGCAGTTTCTGCAGTTTGTTCCCACAAATCTCTTTTTGAAATAACATTCGACCTAAATATTTGAATATTTGAAAATTAATAGCAATTAATAACCGCTATCAGAAGTTTCAGTATTCGCAACTGTACACAGAACTCGCTCTCGTAGAGAAAAAGTGGACCTTTTTTTAAAGGATTTGTGAACCCTTCTAAATCTTATAAAGTGTCCAAATGTTTGAGTAACTTTTCGATCCAAAAAAAGTTATCGATAAATTTTTTTAGAATATCAAAATTATGGATATCTCTTCTATAGGTTATTTAATTTATCGATAACTTTTCTATAAAATATCAAAGTTATCGATAACTTTTCTATAGAATATCAACGTTATCGAGAACTTTTCTAGAGAATATCAAAGTTATCGATAATTTTTCTAATGAATATTAAAGTTATCGATAACTTTTCTATAGAACATTATAGTTATCGATAATATTTCTACAGAATATTAAAGTTATCGATAACTTTTCTATAGAATATCAAAGCTAGCGACAACTTGTCTATAGAATGTCACAGTTTTCGATGACTTTTTTGTAGAATATCAAAATTATCGATAACTTTTCTGAAGATAATCAATATTATCGATGCCATTTCTATTGAATATAAAATTTATCGATAAGTTTTCTATAGACTATCAAAGTTATCGATTACTTTTCTATAGAATATCAGAGTTATCGATAACTTTTCTATAGAATATCAAAGTTATCGATAAGTTGTCTATAGAATATCAAAGTTATCGATAACTTTTCTATAAAATATCAAAGTTATCGATAACTTTTATATAGAATATAAAAGTTATCATTAAATTCCTAAAAAATATCAAAATTATCGATAACTTTTCTATAGAATATCAATATTATCGATAACTTTTCAGTAAAATATTAAAGTTATACATAACTTTTCTATATAATATCAAAGTTATCTATAACTTTTCTATAGAATATCAAAGTTGTCGACAAGTTGTCTATAGAATATCAAAGTTATCGATAAGTTGTCTATAGAATATCAAAGTTATCGATAACTTATATATAGAATATACAAGTTTTCCTTAAATTCCTAAAAATATCAAAATTATCGATAGTTTTTCTTTAAAGTATCAAAGTTATCGACAACTTTTCTATCAATATCAATATTATCGATAACTTTTCAATAAAATACTAAAGTTATACATAACTTTTCTATATAATATCAAAGTTATCGATAACTTTTCTATGTATATAATATCAAAGTTATCGACAACCTTTCTATAGAATATCAAAGTTATCGATAACTTTTTATAGAATATCAAAGTTATCGATAGCTTTTCTATAGAATATAAAAATTATCGATAACTTTTCTATAGAATATCAAAGTCGTTGATAACTTTTCTATAGAATATCAAAGTTATCGATAAGACTTCTATAAAATATAAAGATAACTTTTTTGTGTAGCTTAAGGGTAATTTATGTAGATATGTATGACTTTGATGATAAAATCTTAAACTTATTGATAACCTTCTTAAGCTTGTTCAAAATACAAAAGTCCTTATTTAAGATTTCATGAAACTCTAAAAAGTAATTGATATTCATGCATTCATTCACGCATTACCAAAAATTAGTTTGGCCTTTTGTAAATTATACCTTCTTTATTTGCACTTCACATGCGTTTTTGAACTCTTACATCGAGGCATGAACTTGTTTTCGTCCATAATGACATGTTTCATTGCAGCTAAAACACCCGCTTTAACATCTTTTTTACAGTTAGCAACAATTGTATCACAAAGATACTTATGATATTAACCCTATCAGAACCAGTTTGTTTAAGGCTTTTTCTGTTATATCATATAAAGCTTTATATATAAATTTCTCTAAACAAAAATCTTTTATTAAATTTATATTAAAAAAATTGGGAATAGCTCGATTTATATATGAATTTATGAAATGGTTATTAAAGGGTTAATTGTATATTTTGACCACACTCCTTTTTAACAATAATAAATTTTCACAACCTTGCAAATCGTTTTAGTATTTATATTTTTTTAAGAGTAGTGGGGGCTTTAAAAAACATCATGTACAAAATACTTATACGCTAAACCTTGATTTAATAGCAATAAATTTCTGAATAAACCTTTATTTACTATAATTTGTAATTTTGCGTGTTGCCTCCGTCATTTATGCGCTTTCGCAAAATAACGCAGCAGGTGAAAAGTGAAATTTTGAAATCTTTGGATGGTTTTATAGATTTTTGATGTAAGAAATATTTATATATATTGGCGTTTAATAATATGTATTAAGATATTAATTATATTGATATTTGAACAGTTTATGTTGCATGGCAACTACACTCATACATATGAAATATTTTGGTGTATAAAATATTTTAGATGTGAATTGTACTTAACCCAATGAGGGGACATTTAAAAGATTAACAAATTTTACTCAGAATCATAAGAATTTGATAAATGACCAAATGTTCTAATTTTTGAGTTTTTCTTTGCATCCTAGAATCGTGTATATATACATACATGCAGAGTTCGTTATTTTTAATTCAATTTCACACAATTGATCCCATTATGTCTAAATACATATGTATACTATATACATATAGTATAGACAAGTAAACATGTTGATAAAAGCCTTATTCAACATGTTTAAGAGCCAGTCTTGTCTTTAATAGTATGTAATTAATAATCTGTTAATGTCTGTTAACATTCACCTCTGTAACTCATACATCAATTCCTCACTGCCAAAAAGTACGTGAATGTTAACATGTAAGATTTGTCCATTTTACTGTTAAAACTTGTCGAATTTTAAAACTACTTAATGTTAACCTACCGCAATCTTAAAACTTTCGCTCTCATACACTGGAATTATAATATTCCACTGCTCAATCAATGTTGTGCTTTAGTATTTCCAGTATGTTAGTTTTCCAATCAACAAAATAAAGTTTCTTGTATCGACAGCATAAAGATGATCAAAAGCTTTAGTGAAGGGTTTAAAAAATATTTTTGAAATGTTTTGTACATGGAAGTCTTCTGATCAAATAACAAAAAATCAAATAGCCCATATTGTAGTTGATGGAAGACACTCATCGAAAATGTGGATGTGAGTTCCAATACTTCAATCATAGCAAATTGCCACTGACTACTCCAAACGAGCAACTCAATTACTAAAAGAAATAACTCGGCCTCAAATGACATTTGCACGATATGACAACATATTGCCAACTCCATGAAGTCTGCTACAAAATTTGTGATAGGGTACCAAATCCCTCATCCTAAAAACTTTTGGTACGACGTGGAGTGCCGCAACGCCACTGCTGAGAAAAATACGGCCTACAGGACAACTCTGAAGTCAGCAACTACTCGTGCATCTTTAGAAATATATCGAGAAAAAAAGAGGGAAGAAAAACGACGTATGTTTTAGGATTCAAAATGAAAGACTCAAAATTTACCAAAAAGTTAAGCACTAGACGGACGACCGAGGAAATCAGATACAGAAAGTGTATTGAAACTATGGAAGGAGCACATTTGCAAATTGTTGGTTGACACGCCTGAAAAAATCCACGATGAGCACCCAACCAGTATGAGGTTAGTACTGCAATAGTGCAATTTAAAAGTAAAAAAACTGCCGGTTCCGATGGGAGATCATGCAACCTGCGAACAATACTCCCTTTCGCCTTGTCTCTCTCGAGTTGCTTAATAAATAATCATCTAAAAGCACGCTTTCGGGTCGGGTGTTATCGTCAAACTTAATCGCGACCCGATCATCCCTTTTTATAGGGTTCGAGAGAGATCGAACAGTGGACCACAACGCCCAAGGTTGCAGTTCTTCAGGTGATCAAACCAACGGTTCCGCTTGTCCTCATTTACTAACCAGCTGATATCAAGGTTCTGCTGGACGACCTGGGATCATCAGGATTGGTATTGCGGATCGCATCACATTCATCTGCTAATCCCACTGCTTCTGCTGGGAAGTGCGGCCTCACTACGGGTATTCTACCAGCAATTATGAATCAAGTGGCTGTAACGTCTTTGCGTCGTGCATGTTCGAGGGTAGTTGTAGATCTCTGAAGTGAATTGATACATAATATCCCGTTGTTGACTACTAAGCAGATTTCGACAGCTCGATACGGAAGAAGGTGTTTGAAGCAATATCTGAGTTCAGCATCCCTACGAAGCTAATAAGGTTATGCAGGATGACATTAACGTATACAACCTCATCAGTTAAAATAGGTAAGAACCTGTCGGAGTTCTTCGTAACTAAAAGGGCATTCAGATAATTCGATAGTCTATCATGCGACCTCTTCAATATTGTAATAGAGAAAATCCTGCTGATGTTGCAGCTATCCTTGGAGTGTTTGAGAGGAAAATTATACTAAAAATCTTTGGACCAGTCTGTGCCAACAATGTGTATCGAAATCGAATGAACTATGAGCTGTATGTGCTATACGCTGACATATACATAGTGAAACGCATTTAGCAACAGCGGTAGCGTGGGCTATGGCATGTTGTGCGAATGGTTAAAAATACTCCGGCAAGTATTTTTAAAAATACTCCGGCTAGATTGTACTAGTGCGGCACAATCGGCCCCCCAAAATAGGGCACCTCGGGCTCATAAATCACTTAAAACGATATATAATTGTCATTCCCCAACCGATTTGAAAAATCTATACTATTTAATAAATATATAAGTCAAGATCTACAAAAAACATTGCTACATGCCTAAGCTATCTCTAACGGTTTAAAAGATATTCGACTTTAAAAATTAAATTTTGAAATTTTTGTCCCATACTGTACCGATTTTTTATTACAATAATATCTGAACAATATATAAACCTACTTTCTTCATTTAAAGTTTTCTAAAAAAAAACACAATTGTAAATATTTTCCGAGCAAAAAGTGTATTAAAAGCTTTTAAATATTTAAAACATAAACAATTTACATTTGTTTGTGTAAAAAGTATTTTAAGTATTTTTTAGTTATTTAAAAAATTTCTTAAAGAACATATAAAATATTTATAATTTTCTAAAAGAAAGCTTTACAAAGCTTACAACTTAGTTAAAAAATAACTTTTTGCTTATTCGGTGTTAGTACCAGAGTCTCTCGAATTAGACCTATTGTTTACGAAAATTTCAATTTTGATCCATAATTCCTTCGAACGCACGAGAGATGTAAAAAAAACTTCACCAAATTTTGAAAGACCAAGGTGTTCTTAACTATATCGCAAAAGTACTTTGTTGCCCTGAAAGTGGCCAAGCAACTAGAGCAAAAAAAAGTAAAAATACCCATTTTCGGAAATTTTTTAAATCTTTTTAGGAATTCTGGGATTTGTGTTACTAAAAATATTTTTTTTTAGTTTTTGTATTTTTTTCTTTAAAAAGTTTTATACCATTGCCAATTTTCATTAAAATATATTAATAAATAATTTTTCTAATCAAAAATCTATTATTGTTAATCCGCCCAACGTTTTAGAAGTTACAGAATTATTTCCATTCTATTTTTAAACCATTCCACTGTGCAATGAAACTGTGGAGTTTTAAGGCGCCCCCTTCCAGAGAGAGGAAGGCCCTGATAACTCACTTTTGTCTCCAAGATAATATGGAGATTTAACTCTTTTATGAACCTTTAATGTGAGCCGCCGTGGTATAGCAGGTTAGTCATACGCCTAGCATACCAGAGGTCCCAAGTTCAATCCCCGGTCGGACCCACGTGAAAAAAAATAATTTTCATAAAAAGCGACGGTTCACCTCATAACTCAGCTAGCCACTTGTTATTGAGTATTAGGCTATGAAAAACTTCTCTATCTAATGCATTTGCCGTTCGGAGGCGGCGTTAAAACGTAGGTCCCTTTCAATGAGTCGAAAGATAGAATCGGATGCAGCTGGAAAAAAGTAGTACTTTGTTCTACTTTTCCGCGCGCCAGATTTTTTCAGTGCTGCCAGATTTAATTATATCCCACTCAAATATCGGGTGGTTAAATTTCAAGGGCCGATGTTGATTTTGTATAAAACACAAACTATTTAGGAAATTATTGTAATTTTATTTTATTATGATATATTGGTATTACTCAATTATGTATGGAATAAAATATCGGCAAAAGGGGCGCCGCGACCACGGCGGCACACCTCCATCCGATGGTCCAAATTTTCGATGACCCTGAGGCATAATGGAGGTTCTATGCCGTTAATGTGCCGAATTATCTCATCCTTTAGCTCTTGAATTGTTGCTGGCTTATCGATGTACACCTTCTCTTTCAAATAACCCCAAAGAAAAAACGGTGTCAAATCACATGTTCTTGTCCCTTACAATTTAACCACCCGATATATTTTGATATGAATATTTTTGTAAACAAACGCACATTTTATGTACTGACAATATTACGACCGCACGCAGCCGCATGCCGCGTGTATTGGCCTTGTACCTTAATACCCTATATTTAAAAATCTAGAAATTTAAAAATATCTCCCAAATAGTATTGTTTAAAGATCCAACGCAATAGGTCCACTAATATCAAAGACATGCGTAACTAACCACAAACTTTTCTGTCTGCAAAATTTATAGTTCGTTCGATTTATTTTGGATATTTTGATACATTTTTCATAAATATCTGATCATTGTCTGTAGGTGTGTATGTGGCCTTGATCACTTTTGCAACTATTCATGCGATTGGGGAGCTATTCAAACAAAGATACAAACATTCAACCATTTATCCCACATTTTAAGAGTTTTGTTGTGGCAGCCAAAGATACTCGTAGATATTAATTTATTTTTGCCTAAATAAATATTTATGCATAAATTTTTTGTTGCTTTTTTTTCGTGTTGATACCTGGGTGGGTTAAGTTTAATTAAAGTTTGTTGTCTGAGTTGTCTGTTTGACTGTTTGTTTGAAGTTGTTTTCTGTTGTTTCTGTTATTTCTGCCATTTATTAATATTTCTAATTAAAATGTTATTTTTTGAGTTTTTAGTGGCGTTAATTGCAAAAATGATATTTATTTTGTTTTTAATTTTTATTATTTTATAATTTTTGTTTTTAGTGTAAAAACATTTGTATTTTTTATTGTTAAGCTTTTTTTATTTCTTCTAGTTTTCAATAAATTTTTATTGTTTTTCATTATGACTTGAGTAGTTCCCTATTAATATTAAGTGTCGGCGTTGAACCGTGCACTTACTTCAAATCAGTGTCTGATTTTTTCTTTTGCAGGTGCTAATAGACTTCACGATTTTGATATTGAATGTTTGGCTGCTGCCGACTCTACTTGAGTACTTAGACGGTTAATGACTTCACACAAATAAAATTTACTCAGTCTTTGAATCAACTTTAAGTATTTGTATCTGGTCTGTATTTAACTTTGGGTCCTCTAGACACATTTTAATAAATAGTAAAAATATTTAAGTAAGTACAAGTTAATTTTATAGTAATTTTTAAAATATTTATATTTAACAATAACTATTAAAAAGTTTAAGGTCATTGTCAATTGAAATAGAATATTTATAATAATAACAAGTAAGAAAGCACTATAGTCGGTCAAGCCGACCATACGATACCCTTCACCACTAAGGTCAAAGGTGTTATTTTTCCTGTATAAAGACAAATATTTGCTAAATTTTGCCATGATACAAACATTTTCTCAAAACGTATATATTCAACCTGTATCCGTCATTTGGACTTATATGAGAGCTAGGGTCAAATGTGGACCGATTATCTCGAAATTTGGCAAATTGATTACAGTTGTTACAAAAATTATGTATGCAAAAAATAAACTCAAAATTTTCATTATCTTCAGATTTACGAGCGTTTTAGTGATTTTTTGTCTCATTTAGTGCGTTTTTAAAGAAGAGTTTGTATGGGAGCTATGGCTAAATATGGACCGATTTCAACGAAATTCGGTAGAGTGATTTCGGTTTACATAAGTAGTATTTGTTTCAAATTTCATGAAAAAACATTGATATTTGAGGCCAATATAGCAATTCCGGGAAGTGGGGCCTATGCGAGGTACCATAAGTAATAGACCTATTTTGACCAATTTCAATAGTCATGGTCCCATTATCAAGAAAATTATCTGTGCCAAATTTCATCAAATTATCTTTAGAATTGCGACCTTTAGTTTGATTACAAGATTTACATGGGGGTCCAGCCAGTCAGCCAGACGGACGGACGGACATCGCTAAATCGACTCAGAAAGTGATTCTAAGCCTATTGGTATACTAAAAGGTGGGTCTAAGACAAATATTTCTATGCGTTACAAACATCAGCACAAACTTATAATACCCTTTCCACCTATGGTGGTGAAGGGTATAACAACAATTGTAATAGGATCATAATCCGTTTTAAAGAAATTTATTTTTAAAAAAATCTAATGACTGAAAATTGTAAAAAATTTCCAATTTTCACTTAACATTTTTTTCCAAAGGATCCCAAAATGAAAAACATTGAAAAGAAAAAAAAAACTTTTTTTTAGTTTTAAAAATGAAGTTTTACAATTTAATTTAAAATTTGTTTTATGGTACGATTTTCGAAATAAAGTCGAGTTTTATAGTTTAAAGTGACTTTAAACGTTCTGTGGTTCGGCTGTTAGATTTTTTTATTTTTTAGAATTCATAAAAAATCGAAGAATGCAAAAAACTTAAATGTAAATACTTAACCTTAAAACTGAGAATATTCCAAATAAAACAAGTAAGAGTGTTATATTCGGCTGTACCGAATCTTATATACCCACCATCAAGTTGTGTTAAATTTAGAAACAGGGTGCAGCTAATTCAAAATCTGGACCAAAACTGAAAAAATCGCTAAGCTAATTGGTATTGTTGGTAAAACCTTTGGACTAAATTCGGTTGCCGTAGCTTTATAGTTAAACATTTAAAAATATATTTAGTCTCGTAACCAGGTATAGTTTTACATTAATAAGTTGTTAAATACTTTTCGTTAATATGTAGTTAGGCTAAACACGTTAATAGTAATACGGCAGGTCCATATATTTCGTTAGGAGTTCCTAATGCATTCATCATATATAAAGTCTGGCCTGAACATTGATTGATGCCTATCTAATTTCATAGGTGCAATCTTAATATAATGAATGTACCTCCAAATCTTTTTGATTGTAGATATAAAAAAGGGGATGTTATATATATAAGAATTATAGGCAAATATTGACCGATTGTTGTTATTCTTGCAAAATTTAGTGGCCATAGCTATCATAGTTTCTAATTTAATAGCTTTTAACTGGCATTTGCTAAAATTGTTGGTTTCCGTGAGTGTTTTTTATATGAAAGCTAAGGTCAAATATGGACTGATTCCTATAAAATTTGATAAACTGATCAAAAATTGCATAAAACTTCCCTATTTTAAATTTAATCGTCATAACTATTACAATTGTATTCAATTTATCAGCATTAATGTGTTTCCCGGGGCGGGGTTATATGGGAGCTCTAACTAAATTTGAACCAATTTTGTCCATTTTCAATACACATCTTTTTCAAGACATCCAAAATACTTTTGTAAAATTTTGTCCCTCTAGCTCTTTTCGTTAAGGCGCTAGCGTGCTTTTTTCTGACGAACAGACGGACATAAACAACCTTTTCTTTATGTATTTTTGTGTTTCCATAAGTTTTTTTTATGGGAGCTAGGTCAAATGGTGACCGATTGTGACAAAATTTTGCATATTGGCTGGCATTGATATAAGACTTTTTTGTGTTTGTTTTGTATTTGAGGTGAAATTTAGGCTGTTTTCGTAAGTTTTTTGTATGAGAGCTATGGCTAAATGTGAACCGATTTTGATAAAATTTTATACGCTACCTAAGGCTAGTGTAAAACTTCTATCTACCAAATTTTATCAGCATAGCTGCTATAATTTGTCATTTATTAACAAATAAGCGATTAGCCTAGACGACGTTATACGGGAGCTATGGTCAAATGTGAACCGATTTTGCCCAATTTCATTTCTCAGAGATGAAGAATATTTTTACTATTACTTTCGTTTAGGCGTTATCGTGATTTCAACAGACAGACGGACATCGCTCAATCGTCTTAGAATTTCATAAGGATTCAGAATATATATCGTTTTTGCTTTTTGAGCCAATATTAAGGAAATATTAATCTCAATCAGTGTAGAAATCGGCCCATATTTGACCATATCTCCCATACAAGACACATTCTCAAAAGACGTTTATATACACATAAAAGCACAAAAACGTTAATAACTCTAAAGGTAAATGCATTTGATTTATTTAACTTCTCACAGATAATTATTTTGTGAATATGAACCAATAACCAAAATTTGGTAACAATCGGTTCACAATTGACCCTAGCTCGCATATCAGGCCCTTAGCCGGAAATGACATAAATCTCGAAATTTTGAAAAAATAGCACATAGTATATCGTTACTTTAATATAGAAAGGTCCTAAGTTGTTTTTCAGTTTAATCGCTTGTAAAAGCTTTATCTAATAAAATTTTATAAAAATTATTTATTTTTATTTTGTATTTTTGTGTTTCCGTAAGTTTTTTATATGGGAGCTATGGTCAAATGGTGACCGATTGTGACAAAATTTTGCACCCTAATTGGCATTGACATAAGACTTCCTTGTGCAAAATTTATATATATTATGGTTCTAGATTTGTTGGCATTTAAGTGTATTTTAGGTAAATTTTTGGCTGCTTCCGTAAGTTTTTTGTATGGGAGCTATGACTAAATGTGAACCGATATTGATGAAATTTTATATGAGGGCTTATGCAAAACTTCTATATACCAAATTTTATCATCATAGCTATTATAGTTTGTTATATTTGCGATTAGCGTAGGCTAGGTTATACGGGAGCTATGGTCAAATGTTAACCAATTTTGAACAATTTCAATACCAAAATTTTCTCAGGGATGAAGAATGTTTTAACTAAGTTTCAGTGAGCTAGCTTCCTTCGTTAAGGCGTTATCGTGATTTTAACAGACAGACAGACGGACATCGCTCAATCGTCTTAGAATTTCAATGACAATCTCAATATACCCCCCATTCTTTTTGATGGTGGGTATAAAAAAGAATTGTAACAGCATCATAAATATATAACATACAAGGAGTTTAATTATTCAATTACTTTGTTTTTGTTTGTTAAACAAAAATAATACATTTTTAAAAGTAAATGAAGTTTTCGTGTAATATTTTAATAAATTGAATTAAATTCTTGTGTATTTCAATTGAAAACAAACACAAAAATGGCATGAATTTAAATACTGGCACAATAACTTAAATGTTTTCAAAATCGTTAAAAAAGTGAATGACTTTAAAATATAATCTAAACTAAACTAAATTTCCATTGACTGGCTGATTCTGACCTACGTTACGATGAGAACGTGAATGAATAACTCTGGGTTGTGGAATATGTGGCAGTCGAATCAATGGATTTAAATTTTAGCCCATAAAATTTATGGCATAAATGCAACAACTACAATATGGGCACACAGCGTTAGTGCTTTAGAATTATACGCATTTTAACTAAATCCAAGTCTCAAAGTGAAATATGCAAATTTTTATTCGAAAAAGGCTAAAATGAAAAAAATGAAAACAACTAAAAACACTTAAAATTCATGCAAGTTCAGTTTCGTAGTTTCTTCTATTCCTATATTTTGCATTCAGTTTTATCATTTTAGTATTTTCTTGAATATTTATTTAGTTTTAAATGTTTGTACCTTAAGGCATATACAAATATTTCTTAATAAATTTTATGGTTTTCATACAGTGAATGTGGCAGCTAAAATGACAAAAAAAATTATAACGAAAATTTTTCTGTTAAAAAAAAATTATAACGATAATTTTTCTTTAAAAAGTATTTTGATAACGAAAATATTTCTATAGAAAAAATTTTAATAAGAAAAACTTTTAATAACGAAAATTTCTCTATAGAAAAATTTTTAATAACGAAAATGTTTCTATAGAAAAACTTTTAATAACGAAAATTTTTCTATACAACAATTTTTAATAACGAAAATTTTTCTATAGAACAATTTTTAATAACGAAAATTTTTCTATAGAAAAATTTTTAATAACGAAAATTTTTCTATAGAAAAATTTTTAATAACGAAAATTTTTCTATAGAAAAATTTTTAATAACGAAAATTTTTCTTTAGAAAAATTTTTAATAACGAAAATTTTTCTTTAGAAAAATTTTTAATAACGAAAATTTTTCTATAGAAAAATTTTGAATAACGAAAATTTTTCTATAGAAAAATTTTGAATAACGAAAATTTTTCTATAGAAAAATTTTGAATAACGAAAATTTTTCTATAGAAAAATTTTGAATAACGAAAATTTTTCTATAGAAAAATTTTGAATAACGTAAATTTTTCTATAGAAAAATTTTGAATAACGAAAATTTTTCTATAGAAAAATTTTGAATAACGAAAATTTTTCTATAGAAAAATTTTGAATAACGAAAATTTTTCTATAGAAAAATTTTGAATAACGAAAATTTTTCTATAGAAAAATTTTGAATAACGAAATTTGATACGATAGAAATTTGTTTACGTCATTTGAAGAATGTGACGAAGTAATCAGGTTAGTTGGTGATAATACAATTATTTCAAAAGGCAGAGGTGAGATACATTTTACAAGTGGTAAATATGCTATAAACCTTAAAAACTGTATGTATGTTCCAAATATGCAAGGAAATTTTATTTCTGTTGTATCAGCTGTACAAAATGGTGTACGAGTTGAATTTGATACCAAAACGGTAGTTTTTAGAAAAGAAAATGGAACAATAATTTTGAAAGGCAGAAAAGAAGAAAACTTATTTATTGTAAAAGTAGATGAAAGTTCTAATTTTTATTCAAATTCTGAAAAAGAATCTGTAGAGAGATGGCATCAAAGATATGGCCATGTTAACTTTCAAACGTTAAAAGATTTGTCTGCAAAGAAAATAGTTTATGGTCTTAATGTGGATTCAATTCCAAGAGACATGGTCTGCAAGACGTGTGCGAAAAGCAAAATATCTAGTCAGTGTTTTCCTCATTCGGAAACTAGATCAGAAAATCTGTTAGATATAATACATAGCGATGTATGTGGTCCGATGAATGTAAAGTCGATTGGAGGGTCGAGATATTTTATTACGTTCATTGACGATAAGTCGAGGCAGATATTCGTATATTTTTTGAAAGAGAAAAGTCAAGTATTTCAAACATTCAAAAATTTTAAAGCTTTGGTAGAAAACGAAACCAATAGAAAGATAAAGATCTTGCGCACCGATAATGGCGGTGAATATATTAGTAAAGAATTCGATAATTTCTTAAAAGAAAATGGTATAAAAAGGCAGTTGACCGTACCTCACACTCCACAGCAAAATGGTGTTGCTGAGAGAGCTAACAGAACTTTGGTAGAAATGGCCAGAAGTATGATAGTGAATGCTAATTTAGAAGAGTATTTTTGGGCGGAAGCAATTTCCACAGCAGCTTACATTCGGAACAGATCGTTAACAAAAATACATCAGGATAAAACTCCTCAGGAAATATGGTCGGGAAGAAAACCGACAGTAGCTCACTTCAAAGTATTCGGTTCAACAGCAATAGCCTTAGACAAAAAAGTCAAGAAAAAGTTTCGTCCAAAGGGCAAGGAATATGTTATGGTAGGATATTCCAATGAATCAAAAGCCTATAGATTATATGATGTTGAAACTAAAGAAGTTGTAATCAAAAGAGACGTGATTTTCATTGAAAATGAGTTTATTAGAAAGCAAGAAAGAGAAGAAACAGAAAATGTTTTAATAGAAATAAAATCAAATAGTAGTTCAACAAATCTTAATGAAACGAGAGAAGCTCGTGATCAGGAAATAGAAAGAAATACAGCTGAAATTTGTGAAGATTCTGAAGATGAAGAATTCGATAGAGCTGAAGATATAAGAAATGGTAGAGGTAGGCCAAGATTAATAAAAACAGGTAAACCGGGAAGACCGAAGAAGCAATACAATTCGCTAAACGCGATGATAGCAAATGAAATAGATGTTCCCACAAGTGTGGAAGAGGCAGTAAATGGACCATATGCTGATAGGTGGATAGAAGCCATGGAAAATGAATATAATTCATTAGTTGAGAATGATACGTGGGCTGAAGT
The DNA here is from genome assembly GCA_933228675.1 of Stomorhina lunata. NCBI lineage: Eukaryota > Metazoa > Arthropoda > Insecta > Diptera > Rhiniidae > Stomorhina > Stomorhina lunata. The sequence goes on from OW121742.1 coordinate 60,957,856, forward strand.
GCAATTGCCAGAAAAGCAAAAAGCTATAGGATGCAAGTGGATTTTTTCTTTGAAGAAAGACAAAAATGGTCAGGTAGAAAGATTTAAAGCAAGACTTGTAGCCAAGGGATGCAGCCAAAAGTACGGCATCAATTATGAAGAGACGTTCTCACCGGTAATCCGATACGCAAATTTGAGATTGTTGTTTGCTATAGCAGTAGAGAAAGAACTTTACGTACATCAGATGGATGTTACAACAGCCTATCTAAATGGTGATTTACACGATGAAGTTTTTATGAAAATGCCTCAATGTTTCGAAAACAAAAACTCTCCTAAGACAGTTCTTAAATTGAAGAAGTCAATCTATGGACTTAAACAGTCCGGACGAGAGTGGAATTTCAAACTAGATGAAGTTTTGAAAAATATTGGATTTGTGGCATGTCAAAGTGAACCTTGTCTGTATACGAGAAATCGTAATTCGAAATTCAACTATATTGCAGTATACGTTGATGACATTATAGTAGCAAGTTCAGATAAAAAGGAATTAGATGAAATTAAAAAGCAAATTTCAAATCGTTTAAAAATTGTTGACAAAGGTCCTTTAAGTCATTTTTTAGGGATGGAAATCGAAAGGGATGGAGAAACTGGTTCGATTACCATATGTCAGAAAAATTACATCAAGGAACTCTTAAATGAATATGGAATGGTTGAATGCAAACCAATGTCTACACCTTTAAATGAAGGTTTTCAGTTGAAGTGTCCTGGTGAAAATTGTGAAAAGGTAGATGAGACCGAGTATCAATCGTTAATAGGTACACTGATGTACCTAGCCCTAACAACTAGAGCGGATATATTACATTCAGTATGTAAACTTTCGCAAAGAAATAAGGATCCGCATACCGAACATGCAGTAGCAGCAAAACACATTCTACGCTATTTATCAAGAACGCAAGATTTCAAGCTCCATTACCATAAAACTGGTAAGCCGATAGAAGGTTTTGTTGATGCAGATTGGGGAGGTGACCCCATAGAACGAAAGTCCTACACAGGATATGTATTTTTCTATGCTGGCTGTATATTTTCGTGGGAGTCGAAGAAACTGAATACTGTCGCTCTCAGTAGTACCGAAGCAGAGTACATAGCATTTAGTGCAGCAGCAAAAGAAGCAGTTTATTTGAAGAAATTATGTTCGGAGCTTGGAGTAAATGGTGTGCAAGAGTCAATTGTTATCAACGGTGACAATCTTAGCGCACAACAACTAATAAAGAACTCGGTATATCATGCAAGAAGTAAACATATCGACATAAGGTATCATTTTGTCCGCGATATTTATAAAAATAATGATATAATGTTAAAATATGTACCAACTAATGATATGATAGCCGACGTTTTAACGAAAAATTTAGGAAAAGTAAAACATTGTAAATTTACAAATCTAATGGGTTTATATTAAATGTTTTAAAAGTAGTTTGTATTGAGGGGTTGTGTTGAATTTGTAGTTTTGTACTTTGCAATACAAATACTTTGTAATTATAGATTTGTAAATTAATATTGTAATCTAGTTAGTTTTACTTTTATGTTGACAAGAAAAATAATATTTGTCACTCTCGAAAATTTATTGTTTGAATAAAGAAGCTTTTTATAAAATATAGAAAATATATTTGTGTGTTATCAATTTCTGTTCTGAAATAAACTTTAACAAGGAAAGAAAACTTCCAACAAAATTTTGAATAACGAAAATTTTTCTATAGAAAAATTTTGAATAACGAAAATTTTTCTATAGAAAAATTTTGAATAACGAAAATTTTTCTATAGAAAAATTTTGAATAACGAAAATTTTTCTATAGAAAAATTTTGAATAACGAAAATTTTTCTATAGAAAAATTTTGAATAACGAAAATTTTTCTATAGAAAAATTTTGAATAACGAAAATTTTTCTATAGAAAAATTTTGAATAACGAAAATTTTTCTATAGAAAAATTTTGATAACGAAAATTTTTCTATAGAAAAATTTTGAATAACGAAAATTTTTCTATAGAAAAATTTTGAATAACGAAAATTTTTCTATAGAAAAATTTTGAATAACGAACACTTTTCTATAGAAAAATTTTGAATAACGAAAATTTTTCTATAGAAAAATTTTGAATAACGAAAATTTTTCTATAGAAAAATTTTGAATAACGAAAATTTTTCTATAGAAAAATTTTGAATAACGAAAATTTTTCTATAGAAAAATTTTGAATAACGAAAATTTTTCTATAGAAAAATTTTGAATAACGAAAATTTTTCTATAGAAAAATTTTGAATAACGAAAATTTTTCTATAGAAAAATTTTGAATAACGAAAATTTTTCTATAGAAAAATTTTGAATAACGAAAATTTTTCTATAGAAAAATTTTGAATAACGAAAATTTTTCTATAGAAAAATTTTGAATTACGAAAATTTTTCTATAGAAAAATTTTGAATAACGAAAATTTTTCTATAGAAAAATTTTGAATAACGAAAATTTTTCTATAGAAAAATTTTGAATAACGAAAATTTTTCTATAGAAAAATTTTGAATAACGAAAATTTTTCTATAGAAAAATTTTGAATAACGAAAATTTTTCTATAGAAAAATTTTGAATAACGAAAATTTTTCTATAGAAAAATTTTGAATAACGAAAATTTTTCTATAGAAAAATTTTGAATAACGAAAATTTTTCTATAGAAAAATTTTGAATAACGAAAATTTTTCTATAGAAAAATTTTGAATAACAAAAATTTTTCTATAGAAAAATTTTTTATAACGAAAATTTTTAATAACGAAAAATTTTCTATAGATATACTTTTAATAACGAAAATTTTTCTATAGATATACTTTTAATAACGAAAATATTTCTATAGAAAAATTTTTAATAACGAAAATTTTTCTATAGAAAAATTTTTAATAACGAAAATTTTTCTATAGAAAAATTTTTAATAAAGAAAATTTTTCTATAGAAAAATTTTTAATAAAGAAAATTTTTCTATAGAAAATTTTTAATAAAGAAAATTTTTCTATAGAAAATTTTTAATAAAGAAAATTTTTCTATAGAAAATTTTAAATAAAGAAAATTTTTCTATAGAAAAATTTTTAATAAAGAAAATTTTTCTATAGAAAAATTTTTAATAACGAAAATTTTTCTATAGAAAAATTTTGAATAACGAAAATTTTTCTATAGAAAAATTTTGAATAACGAAAATTTTTCTATAGAAAAATTTTGAATAACGAAAATTTTTCTATAGAAAAATTTTGAATAACGAAAATTTTTCTATAGAAAAATTTTGAATAACGAAAATTTTTCTATAGAAAAATTTTGAATAACGAAAATTTTTCTATAGAAAAATTTTGAATAACGAAAATTTTTCTATAGAAAAATTTTGAATAACGAAAATTTTTCTATAGAAAAATTTTGAATAACGAAAATTTTTCTATAGAAAAATTTTGAATAACGAAAATTTTTCTATAGAAAAATTTTGAATAACGAAAATTTTTCTATAGAAAAATTTTGAATAACGAAAATTTTTCTATAGAAAAATTTTTTATAACGAAAATTTTTAATAACGAAAAATGTTCTATAGATATACTTTTAATAACGAAAATTTTTCTATAGATATACTTTTAATAACGAAAATATTTCTATAGAAAAATTTTTAATAACGAAAATTTTTCTATTGAAAAATTTTAAATAACAAAAATTTTTCTATAGAAAAATTTTTAATAAAGAAAATTTTTCTATAGAAAATTTTTAATAAAAAAAATTTTTCTATAGAAAATTTTTAATAAAGAAAATTTTTCTATAGAAAAATTTTTAATAAAGAAAATTTTTCTATAGAAAAATTTTTAATAACGAAAATTTTTCTATAGAAAAATTTTTAATAACGAAAATTTTTCTATAGAAAAATTTTTAATAACGAAAATTTTTCTATAGAAAAATTTTTAATAACGAAAATTTTTCTATAGAAAAATTTTTTAGAACGAAAATTTTTCTATAGAAAAATTTTTAATAACGAAAATTTTTCTATAGAAAAATTTTTTAGAACGAAAATTTTTCTATAGATAAATTTTTAATAACGAAAATTTTTCTATAGAAAAATTTTTAATAGCAAAAATTTTTCTATAGAAAAATTTTTAATAGCAAAAATTTTTCTATAAAAAAATTTTTAGTAGCAAAAATTTTTCCATAGAAAAATTTTTAATATCAAAAATTTTTCTAAAGAAAAAATTTTATTAAAAATTTTTCTGTAGAAAAATTTTCATTATTAAAAATTTTTCTGTAGAAAAATTTTTGTTATCAAAATTTTTTCTATAGAAAAATTTTTCTAAATATACGTTTTTATTTTAGAAAAATTTTTGTAAGATAGATATTTGAAAAAAAAAAAAAATTTCTTGGTCACCTTTAGTGAATTAACTGCACTGTGCCTATAGTTCACCTGAATACACATATTTCGATATGTTTTGTTTGTAAACAATATTTTTGCTCCACTTATGTCAAGTGATAAATATTGTATGTAGTTGATTTGCTATTTTTACCACCCATGATTTGGTACTATTAAAAAGTACAACAAATATTCGGCCGTAACTCTTTTGTATGAAAAAATTGGTCTTTGTTTCAATTTTGTCTATCTTGAAAGTCCGATCATAGTTTATTTAAAATTTTTGTTGTGAACAACTAAATAAATTAAAATGACTCAAATGAATTCAAGTTTATTGAAAATATGATATTTTGTATTCGTATTCTAATGATATCTCGGGTGTTTTTTGAATCGATTTTAGGGAGCACCCTTCAGGAGATCCAGAAACCTTATTTCAACAGATATACGAACATGGATTGATAGATTCTGGTTTAATCAAACACATGTGATCTGAGATGAATAAAGAAATTATTACAATGTGATAATATCCTACTACATATTGATGTAGGGTATTACGGGGAAATTTTACTTTATTTTTTCTTCCCAGTAAGAACAGTGTCAAACGTTTGAAATATGATGACCTTTGCATTTGATATCAAGCGTTTTTTTCAAACCTGAACAGATGTTTGAGATTCACATTCATTTTCAAATGAGGGTTCATTTGAGAATAAACGTTTGAAAAATGATAGTTTCTCAAATTGAGAATAAACGTTATTCTTAAATCATTATCAAACCCTAAGATGATTTGAGAATAATTTGAAAAATGGTGTTATATAAATTTGATATCAAACCTTATTTCAAATTTTTTTCAAGCACTAAAAAAATAATTTATGTTAAATAAAATTAATGTTTAAGATATTTTAATGGAATGGCATTGCATTTTAATGAAATTCGTCATTTCTTTCGGATTTTTTAAAATTGATCCATATTTGACCAAAAAACCTTGCTTAAAAATTTTTAAGATTAAAAATTCAATAATATTCACTTATGCATTAGTAAATTTTCTTTGTTTCTTAAAATTTTTTTACCTAACAATAAAAAATTATATTTTAAGCAAAAGAATTCAAATATGATGCACTGTTTTCAAAAACAAAATAAAAAAACTCAAAAATATCAAAAATACAACGCCATTTTATTTAAGTTCCACATGTAGATGATATCCACATTTTAAAAACCTTTGAGAATGAGGTTTGATAATGATTTGAGAATAAAGGCATTTCTCAATTTGAGAATAAAGTCCCCTTTTTGTTGAGAACGCTATTATTCTCAAATCAGTATCAAATCAGTATCAAACGTTTCACCTTTGAAAAAAGATTTATTTTCAAATCATCCTCAATTTGAGAATAAACCTTTTTTCTTACTGGGTTATTACAATTATTACATTTATTATTACAATTATTTTATGATATCGGCCCTTTGTGAACGTAATTGATTAAAACTGTTGTCAAATTTTTTTATATTTTGTTTTGTTATAAATTTTACAAGTAATTAATCCTGATTAGGTACATATGTATATATGTATTTATATTATGTTCTATAAATCAATTTCAAAACTTTTATGTCAAATAAACACAAAAAGCCATTTTTGCACTATAAAAACTGATTGGACTTTAATGAAAATGTCGACTGTGCCGCAATATTTTAAAACGTTAAATTGAAATTTCATGCAGTTCAAAAGAATAAAACTCTATAGACCGCATGATTTCTGACAAACTGTCAGCAGGGCATTTTCAAAATCCCAGTCATGTTCTAAATCAATAACCCTCAAGCACCTCTAGACAAAAATTAAAAAAAATAAAAGAGTTAAGAATCATATAGAAAAAGCTGCAATAAGATTATGGCTAAAATAAAGGGTAAACAAGACAGGGTGACAAAAAATAAGTAATACAAAAATAAAGAACTCAAAAAAATTTATATTTTAATCTGTTTACAAATTGGAGATTTTTTTGATGAATTCAAAGTATTTTTTTTATTTTTTGGAATTTGTTTCTTCATCATTGGTCACTCTGTCATGCTCCTTATGCTTAGCCTTATAAGATTTTAGCAACTTTTAAAACTTTCTTGGTATTACCATAACAAATTGGAATCAATTCCATTAGATGTTTTCATTGTCGATATGGCAAATTGACTGACTGACAGTTTAGAATTTTAGCTATAAAATATTTAAGGTTCTTAAGGTTTTTTCCTTTAAATCTGAATGATTGTTTGTGCTAATGCACAATGGGACTGAGCGAAAAATGAAATCATTAAAGTCTAAAGATATGATCCAATTGAAATCAAGGTTCGAAGAAATACTCTAAAATACAATATATTAAGGTACCCTATTGAACTTGGCAAGTTCGGTACAAAATCACATAAGTAACAAAGTGTTTAATTTAGGTATAGGTACTTTCATATTTTACCTGTTAAAATACACAACCTTTATCATAGCGAACTTTCACGAAGTACCCTAAAAATAACGTACTTCGTTGAGTACTATAATGTACTTCGTTGAGTACTATAATGTACCTTGTTGAGTACTTTAATGTACTCTGTTATATTTATGGCCCAGCTAGCAATTTGGAGATTGTTGAAGATAATATCAGAAAAACTAGTTTTTTAGGATTTCTTTGGATGATTAAAAACTGACTAATCACCTTGGTGATCTAAAAAGGTTTACAAAAAGACTCAAAGAAATGCTTAGAAAGCGACTAGTTAAAAAAAGCAACAAATCTTGCAAAATGTGCGTAGTAGTAATGAAATCACGCAAATATGACTGTTTTTTATATTGTTTGTTTGGTGATCAAAAAAGGCATAAAAAGACTTATTACCCATGGCTTAGTTGGTTAGCACATTCGCTTCCAGTCAGCATTTAGAAGATTATTTTTTGAAAAATCATTAAAATTGGTCTTTTTAGACCAGTTGGGAAGACAAAAAAAAAAAAACGATTTGTCGTCTGCGCGATTAATAAACTAGTCTAAGAAGATTCGCTTATGCTTTAAAACTGTTTAAAAATACAATAACAAAAAGCAAATCCATTCAAAATCAAACATTTAAGGGATTGAAATTCGATAGCTTGTAACGTTATTTTGATGATAAAAAGATTTTACCAAAATCGTTAAAGCCGTTTTCGAGATAGCCATTCTAAATATATATATATATATATATATATATATATGCCTTGGTATAAGGTATATTTATTAAAGTTCATCTTATATTCTTAAACGAGCAATAATTGTATATATATATAACTATATATATATATATATATATATATATATATATATATATATATATATATATATATATATATATATATATATATATATATATATATATATATATATATATATATATATATATATATATATATATATATATCAATATATATATTTAGAATGGCTATCTCGAAAATGGCTCTAACGATGTTGGTAAAATTTCGACAGTGTGTACCTTTTTTGACGCATAGGTCGAATAAGAAGGGACTTTTGAAACCTTTGGCTCTAAGAGGGTAAAAACGGGGACAAAGATAAAAAAATCGAAAATGGCATTGAAATAAAATTTTAATTATGTTTTGAATAGCTGTTAAAATAAGCGGACAGGTGTTTGGTACTTTTTTCAATCTATGCCAGATAGGGAGTAAAAATGGTGAAAATTGTTTTTTTGGTACCATTTTTAGGCCACTCTTATCTTTTGGACCAAACAATATAGAAAATAATTTTGTAATGCAATCAATAAATGTGAGAAAAATATTGAACACGTGTTTGGTACTTTTTTGATTTCGGGGGCGAAAATGGGTAAAAAGGGGACAAAATTATAATTCAATACCTTATGAAGTAATATGAATAGTAACAATATGTTAACTGCATTTTTATAAAATATACCGAATTCAATTGGTACCAAGCACCAAATATGCATACGTAACTTTTAAGAAATGAGGGGATAAAAGGGGAAAAAATTGGTAATGTTATAACTTTTTAATAAATTAATGTTTTTCTGTCTGTGTGTCCTTTATAGAATAGTAAATTATGCATTTTACCAAGTTTGCTCATGCAATGATCTTTAGCTAAAGTTGTTGGGCATGTTGGTATCACTATCCAACAGGTGGCGCCACTGAAAAATACTCAAAATGAATTAAATCGTTAACTGTGCATTTGTATCTTTAGCGAGGTTGTATATGATCCTTAGCGAAGTTGTATATGATCCTTAACGAAGTTGTATATGATCCTTAGCGAAGTTGTTTCAAATGAGCCGGCGAAGGTTTTTTACTTGGTACGAACGATTTGCAACAGGTGGCGCCACTGAAAATTACTCAAATTGAATTAAATCGTAAACTGGGCATTTGATCTTGCTATGATCTTTAGCAAAGTTGTTACCAATGAGACGACGAAGGTTTCTTAGTTGGCATGAACAATTTTCGATAGGTGGCGCCACTGAAAATTACTCAAAGTGAATTAAATCGTAAGCAGTACATTTGATTATGCAATGATCTTCAGCAAAGTTGTTGCACATGATTCGACGAAGGTTTCTTAGTTGGTATCAACAATGAGGTGGCGCCACTGAAAAATATTCAAAATTAATTAAATCGTAAATTGTGCATTTTATCAAGCTATGATCTTTAGCATAGTTCTTGCGTATGAGTCGATGGAGGTTACTAAGTCGGTATGACCAATTTCCAAAATATTAAACTATGCATTTGATCATGTGTTGATTGGACAAAATAAATAAAATGATTCAAAATTAATTGGATATTTGTGTACCGTATTTTCTCTAAATTTATTTTAATTGGTTAGTACTTTATAAAACAAAATATATAAAAACTTTAAAATTCGCCTCGAAATGCTTATCATTAATCTCCGAGCAAAGCTCGGTCACCCAGGTACTATTTATAATTTAACACTAACATTAATTCAGGTTTTTTAAATATGAGGGTTTCCTTAAATAAGTCTTGTTTCTTTTAGAGAAACTGCGGAGCCCCTTACAAATTGACAAATACGAACAGCAACGAATCTTTAAAAGAAATTGTAATTCAAAGCCGATAGAAGCACATCTAAGGTCGACAGCTTTTTTTAACTTTCGTGAATACTTTCTTTTAAAAGCGGAAATCTAAGAGTAAACTTAATTCACGTTATGATGCCTTTTAATGCTTGTTTGTAAAATTGTATTACGAACTGAAGAATTATTGAAATACCGAACAGTTTTTCTTATAGCCTCTAGGTTTTAAATGATACAAAGTTTCATCGTCGCCATCTTCAAAATTGTCTTCGATTTCTTCGGTTTAAAATCCTTTCACATCTGGATTTATAAGATAATTTTCATAAAAAAGCAGTGTTTGATTTTCAGATCCAAATTTGATATTGAATGCTGCTCCATCTATAGTACATGCTACGATGTTTGTATCAAGTGAAATATTTAACTCCATTAGCTTTTGTCTAATGGTTTCTTGCGTTTGCTTGAGATTACACGTTCCAAAAATACGGCTGAGTCCCAGGTTATAAAATATACCGCCATAAACCGTCTTCCTCTTGCACTTGTCTATTCGTCCACTGTAAGGCACTTGTTTTTTCATTCTTCTGCTTCATTTCGCAGACAAATTACGTCCAAAATTATGAAAAATAAGTAGCTAAACCGCGTTTTTTCTACGGTTTTCGGTTTTAAGGCATAAAAAACCTAGGTTTCGGTTAAAACCGAACTGCAAACCCTACAAGTATCAATATTTTTTCATTAAATTTAAAACTGCTTATGTAAACTAAGATCACTGTACCACATTTCATTGAAATCGGTCCACATTTGACCATAGCTCCCATGAGACAAAAATAACTGAAACACTCGTAATTCTCAAGATAATGGGAATTTTAAGTTTATTTTTTGCATACATAATTTTTGTAACAACTGTAATCGAGATAATTGGTCCACATTTGACCCTAGCTCTTATATAGGTCCAAATGACGGAAACAGCTTAAATATAAAAGTTTTAAGAAAATGTTTGACTATATCGCTTTCTTACTTGTTTTACTTCTGAAGTTGTCTACTTTGACGTCTAATAATTCACCCTGTGTGAACACAGGGCAACAATAATTCCAAAATTTAGAAAGCTTGGGTCCTTCTTAACAATTCTCTCAGACATACTGATGCAACCAGACTTACAGTTTAGAAGATACAACCACTTTTTTCGTTCCAAACCAATCATTCAAACATTAAAGTTTAAACTATAAAACCAGAAACTTTTTAATTTTTTATTTCGTTTAGGCCCATTGTTCAGGTTATCAAAGTGTTTTCTTAGAACATAAGTGATTTTCTATCCTCGATTCAATTCTTGTGGTGCTTTAATTCTCACGTTTCTTGTTAGTGACCTACAAATTTTGTTCTAAAATTATTGGAAATATACTTGAGGCGTATCATGAAATATATGGACGGCAAAATTAAAGTAAACCGATATACAAAGAAATTTAATGTTCATTTTGCAATTGATTTTTTTTAACTAAATTATAGGATAAGTAAAACATAACTATAATTAAATAAACATTTGTCAAGAGATTTTGGATTGTAAATTAAACAAGTAAGAGCGTTATATTCGGCTGTGCCGAATCTTGTATACCCACCATCGAGTTATCCGAGAGTGCAGCTAATTCAAAATGTTGGTATTGTTTTTAATATATTTGGACTAAATTCGGTTGCAGTGGTATAGTTACTATAGTTTAACATTTAAAAGTATATAAGTGGTTTCCCTAGTATTTACCTTGGACAAAATGCTGTTCCATAACCGAATATAGTTTCACATTAATAAGCTGTTTCGTTGTGCCATAACCACGTCAGGTTCATATATTTTGTTAAGAGTTCCTAATGCATCTACCGTGTATAAAGTCTGGATCAAACATTGATTGATAGCTATCTAACTTCGTAGATGCAATCTTAATATACTGAATGTACCTCCAAATCTTTTTGATTGTAGATATAAAAAGGGAATGTTATATATATGAGAATTATAGCCAAATGTTGACCGATTGTAACAAACATTTTACACACTGGCTGGTATATATATAGAGCTTATTCTTGCAAAATTTAGTGGCCATAGCTATCATAGTTTCTAATTTAATAGCTTTTAACTGGCGTTTGTGGCATTTTAGTGGTTACCGGGAGCGGTTTTTATATGAAAGCTATGGTCAAAAATGGACCAATTCCTATAAAATTTGACGTACTGAATGAAAGTTGCATAAAATTTCTCTGTTTTAAATTTAGTAGTCATAGATTTTACAATTTTATTCAATTTATCAGCATAAATGTGATTCCCGGGGGCAGGGTTATATGGGAGCTTTAAATAAATGTGAACCGATTTTACCCATTTTCAGCACAGAATTTCTATAACATATCGAAAATACTTTTGTCTCTCTAGCTCTTGTAGTTAAGGAACTATCGACGGAAAGACGGACATAAATCGTTTTTTTTTGTATTTTTGTGTTTCCGTAAGTATATGGGAGCTATGGTCAAATAGTAACCGATTGTAACAAAATTTTGCACACTGGCTGGCATTCACATAGGACTTTCTTTTGTGAAATTTGTGAATTGTGAATTGTTGCTGTAGCCCTTTTCGTTAAGGCGCTATAGCGCTTTTATCTAACGGACAGACGGACATAAACCCCCTTTTCTTTTTGTATTTTTGTGTTTCCGGTAGTTTTTTATATGGAAGCTATGGTCAAATGGTGACCGATTGTGACAAAATTTTGCACACTTGTTGGCATTGACATAAGACCTCCACGTGCTAAATTTAGTGATTACATATATTATAGTTTTGGATTTATTAGCATTTAAGTGTATTTTAGGTGAAATTTTGGCTGTTTCCGTAAGTTTTTTGTATGGGAGCTAGACTAAATGTGAACCGATTTTAATGAAATTTTATATCGAGGGTTTATATTCAAAAAGTGCTATCTACATTTTCGACCAAATTGGTTTTTAATGCAAACGTGTTCCTTGGCTTATCTGTCATATGTCATATAAATTTTAAGAAAGAAAAATAATTTTAAAACATGGTTTTTTTTCTAAATTGTGTTTGTGCTATCTACTTCATAATCAAAAAATAATGCTATCTACATTAAAAATATTTGTGGAAAAAATAACAATTGTTATAAAATATACATTGTGATTTA